>OY987317.1:7894234-8494234 GCA_963920655.1 Geranium rotundifolium | reverse complement strand
AATCATATATTAAAACAAGGTACATTATTACAGATAATTACACATTTAGACAGAATCAAAACCCCAATTGAAAACTAGGATTTAGTAAGAGGAAAACAAAATGCAACAACCAAGTGTTAATGATGGAGCCCATTTTATTTTATTTTAGAAAAGGAAGAGGGTGATTTGGTTTGATGTAATGAACGTTTCTTGATTCTGAGTTTCTGCTCCCATTGGCTATTGGCTATCACCATTTTGGTGATAAAATGGTTCCATTGTTGTCATCATGCATTTTTATTGTTTCCTTTTTAAGTTTGGGTTATAACTAATAGACAGATTTGAATATGTAATAAAATGATGTATATATAGCTATATGTATGCAATCACCCACTTCACAAATCTGACGGCATGAATTCCTTCAAGTGCAAGTAAATTTGAATGTACATTGGTTTTCTCCACAAATTTGGTCACTCATAAATCTTTTCCATTTCATGGCTCGCCGGGCTAATCTATGCATGTCATGTCATTTGAATGTTTCTAATATCCCTCAAGAGCTAGACTCTCTTTTGTTCTTTCATGTTTGTGATCTATAAAAAATGTTGGTTTTTCTTTATAAAAAAATTAATACTCCAAAAAGTGTGTTTAAAACTAAATACACGTACGCCCAATAAAGAAACTTCAAGTCCTTGAATATTTATGTTTTAAATCAAATGTTTGTGAAAAATATTGTCGTGTTTAAGGGTTGTCGTTCAACATTTTTATTTTTTGATTTATGATTGTTGTGATTTGTGTTTTAAATTAATTAAAATTTTGTGAAGGGTAATGAATATTTGTGATTTAGATTTAAAGATTTGTGTGTTTATAATGAAGAAATTATAGATTATTATTAGATGATGAAGAAAAAGAAAAATAAAGAAGGAGAGAGAAAGGAATGAGAAAAGGAGAGAAAAATTCGATGAAAGGGTGAAAGAAATTTGTTCTTTCTTACCTAAAAACTACAAGGTTTGCACATCACAACTTAATTTTAAATGTACCGAATCACAATGCTTAATTTAGATTTCATTACCCCTTAGTTAATCAATTTAAGTATATGTACATTTTTAAAATGACAAATTACTTTTATAAGTTAAGTATCTTTTGTGAATCATAACTTTTCTAAAATTCTATATAAATTTTTTTATAGATTGTATTAGTTAGAAGTTTCCAAATTTTAGCGTCTACATTCCAGCCAAGTGCAAGCTCAACCAAACAGCTAATGCATTTTATTAAGAGTAGAAGCACACTTACAATAAGCTCATTCACCGTATCAACCTTCAGGGTCACATTAAATGTGATTGAACCCTTACAAACCCTACTCATTTAGATTTAAGGGCTGCATTCAATTATGATTTTAAGAAGTTTTTCAAAGTCTCGTGGTATTTAACCATGACTTTAAAAATACTTTTAAAGTCTTGTGGTATTCAATTATGACTTTAAAAATACTTTTAAAATCTAAAGGTATTGTAAAAGTCAATAACTTTAAATGATTTTAAGAAATAGATGACTTTGAATAATTTTGAAAGTCTTTGTAGACATAAAAAACTCTTTTAGAAGTATCATCTCACATCATGAGATTTGGAAAGTTATTCCATTGAAATTATCAATACTCTTTATAAACTTGAAAGAGTCTTGTAAACTTTAAGAATCCATAATCTTTTAAAAGTCATTCAAAATCCATTAAAATCATAATTGAATACACCTCCTTAGTCTCTTTATAATTTCCTCTCTCGTCTTTTATGTGCTCCTCTCGGCTCCAAAGATTTTCATCCACTTTCTTGTCACCATTGTTCTAAAAAACGGGTCAGCCGACCTAAGCGGAGATTTTTAGAACACTGGTCTGATGTCACGTAATCGAGCAGATTAAGTCGGCTAGGTCGGACTTATAGGCTATCTTTTTCAAAAATTGATTTTTCAAAAATATAAAATAAAATGTCAAAAATTAAAATAATTTATACTAATAAATACTTTGGTTGATATTATATTATTTTTGAAAGCGCTCTACCATATGAGCTACACCCCATGTTAATGATGGTGCCAATTTACTTTATTATAAAAAGAAAAGAGTGGTTGGTTTGGTTTGATGTTATTGCATCTGAGTGCAAGTAAATTTAAAACTGTTTTAAGCACTATACTAGCAGCTTATATGGAGCAAGCCAGAAACATAGATCACACCGTAGTAGTTCTCAAATCTGACACAAATATGTTGCGTCGGGTACGAAAATGTATACCTGACCCACAGGTGTCCCGTCAGGTATGACACCATACCCGACACTTTGGGTATGGAAACTAAGGAACAATATTAAACTCTTCATAATGTCATGAAATGAATAATTTAATAGAGTTACTAACATTGCAACAAATTCAAAATTAAACGCTATGATTCAGTACAGTTGAAAGTTAGTAGATGTAATGTGCAAAAACACCAAAATCAAACGATGTAAATAACTGCCCCTTCAAGAAACAATACTTGAACTTGATTTACCAAACAAAATCGATCAATGTTAAGTAGAATTTTCGAACAAAAAGTAGAGCATATTTTGGAAGTTGTCACCCTCATAAAATGCAGTTCTGGCATTGCTTTCGGCCTAGTGGCACTAAAACTACTCTGCACATTCTCAACTCTGTTGAAGTTAAACACTACTTTGAGGACAAACAAAGGTTCGATCTCAAGCATGAAGTTCTGAATACACAACATTTATATACTAACCATGAAGTTCTGAATCAAGTTTATGAATCAAAGGAAAAACCGGAGAAATGAAGAGAGAGAGAGAGAGAGAGAGAGAGAGGGTCATCATGTTCTAAGGCAAGATTGTTTTAACGATCTCCACATTACAGACAGTGTCATAGCAGTATAATGGAACATACACACATTAGTTATCAGGATTAGTGATCTCAACTCGATTTAGTGATAACAGAAAATGTAAGAGCCCCCGGGGTTAAGAGCTTTGATAGTATAGGAAGATTGACATCTCACATGTGGAAACTATGTACATCTTGTGAAAAATGTCTGCCCCACGTAACCACCTGCCATAGCCCTTCGCACGTTAGATTCAAACATCTTCGGATTATCCCTTAACACTGCTGCTGCATCATGATTCAGGGGATCTTCATGATTTGGTTCCTGCATATGAGATCAGGGTAAAAGGCTAAATTAGGCAACCGGGTAGCAAATAAATAACAGAAATCTTACAAAATGATCAAGAAATACCGTAAACAGATGGTACAATCCATAAATGATAGTATTAATGTTGAGCACGGGTTTCCAATCTTCTCGTAAGATATTTAGGCAAACATTTCCTTCCAAGTCAATATTAGGATGGTAGACCTGCAAGTTGGATGTAAATGCACATCATAGCAACTTTATATAAGTCGAGAACTAAACAGCCTCCAATGAAAAATATTTTCCTTTAATTGCTATAGCACAACAGATCATGACTAAGTGACATGGATATGATGATTTGCCTAACCTTAGTCTTGCATTTGACTTTGGGTGCTTCATGTGGATAGATTGGGGAAACTTCAAAGGTAAATAGAAAAGTGCCACCTCTATCATAACAAATTGATACTCATGTTAGTGACACATAGTTCCAACATCATAAGAGAATCATGCAAATATGCAAATTACTCAAAATAGAGTCGAAGTAATAATTTGAACAAAATAAAAAAAATCAAGGAGCACGACTAAAAAATTCTTACATATAATATCCTTCATCAGGCCGAATTGAAACCTCAAAGTTCATAAGATCATCCTTTCCATTAAGGAAAATGATGGCACATGATTTAGGAAGGTTCAGCTCAGTTATATCTGCCACATGCCATATAGATAAGGTCCTTTACTAGAAAAAGATGGCAGAAGATACAAAAGGTATATCCACTGCAGAATAATGATTTTCATAACTGGATGGCTACATATAACTTCAGTACTACATCTTTTTACTATGCTTGGCATAAAAGGTAAAGTTGCTGCCTTATAGCATTGAGGTAATGGGATTGAATATGGAACAATTTCCCTGCAAAATCAGGGGTAAGCCTGTCCATGTAAATAACCCTTCCCAGACCCAAGAATGGGGGGAGCCTAGTGCACTGAGTTGCCCCCCTTTCTTTAATTAATATGACACTGATTAACTCAAGCTGCATTCCATACTCATGATGGAATTATGTTCTCAATGTTATATTAATAACGATTATTAAACCATAACCACTTCTTGTCTCAGCTGCTTCCAAGCTGTAACAGTTGTTCCTATTATTACTAGATCAGTTACAATGTGATATATGACTGACCCCACATTTTCAGTTGCCTCATTTGGACCATCTATAGCTTGTTTCTCTCTATATGGCCAAGATAAAAGGAATATAATATAAGAATGAAAAAAACTATTCATATTCATAACATTAGTGTTCGATACTAACACAAGTTGGTTCAAGTGGTAAAGAGATCACCTCTATATAGGTGAGGTAAATGTATGTTTCAATGGTGTAACACGGTCAATTATAGACTTTCCAGAAGTGATGCACTTGCATATGAAGATGCAATAAAAGCCACGACCAAGTGTAGTGGTTTAGACAATAAACCTTTATTGAGACGCAATTCACCAGCACTCTGCTTCTTGACAGGTGCTCCTCCTTTGGCGTTTCCAGCATTTTCTCTCTGCTTTTCCTTCACTTTGAATAACTTGATCATATTTCCTACAAAAGAGATAAGCGTCAATGTCGTTGATAATTAATGTTAATACACATCTACAACACTCAGTCACCAACATTTTCAATAACATAGGTCTTAAATTTATTGACATCCTAAACTATGATGGACTTTTCTAATGTATCCCGAGCCTCATAAAATAATATCTCCGGCTTGGAAACATTACCAAGTTTAGTGAGAGGAACAATGTGACCAACACGAGTCAGCAGAAAAACGTTATGATTATCTTTGTTTTAACTTTAAGTGCATGGAAGTATCACCTAATTCATCACCCACCTAACAAATTTCCTGTTGCCTATTTAACTAGATCACATATTCTCAACCATGAAGTTATTTACAAATATATCAAACAAACCACTCCCTTAAGTGTACTAGTATAATTTTGTAACCCTCTATTTACCAAACCAGGTGAAAGAACTTGGTTAATTCACAGGGAGTGCACAACTAAGGTTCACGAAGTAAGATCTGCATAAGTGAAACTCCATCTTCTATTTCCGGGTCAGTTTTAAATCACTTTGCAAGAAAACCACAATTCAAAACATCACATTAAGAATTTTTTTTACCAATCAAACTTGAAAAAAAGTATCCTTTGTTTTACAGCAGCACATGCCTTTGATATGAATTTAAAAAACTTGAAAGAAAAACCAACCTACAAAGTCCTAAGAAAAACCAGATATTTATCAGCAAGAACCCTATGAAAATGATCCCCAAAATAATTACTCGAAACCCAGAAAATATGGTAACTAAAAACCAAAAGTAAAAATGATAGCGGTGAAGCTAACCTGGTGGATCAGATGATTTAACCGAGCGAGAAAAGGAGAAAGTGATATGGGCAAGGCAAGAGAAATGTGAGAAAGCAGAGTATTAAGATTGATGTGGGCAACAAATAAGAGCGGGTTGAGTTGAGCCGGGTGGACCCGTTTTTGTTCCATGGATAATGGATATATCATAATATTTCAAAATAATTGAAAAAGAAAATGATGCTTTCTCTGTACGCTGCCGGTGGGAGTGGACCACCAATCACACTTCCAAAACGCTGCAGTTTAATGTGTTCTCCACTTGTCGGGTTTCATAAGAAAATGTGTTCTCATTCACTATATAAAAGCCAAATGTACAATTTGTTAAAGGGACTGGCTTAGAGACCAAAACGCATCGGGATTCCGTTATCACGCCTCCTTTAAAACATGAGATGTAAGCAGAAAATTGGGGTTGATTTTGTTTAGTGTCAATTACGTCACGCCCATATACTTTTTTACAAAAATAATGCTCGAGATGTGACCAACAAACTCTCGTTTAAGTCCATTGAGTTCTCTTTTCTTTTTCCTTTCGGTTATGTGACCTCTTATTTCCCTTCGATAGAGCTTTCCGAGCAGCCTCCCCCCTCGTCGGCACCCAATTGTGCTGTCGCTCGTCTCTGGTTCGACTGCCAGACCAGATCGCATTGCCGAATCCACTCAGCCAACCGACGATCAGCTCCCGGCTCCAAGATAAATTTGAGATGAATGACTTAGGGCGACAGATACTCGATATGAGCGTTAGTGATGATCAATCTAATGGTAGTTTGATCTATGCCAAGAGAAGTAGTGGGAATATTTTGAGCAAATTCAGTCTCCAAGATGCCAAGGATAGAAGTACAACTGTTGGAAGTCACTTCAAACTCACCCGAGAGCAGTCACCTCCGACCTATAAGGTTAAGGAAAAAATGACTATGGTCTTTTAAGCATTGGTAGTGAGTCATTTTGATGTATGCGATGATACACACAAGATCAGACATGACGAATGCGGTGAGAGTTGTTAGCATCTAATTCAAGGAAAAAGTATTGGGAAGCGGCCATATGATTGTTTCACTACTTGAAGGGGAGTTCAAAGGTTTCGCTACATTTCAAGAAGAAGGATATGATTCTAGAATAGTTTTCTGATACAAATTTAGGTGGATGATACATCTTCAACAGTACTATAAGGAATAGTACTATATGATACATCTTCACCTTGGGTGGCATAACAGTTAGTTGGATGTCACGAATCTATAAGAGTATTGCTCTTTCAACAGTAGAAGTAGAGTACATGAATATTTCAGAAGCTATGAAGGAAATGATTTGGTTGAATAACTTTATGGAGAAGTTATGCAAGAAATAACAGTTAATGTTTTGTATAGCGACAAGCAGAGCACCGTTCACCTTGCCAAGAATCATGTGTTTCATGCCAGAACGAAGCACATTTAGTTGAGATATCACTTCATCATAGATTCGATGAGTGATGGCACCTTACCCTTGAAGAAAATCCTTAGGTCAAAGAATGTTGCAAATATGTTGACCAAGGTGGTTACAATTGAGAAGTTGAAGTTTTGCATCTCTTCGGCTAGCCTTTATGGTTAGTAGACGAGAAGGCACCACATTACTGCTACAACTTATTGAGAAGATCATTGGAAGTGTTTATGGAGTTATATGACTGAGAGTGAAGACATTCGTGGACAGTCATCAAGCGATAGATTGTTGGGTTGTGGAGACTTCTTATTTAATTTAAGAAAACCCCAATTTTCCTAATTATATTAGAAGAGTGAATTAGGAAAAGATTTCATATTATACATAGGTTTAGGATAGATTCTTAATGTACATAGAATTAATAAATTTATTTCATTCATGAGTTATGAGAGCAATAATAAGAGAGTAGCGTGATCGTGAATGTAGGCAGATTGTTGAACCACGTGAATCATTTGCTCTTTTTTTATCAGCAAGTTGTGTATAAAGATTTTGATCTCAATTATGCTATGATGAAGCAAGACGACATCAAACTTGTAATTCTTAAGAGTTCTTAAGATTATTGTATCAATAATAGGTGTTGAGCCCGCAGACAGTAGTTCACGGACACCCGATAACGCGCGAGCGCACGCGGTCGTTACAAGTAATACCGGTTAGATCGAGTCGAATCCTCAAAGGCCAAATGGGGTTCACTTCAGATTTAATTTCAATTATAAAGTGTAGTGAAATGTATATGATGTAGGAATGAATTTTATAATAATATAAATTGCTCAAGCACGCAGAGAAAACTATTAAGAGAGAAGAATTACATGTGCTAGGTCATCTATAAATTTTTACACAAATAACATTATGAACGAATCGATATGCAAGCATGGTAATCCTAAGTCTCAACATATGTCGATTCCTACTTTCGTAGCGAATCGAACCTTCAGTAAAATTATTCTCGGACCTCTCGACCTCGGGGTGATTTCACTCAGATAAACAGGACTATCAAGGGATCGGGGTTTATAAATAAACCCCTTGAATATGGCTAGGTCTGTTGTCCATCGGCACTTTCGAGCTCGGAATCACAACTCAGATTAAACTACCAATTCTTCTTAACACAATCAACTACAAATAAATACCATAAACATACCAAGCATGCAAATCCAATCATTCAATATATCAAAAGTCTAACAATCCATAGCAACGACATAGCACCCATGATTACAGGATTTTAGTCCATAATCATGGTGCTAGCAATAAAAGTATTCAAGTGCAATTTGGAACACAAAATTATGAGATAGAAATCCAAAACCCCAAACCCCTCTGGGTCGAAGATCATGATATTGCTCTAGTCGCTTCGGTTTCGATTGGTGCTTGATGTCTTAATTGATCCTTGCACTTGCTGAACCTTCAACGGTGTTGAAGCTCCTCTCTAACTCTTTACAATCGCCTCTAGTTTAGCTGGAGTCGTCCTTTATTTGTCTCTGTCGGCTGATCTTTCTTTCCAATAATCGAAAAACCCTTTTATATGTTGTCTTCGCTCCTGTAACGGGCTGGGTAACGAGCCGTTAAGGTGTCCGTTACACAAACTCGTCGACTCTCTCCAAGGCTGACGGGATGGCTGACAGACCGTTGAAGGGCTCGTCAATGCTGGCATTGGCCAGCTTCTCCAGTTTCCATTGAGTCTCCACGTAACGGCTGGGATTGGGGCCATTAGGGTGCCCGTTACCTAGCCTAGAATACTCAATAAACATTTTCCCATTTTCCGCACACGTGAGCTCAAAAAACTCGTGAAGAAATAAAGGTGCATAAAAGATCAATAATCATACAATCACGAGGGTAAAATCATCAACTAATGCGGGAAATATTAGTCGAAACGTAAACGTGATGCGACCGCGTCAATGGGCTCAAGACACAATCAGTTTTTTCTTTTCTAACGGCGCACAAATAAAGTGCGCCGTTAGTAATGAAAGTTAGTAACGGCGCACACAGTAATGTGCGCCGTTACAAATGTTGTTGACCGTTGACCACTTTGTTGCCGTTATGGAAAACGGTCGGAAATGAAGCCGTTTTTGTTACTGTTACTTTGTAACGGCGCATCTAACATTGTGCGCCGTTACAAGCAATTTTGTAACGGTGCACATAGTATTGCGCGCCGTTACTAAACTGTATTATAACTCTTGGCAGAACCTCCCATTCTTCTTCCTACAACTTCTCACAACAAATTTTCTCCCGACAAGGGTAATTTCGTAATTTTGATACCTTATAAATTTTCCCGAGTACCCTATATTTGTCCGTCACAAATCTCCCGACAAGGTATGTACATATTTTTAAATAATGCAATATATAAAACTTCAAATTTGTATATGATTTCATATGAATTTGTATGGTTTTGTATGAATAATTTGCGTGTTATATTTATTAATTTAGTTTTGAAATTGATGAAATTAATTACCCGATACCATGAATTGCATGATAACATTAGTGTAAATTCTCCCGATTCCATTAATTGCATGATAACATTAGGGTAAATTCTCCCAATTCCATTAATTGCATGATAACATTAGGGTATTTGGTCATAAATGACCAAACAATGGTATTTCGGTCAATTATGACCTAATTAGGGGTAATTTGGTCATAAATGACCAAACAAGGGTAATTAGGTCATTTATGTGAATTAGAACGTACGTACATATTTTTAAATAATGCAATATTATGTAAATTAGTATAGTTAGCGTGATTTATGTGCAATAGTGCATATATTCTACATTATTATTTTTGTTGTGATTTTGGTGAAATAATAATGAATATTAATGTCATTTTTGGTATATAGTTATCTAATATTAATTGTTAATCGAATTTATATATATATATAGAATGGATCGGAGATGGATAGGATCCGTAAAAATGAGTGAGGAATGGATGAACGGATTAAGCAGTTTTGTAAAATTTGCGAGGAAAAACGCTCCAAGAGATGGCGTGGGACGTTTCAAGTGTCCATGCACGAGGTGTTGTAATTCTGCTTGGCACGATATGGACACCATTTGCGATCATATATTGAAGAAAGATTTCCTTAGATCGTATATTGTGTGGTTCCATCATGGCGCAGCCGAAGGAGCTGGCTCGAGCCGGAATTGGGATATCAGTTTGAGGGCAACATCGGCGAATCAGCCTTGTTCGACGTCGGACAACAATCTAGTATACGTTGATCATGTGCATCAGCTCGTGGATGATGTAGACCCAACTAGAGATGTAAGGATTGACGAGGACGAGGACGAGGACGAACAACAGAACATTGGAATAATAACCAAAATCGAGGAGGGAGTCGCTAAGGCAACCATGACAGCATACAACCGGTTGGTGACGGAGTCGCAAAAGCCGTTGTACGAAACTAGTGGGGACACTTCTTTAGCAGCAATGTTAAGGATGTTTTCCATCAAGCAGAGCATCGAGATGTCTGACGAAGCTTTTACCAAGGTTGCCAAAGATTATTGTTCTACGTTACCCCAACCTAATACGTATCCATCTAGCTATGCAGCGGCGAAGCAGAAAATGAAGGCAATCCAACTGCCACACGTGAAATATGATGCATGTCTGTACGGATGCACTTTTTACTACGGAACACAATCGCAACTCCAGACATGTGGCGTTTGTGGAGAAGCACGATACGCTAAAGTGGGAAAAAAATTTGTTCCGAAAAAGACGTTGTGGTACTTCCCATTGACTCCTCGACTTCAACATTTATATCTTTCCCCAGAGACGGCTAAGTGGATGCGATGGCACGGGGAGCGGGAGAATGAGGACGATGAAATATTAGTACATCCATCGGACGATGTGGATTGGATTCATTTTGACGCAAAATACTTAGTATTTTCAGGAGAAATACGGAACGTGCGGCTGGCGCTGTCATCCGACGGGTTCTCTCCATATGGGCTTAATGCGGCGAGTTACAGTTTGTGGCATGTAGTCGCTATCCCGTTGAATTTTCTGCCCTCGATGGCTATGAGAAAGGAGTATGACATCCTCACCATGTTGATATCTGGTCCAAAATCATCTGGGAAATGCTTAAATAACTTCATGCGTCCGCTGATTGATGAGTTGAACCATTTGTGGGAGCACAGAGCTGTCACGTGGGATGGTTCTAAGAAAGAGGCTTTCATCATGCGGGCTGCTGTGATGTGGACAATAAGTGACTTCCCGGGTTTGGGAATGTTGGGGGGCATCCAGACTAAAGGATCTCTTACCAAGGTGCTCGTAGGTTCTTACCACCGAAACATCCACTGCGATTTCAGCCGCAGGCCTTTAACGGGAAGACAGAGACCCAGAGAAGGCCTACCCGACATTCAGGGGCTGTTGTACTCAGTGCGATTCTACGTCATCAATACCCACCGCCTAGTCTGCATCCGAAGTTCAGTAAACGAAAAGGTGGTGGTGTTCCTATATGTTGGTCTCATAAAAGCATTTTCTGGGAGCTGCCTTATTGGAAAACTCATAAAGTCAGACATGCGTTGGATTTGATGCATATAGAGAAGAACGTATGCGACAACGTCATAGGTACAGTTCTTGGAATTGCAGGGAAGACTAAGGATGACGTGAAAGCTAGGAGAACTTACGAGGAACAAGGAGTCCGGCAAGACCAATAGGTGCAAGACGGGGAGCTCCCAGATGCACCTTATGGTGTGGTGGGTCGTGATAGGAAGGAAGTAATGGAGCATATCCGAGCTGTTAAGTTTCCCTCTGGATATGCGGGAAGTCTAAAGAGCAAGGTGAATCCTGATGAGAAAAAGTTCCTCGGATTAAAGACCCACGATTGTCACGTGTTGATGCAACGTGAAATTATGAATCGTAGCCGAGTCAAGAAGTCTAACACAAAGTCGTAACTTGTGTGTCGACTGCTTGCCTAAAACGTAAACCGTAAGCTTAAACAGTAAACAGATAATAATAACGACACCAGAGATGATTACCCAGTTCGGTGACTCCGCACCTACGTCTGGGGGCACTTTGCCAGTGGAAAGGTTTTCACTATTAGGTCGTTAATAGTACAACTTCAAGCACTAACTAGCTATCACACAAGCTATTGTCCTAAGCTACTATAGATCTCACCGTGAACAACCTCGACCAAGGGCCTCTCCCCCTGTCTTTGAGATCCTCTCAATTCCACCCTTCGAGCAAGCCTATGCTCGGTGTCGTTGTCTTCTTTGACGGAGTTGTGAATCTTCAATCACAAGCAAAAACCCTAACCGATCCAAACACTCAATCTTCACGACTTGATGTTTGATCGGAGTAAAGACCGTTCTAGCGAATCTTAATCAGCCTCTCAAGACGCTAATGGTGCACGGTTAAAAGCTCTGAGAAATCTTGCAATTATTAGAACAAGAACGGATGATCTGCTAATGGGAAGCCCAAGGCTTTTTATAGCAGCTCACATTCCTAATCCTTCTCGGACCATGAACAGGAAGTTTCAGACTTCCTGACTAAATCAGGCAAGTAGAGTTGCCGCCTTCCATGACAGCTGGAAGTCGTCTTGCCTGTTCTAACTTCCTGAATAAATCAGGCAAGTAGAGTTGCCGCCTATTGCTGACGTGTTACTGCCAGCTGGAAGTCGCCTGGCTTGTCGACGTCACTCTCTTGCACTCCAAGTCTTCGTGGCGTCTTTCTTCTTTCACTCCAAACTTCGTCGAAATAGGAAAGCTTTAGATCTTTCCTAATCTGGATCGTAACAAGTCGTTCCACACGTCATGTAACTTATTGTACTGACTTCTTACATTTGCGTTAAAAAGTTATGCCAACACTTAAACGTAGCAACAATCTCCCCCTTTGGCAATTTTTTAGGCAAACACATTTTTAAGCACATCGTCACCTTGTGGCAGTTACGCACAACAAGTGAGTTATCTTGTGGCAGTTGCGCACAGCAAGTGATGTGACTTAAAAACACATTTCAGGCACATCGTCACCTTGAGGCAGTTACGCACACAACAAGTATGTGACTTCTGATGCGACTTCTTGTGCATCTTTCTGGTTTATCTTCTGGAGCGGCTTCTGGCGCGACTTCTGCGCGCAGCTTCTGGTGCAACTTTCTGGCGTAACTTTTGGCGTAACTTCTGGCGTAGCCTATCTATCTCTCCCTGTTTGTCTAACAATATTGCCAAAGGCAATCATACAATGAAATTCGACTAAACAACAGGAAAAAAAAAACAGCTCACACCATGAGCAAAACAAACCAGCTCAAACATGAGCAAAGTAAGTCAGCTCAAACATGAGCAAAATATCCAGCTCAAACATGAGCAAATAAAACAAGTGTCATAGTGTGCAGAAAAGTAACTCGGATATACCCCGAGGATTTAAGAGTGTGTTTGGAACAAGTTTATCATAATGAATCAGAGAAATATTTAAAACGAGTTGGAGTCATCAACATCATCTTCAGCAGCAGGTGTAGAGCGGAGGTCATTGAGAAGAGCTTCACAGGCGACTTTGCGGGTTGATAGCATGGCAATTGTCTTCTCCAGATCATTGATCATCTCCACCAACTCTTCCTCCATCCTAGTGCCAAGTAGTCCTGAAGGTCGGGAGCTTGAACCAGCTTCTGATGCTTTGGCCATAGAAGGTGCGAGGTCCCTCATATGCTTGCCTTCGAAGTTCTTGAGGCTGATAGCAAGGGGCAGTGGCTTCTTACCCAGAACATCCGTCTCTCGAACAATGTGAGGACATTGTTGGAGAAGGAGACCGGTGATCAATGAAGGAAACTCGATAGGAAGCTTGACAACGCATGATTTGGCATGCTTGACTAGATGTTCAATGACATATGAGCCAAAATCAAGAGAAGATTGCGTACCTATTTGGTATATGAGTTTAGCCAGTTCGGCTTTGATGCTCGACCCGCGTGTAGAAGGCGCCCAATTTGCCAAGCCAATGCGGTAGAGAATTGAGTATTTGGCAGTAAGCTCAGTAGCCGCAATGGTGTCTTTGATGGGCCAGACCTTCTTCCGTCCTCCAGTAATCTCGACCGCTACTTTGTTCAAGTGCGGGACTTCTGGAGTGACTTCTGGGTCTTCTCTGCCAAGATAGGCATTGATAGTTGAGGCAGATATTTCGAAGCATTCTCCCCGAACGAACACCTTTCTGTATTCCGCGTCTTCTGGATCATCAAACTCACTTGAGAGGTTGACAATAAACTCTTTGACTAAAGCTGGGTAGAATGACCCGATGTTTATGACCGTATTGGTAAGACCTGCTCTGCGGAGAAGTTCCACGATTGAGTTTATCCCCTGCGCTTCTGTGGAGAGCTCTCTTTCTGGATAGATATTGCGATGGTATACGTACTGCCATTTAACCGCGTTATCTACAGAGTGGAAAGAGACATTATCCGTAGGAGCTTTAGGAACATTCTTGGGGAGTTTCTGCCCTCTCATTGCCTTTTTGACCCGTGGTAGTATAACACGGGTGTCTTCTTCTTCAGACTCCTCTTCTTCTGGAGCAGAGGTTGCTACAGAAGTTTGTGACTTCCTTCTAGACTTCTTTGGTTTTTTGGAAGCAGATGCTCCTCCTTTCTCTGTGGTTTTTCTCTTTGGGGTTAATCTCCTTGGTATTTGGGGTTCTTCTTCTTTATCGACCAACCTTCTTGTTGGTAGCTTCCTTCTCTCAAGCCTTTTCGGCACATCTTCTTCTTCTATACTGATAATATTCTCTACAGGTTGAGCAACTTCTGGGATGACTTCTGTTTCTTCGTTTATCCTAGGTTCACTGTCCTGGACTATAGGTGGGATGTCGGCTTTTTGCAAGACTTTTGTTGGTGGGGATTTCTCTGGCGTAGGTGCAGATTTTTGGGAGCTAGACTTATCTCCACAGACGGCCTCATGAATCTCAGGGGCGAGAGTTCCTTGAGCCTCTTCAGACACCTCTTTGTCTATGGTGTTTACTACAGAGGGGGTAGTAGAAGTACCTTGTGGGGGCGTCTGCGAAGTGTGAGAGCCTTCCTCTTCTAGGTTGGCAGCTTTGCCCTTTTCTACAGAGGAGGTAATCGCCTCCATTGGTCCATCCTGTGGTTTCGCCGATCCTTCTCCAGAGAGATTTCTCCCACGAATCTTCACTCCATATTTTTTTGTTGTTGATTTGGAGGCCGACAACTTCTTGGCAATCACTTTTTCCCTCATTTTTGCTCGTAGCGTCTTGGAGGTAGATGGTATTCGTCCGCTTCGAGTACCAACCATTTGAGAGAGAACTTAATCGGATTTGATCTTGAGAGTAGAGGAACAAAATCTTACAGTTGCAGATTTTTTATTTGTGGTGCCCTAGCGATTTCGCAAGGTGGAGGAGGTGCAGAGCCTTTTCTGCGTGGAAGTTGAAAGGAGCAATTGCTGATTGGTTGATCGTCAGAACGCAGTCATTCTTTTTCTCTTTTGAATTTCAAATAAATTTCATCTGGGCCTTTTCGACAAAGGGATTTGGGCCCGCTTGATTTTGTGGACCCTTGTTGTACCTAATAGAGAGAGAGAGAGAGAGTAAAATCACTTAAAAGCTCTCCCTCTTCTTTCTTGACTTCTGGTTATTCTAGACAGCAAAGTCCAAGGGATGACCTCAGATTTTCAAATCTGTTAGCATCTAATGCTTTTGTAAAGATGTCAGCGACTTGTTTCTCGGTGGGTAAATACTCGAGCTTTATCTTCTTGTCTTCTACAAGCTCTCGAATAAAGTTGTGCCTTATGTCAATATGCTTTGTTTTGCTGTGTTGCACTGGGTTTTTCGAGATATTGATAGCACTGATGTTGTCACAGGCACAACTGAATAAATCGAGATATTGATAGCTGGAAGTCGTCTTGCCTGTTCTGACTTCCTGAATAAATCAGGCAAGTAGAGTTGCCGCCTATTGCCGACGTGTTACTGTCAACTGGAAGTCGCCTGGCTTGTCGGTGTCACTCTCTTGCGCTCCAAGTCTTCGTGGCGTCTTTCTTCTTTCACTCCAAACTTCGTCGAAATAGGAAAGCTTTAGATCTTTCCTAATCTGGATCGTAACAAGTCGCTTCACACGTCATGTAACTTGTTGTACTGACTTCTTACATTTGCGCTAAAAAATTATGCCAACACTTAAACGTAGCAACACAACGTATCTTCCCCCTTTTCATTCGAAAGTACGTTCCGCCTTATGTGGCAGAAGCAATAACAATGCTGGGCAAGGCATTTCAATTGTTGTGCACGAGGGAACTGACGAAAAAAAACCCTGAAAAGGTTGGGGGAAGATATAGTGGTTCTAGTTTGTAAGTTGGAAACTATTTTCCCACCTTCATTCTGTACAATTATGGTTCACCTTCTACTGCACCTTCCGGATCAAGTTTTGCGAACCGGCCCAGTTCATTTCACATGGATGTTTCCAATTGAACGGTATGATTCTTGACTTCCAAATATCATTTCCAATTACCATTGAATTGTATAATCGAATATGACATTAACATTCATATTTTGATTGCATGCAACTTGGCGTGTACAAGAAAAGTGTGTGAAACCCGCGATATCCAGAAGGTTGTATAGCCCAACAGTACTTGATGCACGAGTCTGTCACATTCACTCAGATGTATCTTAACCGCGCCACTTTATCCAGCGAAACATTTGTTAGTCCAGCTCTAGGTTTCAACTTATCAGTTGTTTCCCCACATGTACAAGTTAAGAGCATGGTGCGAAACGACAAATTGAGCGCATCCGAGATGTTCTGGGCAAATTGGACAGTGATTGAGAATTGTGCTGAAGCAGATGCATTCGTAGAATCACATTGTGCAAGGTTCCAACGAATACACCCTAGGAAATCTCTTCAGGACTGAGTCATGTCCTTTGTCTTCGAGTGGCGCAGAATTGTACGTAATAGACATCAATTAACTTCAATTACCATATACAAATTTTAGGGATAACTCATTTATACTCCGTGTGCAGATGACTGCTCAAGGGTGGCAACGAGAGTTGGTACTACTATCCAGAGGTCCTCGTTCTTCTGCCATTTATTCGCAGTGTACTGTTAACGGCGTCAAATTTTTATGCTTGAGAATCGACCAGGGCCGGAGAAATCAAAATTCAGGGGTCATGATTGAAGCAAACGACATATGTTACTACGGTGTTCTTATGGACGTATGTATCCTTACCTACTCGGAAAGCATGCCAATCGTTCTATTTAAGTGTCGGTGGTACGACGGACGGACCGTGAGAAAGGACGCAAATGGATTCATTTCGGTCAACATGTTCACAGATCGTCACAAACAAAACCCATTTTGCCTTGCTTTAATGGCGAAACAGGTATACAATATCGACGACCCTAAATCTGGACCGTGGAAGGTTGTGAACGTTGTGTCGCATAGGGGTCACTACAAATTGAGCAGTTTAGCTTGTGCCGGTGACGACGACGACTTGGAGTTTGAAGTCGATGAACCTTACCAAGAAGATCGAATTGACATCGTCACTCCGGGTGGTATCACTATCGACCTAACAAACTTAATCCGGTATCCACCGCCAATACCTCCAGTTGAGAACGATGAAATAGAAGATATTGATGAAGAAGACGAAGAAACCGAGCACGACGACGAAGAAATCGATGACAACGATTTGGAAGGGCATGAAGATTATGATTCGCCGACTCTGATAGTTATTATGTATATGTATGTTTGATTGGTTATGAATAAATGGTTTTTTTCATCTATGATCTATAAAGGGTAATTTCGTCATTACAGCTTACCGTGTGATTTTCAAATAAAACTGTTTTTTTCCTAAGTGTGGATTTCTAACGGCGCCCCTAACATTGTGCGCCGTTACAAATGTCAACCATCTCAGCCAGATCGTTGACTTTTGTCCTTTGAAATTGGGTTTTCGTTTACGATCGAGCTTCATACGTTGTAGGAAGTGACTGGAATTTTGTAACATTAACTACCAACTCATTGCGCTCAAATTGGTACGGTCGGATTCACGTTTGGATCGACACAAATAAAATAATATATTTTTTATTTTTTTGTAACGGCGCACTTTGTTAATGTGTGCCGTTACAAAAAGTCAATAGGCCAGTCAACTCTGTTGACTTCCCATTGACCGGTTTAGATCTAGGTTCGTACATTATCGGAATTGACTGAAATTTTGGCATATAAAGTACATATTCATTGCGCTCCTATCCGTACGGTTGGATTAAAACTTTTTTTTACATAATCCACTTTCGTTGAAAGCGTGAGTTTAGGGTTTATGAAGGTAAAACTCACGAAAACCCTAAACACATTGATCCTCAAATGTTCGGTAGATTAATATATATATTTTTGAATCGAAACCGTTCAATTAGTTGGAAAGTACATATATGTGGTATAGTACAAATTTGAAGAAAATCAAACCACGGGAAGACCGCTTATCATTCATGATCGAGTTTAGGTTTAATTTAGGGTTAAAGTTGTTAACGGTGCACATAGCAAAGTGTGCCGTTACAAAAGTGGCGGCAATTAAAATTTCGCGAAAAGTTAAACTTCCCGCGGATATTTTCGATGTAACGGCGCACAATGATGTAATTCCATCAATTTCGGCCGAATTAGGGGTAATTAGGTCATTTTGACCTAAAAAGGGTAATTCGGTCAATTCCGGCCAAATTAGGGGTAATTCAGTCATTTTGACCTAAAAAGGGTAATTCGGTCAATTCTGGCCGAATTATGGGTAATTCGGTCATTTTGACCAATTAGAGGTAATTCGGTCAATTCCGGCCGAATTAAGGGTAATTCGGTCAATTCCGGCCGAATTAGGATTAATTCGGCCATTTTGACCTAAAAAGAGTAATTCAGTTAGTTCCGGTCGAATTAGGGGTAATTCGGTCATTTTGACCAAACCAATTAGGGGTAATTCGGTCAATTCCGGCCGAATTAGGGGCAATTAGGTCATTTTGACCTAAAAAGGGTAATTCGGTCAATTATGGCCGAATTAGGGGTAATTCGGTCATTTTGACCTAAAAAGGGTAATTCGGTCAATTCCAGCTGAATTAGGGGTAATTCGGTCATTTTGACCTAAAAAGAGTAATTTGGTCAATTCCGGCCGAATTAGGGGTAATTCTGTCATTTTGACCTAAAAAGGGTAATTCGGTCAATTCCGGCCGAATTAGTGGTAATTCAGTCATTTTGACCAATTAGGGGTAATTCAGTCATTTCCGGCCGAATTAGGGGTATTTCGATTATTAATGACCTTCAAAGGGTAATTCAGTCATTTCATGACTTTCTCCTTCTTACAATTACAGATAATAGAGCCGAAACGTAAGGCACTTAAGGCCAGGGCTCCTAGGCGAGCCAGAATGGGCATTCAGTTCTTCGAGGCTTCACAGGCGCCGGAGTTACAGGATGAGATGTACACTCCGTCACCGCCGCAGCCGACTCATCCAGGGCATACAGGTTGACTGGAATTTTTATATCCCGGATAATCAGAGTTTTCAGGAGATGCTCGGAGACGTCGCTGGACCCTCCGAAGAGGACATTGTGCCGGATGAGTCCGAACTCCCGTTGAACGAGTGTAGGCTCCTTCCCCTCCACTACAGAGAGATTCCGAGGTACGAGCTGTACTTCGATTACAAAGTGGAAGTCAACTGCCTAAACACGAAGAGCTGGGAAGCCAGGGTAAGAAAGGAGCAAAAGGTCGACCTCAACATAGACCCAGAAGAGAGAGCGGTTCAGATGAACGGAGGTCCTTTGCTCTTGACTTGGGAAAACGGCCGACCACGTGTCCAAGGAGGACAGTTTTCAATGGAAAGGGTCAAGGCTGTTATAGAGAAATTCGCTCGGGAACGCGACGCTTCTTACCATACGTTTGGGGATTTGCCGGCGTCTAAGTTCCAGACATTTTGGAGGAGTTTTAAGGTAAGTTCAACACTTACTCAAAATAAATTTTCAAATGCCACGTATTATAAATATTGACGTGGTGTTTGTCAATTTCAGCGTTTGTTTGCAGCGACCGATTCCGATGAGCTTAGGGGTTGGATTCGTGAGGCGGCCATAAGCGCTTACAAGGAGCGAAAATTGAACATGAAGCGGTTTTACAAGCTCTACGTGAACCCTACTAGACTAGACCGTAATGGGATTCCCAAGTTTCTGAAAGGGAAGAAGTCCCAGTGGCTGTGGCTCATTCATCATTTTGATGCCAACGAGGTATATTACAAATTTCATATTTAATAGGTTTAATTTCAATTAATTCAATTTACTTTAATTTTTTTTAGGAAGAAGTTGGGTCTCAAATGAGTACCATTCGGAGGAGCGAGAACAAATTAAACCACCACACTGGCAAAATCTCATTTCGACGTCTTTGGGAGAGGATGACGGAGGCCGGAGAAGTGGAGGTCTCCAAAAAGTTGGAGGGCTTACTGAAGGCTCACAAGGTCCCTAAGCCTGGTGATGGTGCACAGGAGGGGGAGGAGGAACTCAACCCGAAACTTGTAAGTTTAATTAATTTTTTTAATAATTTTAATATTTAAATTTATTATATTAATCAATTTTTTTTGCATATTTACATTAGGAATGTGCTTAGGGATTGGGAGAATGACGAGGCGAACTACAACGAGGATGGAACGCTGAACAAGATGACCGACGCTGAAAAGGATGAGGTCATGCGACTAGCTGCCGAGCATGTTCGCGAGGTCGAGCTTGCCAGAGGAGTTACCATAGAACCCTCCAGAGGACGACACATCCGGGGTTGCGGGAGTGATTACGAGGCACCGCCGAGACAGAGAAGACGTTCGACCTTCTCTGATGGTACTTCTGCGGAGATTGCGGAGCTCCGGACTCGACTCAGCCAACAAGATGAGGTTATTACGGAGCTTCGCGCTGAGGCCTCCCAAAACCAGTCTTTACGTCAGACTCAGGCCGTCCAAAACCAGCAAACCGAGCAGATGTTTCGGTACTTCCAAGAACAGCTAAGGTTACTAAATCTTAACGCCCCTCCACCTCCATTTAACCCGACTAGGTCTACAGATCCTTGAGGCCCATCGTCATAGATATCGATGTAAATTAAATAATGTATTAAACAATTTCAATATTAATATTAATTTCATTTTCATATAATTTTTTAAATTTTATTTTTTATTATATATTATTTGTAACGGCACACACCGTTTGTGCGCTGTTACGATTTGTAACGGCGCACAAAAACGTCTGTAACGGCGCACGTAACGTGCGCCGTTACACCGTCGCCGTTACTCTTTGTAACGGCGCACGACGTTAGTGCGCCGTTACAAAGCCTACCGTCACCGTTCTGAAGCGGTCATCGTGTGAAACGGCGACGGTAGGCTTTGTAACGGCGCACTAACGGCGTGCGCCGTCACAAGTTGTAACGACGCACGCTGTCTGTGCGCCGTTACAAAGAGTAACGGTGATGGTGTAACGGCGCACGTTACGTGCGCCGTTACAGACGTGCACCGTTACAGACGTTTTTGTGCGTCGTTACAATCTGTAACGGCGCACAAAACCCCTGTAACGGCGCACGTACTTAACGTGCGCCGTTACAAGAAAAAAAACTGATAGTGGAAGAAACTAAAGGTGGGAAATAATATAATCAGTTGTTCTTTTTTCTTTTAGTAAGTTCTTACTAGTTAATTGTGTTAGATGCGCGTTAATAAATAAACGTAAATTGCATATTTAACACAAACATTCATGCAGTATTGAAATAAAACAAACTAAACAAACATATTGAAAATAGTACTTTATTTATTTGATAACATAATACAACAAGAACAAATATACCTTGCCTTGAGATCTGGTGTCAGACAGATGAATGAAACATAATTGTTTTTCAACAAGGCACGGTAGTTCGCTTTCTTTAAGACGATTATTATCATGTATGTACAACTCGCTCCCATGATATAACGATGAAAGAAGTCGAACTCCAACCATGATGAGAGAGAGAGGGAGGGATGTCCACGGGTCAGGTATTGACCCACCCGACTGAAAATCTTACCCACATGTTTCTATACTGGTGAGAACTTATTGACTCGGACCCGACCCATACACCCAATTCTAACCACTTTTTCCAGCCGATAGGTTGGCGGGTGGGTCAGGTTGGTGACCCGTATAAACCGATTATTTATTTTTATAGATTTTATTATATTCAATGCAGTTTTCTTTATTTTTTTCACAATTTTTCTTTTCATCAAATCAATTTAGTCACACTTTTCTTATATCACATTATTTTAGTCACAACTTTCTCTTTCATCACATAATTTCCTTAATCATCAATATTTTGTTTTGCTATCACTTCATTGATCCAAATATATATTAAACACAATATGTGAAAATACCACAGATCTAAAAATTTAAGACAAAAATATATATAGAAACAACAAGATACTTAAATATTCCATAATAAAAAAAACTAAAATAAAAAATTACCGATCCAAATACACAAAATAAATTCCAGATTCAATTATATCAAGGACAAAGTCACGTGCAAATCCAAAAAAATATAGATAGCAAAATCTAGGAAGCACAAAGCCACATGAAGATCCAAAAAACAAAAGAACAATATAGGAAAATACTTGACCTAAAAACTTTAACAAAAAAATACAGATCTAAATATACTAAAAAAAATTATGGATACAAATATATTATTAAGAAGAACAAATCACATGTAAATCCAAAAAAAATGTTGGAGTCGAGATAAAGAAGAGATATAAGGGAGGCGGACATAGTAGGAGCGATTGTGAAGAAAAAATTATTTTTTAAAACTAAAATCATTATAACTGAGTATGGGAAGGAGATGATGAGAGAGAAGGAGAGTTGAGGAGAGGGAGGCGGAGTAGGAAGGAGAATGAATGGTGTGTGAGAGAGAGTGTTTTTTCTTATATAGTCTAGGTTAAGATAGTTGGGCTGGGATGTGAGTAGGGTTATGTCTATAGGTTCGATGAAGATGGGCGGGTCTTAAAGATTATTATCTGCTAGATTGGGTGGGTCGGGTCCAGCTCGGGTCCAAGGCCTTCCATCCGTCACCCACCCACCAAATTAACGGGTGAAAGATTCCTGACCCGTACCCAACCCGTAACCCGACGGATGAGGTCTTCACAGGTCACGGGTTGGGTGGGTTGGGTCCCGGGTGAAATATGCACACCCCTAACGAGAGGGTATTTCATTTTGGACGTGTCTCGGCTCTAGTATAGGTTTAGAATATATAGGAAAAGGTATCTGAAACCTAAAGAGAATATAAATGAAAAAGCTCACAAAAATTTCCTTTATCGTTTTCTATAAATACATGTAATTGTAACCCAAAATTATTCATCAGTTGTGAGAGTATTAGTAAGGGGTAGCGTGACCGTGAATGTAGGCAAATTGTTGAAGATCATTGCCCAGCTTTGTTATATTATAAATTTTTCATGTTACAATATCATCATCCAGAGAAATTTACTATTGAGAGATTGAATAAAAGTATTGTTAAGAGTGCATACATGCGACATGTTGTATACATGAGTCAAGAGAAGAGTTATTATATGTATATTGGTCTTGATAGACTAGCTTCTTTTGTAAAAATATGATATACAAATTTTCATGTTTTTGTGTTTTTTCACATTAAGATATAGGGAAAATGACACTTTTGTGCACATAAACTACAACTTTTCCACTTTTAGAGCATCTATAATGTGACTCTCTACAACAGCTAAAAAGCTATTGTAGGGAGAGAATGAAAAAAATGCACTCCAACGGGGCTCCCTACATAACTCCCTACAATAAGAAACTCCCCTCGTTCATCTTCTCTCTCCATACATGTAGTGAGCTCCCTACATTGCCCCTCTTGCTACTTTATGATTTTTTTATTATATTTTATTCAACTTAACCACTTATTCTCTCTTTTGCAGTTTAAGTGTGAGAAGTATAGTTGAAGTGAAAACTAAAAAAGTGGCTATCTATCCTATTCACAATGCAAATCACTCTCTAAAATAATTTAATTGTAGGGAACCACAGTAAAGATGCTCTCATACCTTAATCATTTTTTTCCTTTTTTTTCAGTACTCTAACCATCATTTTAGACAACTTACCTCCAAAATACCAAAAATACATATTTGTTATAGTAGGTTGTAGTCAAAACTTATTATTAGGTTTAACAAATCGATATCTAACCAGAAGCCGCAAAACAATTAAATGAATATTTATTTGGGACCATCAAGACTTTATTCAACATTTTGTTCATGGCGTTAACGTATGCAAATTTTGGATTCATGCTATTCCTGATATTTATAACTTCATTCAAACACGGCATGCATTTTAAATATGAAACCTGTCTCCTTCCTTCTCAAATCTGTACGTGGACATAATAAATTTATTGCGTTTCCATAGCCAACATCGGAACACTAATTAATAGTCATAATGGACTAATAAGTCTTATATTCAATTAATCTCAAAAAAAAAAAAAAGTCTTATATTCAATTATATCATTGAACATTTGTGAAAACAATACTAACAATTATAATCCCGTGGTTGGAGAGAGCAATTGTGGTATCACAGCTAGCACGTCTGGTTGTGCCCACTGTCATAACTAAGGAAATGATATACTTTTAAAAATTTTATATTTACTTAAGGGTGTTTTAGATTTTTGGCATATTTTTAGCAATGCATGGTGAAAGTGTGAAACGGAATAATATTACTTGAGTATACTATATTAAAGTTTATGAGTTTATTTTATATTATTAAATATAGGACGTTACTATTCCGTTTTCAACAAAAACCCCATGTTCCTCAATTCGAACTCATAACCGGGATTAGGTACGTTCAATATTTGATAATATAAAATAAACTGAGATTTAAGAGGTATTTTAAGTATTTTTGGTATTTTAAGGGTAAGTTGTCTTAAAATAAAATTTAAGGTATTGTAAAAAGGAAAAAAAATATAAAGCATTAAAATGGGAATTGTGTATAGTTAGGTGCACAACCTAAAACTAATTTAAGCATCTAATTAACTAGGACATAAAATGACTCCTTGTATTCAAGTGAGCTAAACTATTCATGGCGAAGCAAGCCATAAACACTATGTCACCCACCAATCAAAGAATTGAATACACATAAGCTTAAATTTTAATTTATATGCATTGATAAATAAAAATTGACATGTTTTATGCCTGAGTAACGTTTATTATATATAATTTCTCGGAAGCAAAGGACCATTTTGATAGTCTAATTGTTGTCCCATCTTTCAATTTCTTTGACAATTATTAAAAGACTTCCCAACTTTGTTTTTAAAGTTTTACTTGAAGCCAAATAATAATTGTGAGGATTATTAAAATAATGTAAAATTTTCAACTCAAATGGTATGAAGAAATTGGTCCAAAATTTACCTTTTTGTGAAAAAATAAAGCTTTGTAATTATTAGACGACCATATGGGAATGAAAAACATAATATTATCTGTGATTTTTTTGCTCAGCAATGGTAGTGTTTCATTGATGAAATTGGAAAAAGTTTTGAAGGAGGGAACAAAACCAACAAAAATACCTGTGTATGTGTTTATAATCACTTAAATATGTTGCTTAATTTTCCTCTACCAACTACTTACATGATTGGGTCTATTTTCTTTATTCAATTTCTTCTTTTCATCGAATCCTAGATGCATGATTTATATGAAGACATTTATCGGATTATCTTATTTCATTATGTATTTTGTAGGTATGGCTATGTTATTCATTTAAGTATTAAAAATGGAAGACTATTAAGGAAAATTGGAGTACGGTTTCAAAACATATCATAATATAAAAATATTACAAGTTCGGGTGTTTGGAACTAATCGAGAGAGTAAGTGAATCTGAAGCCATCAAATTTGACACAAAATAAAATATAAATTAATTCAGCTAGACAAATAATTATAAGTGATATACATTTTTTTTTTTCTCAGCAAAAGTATATTGTATTAGAAAAGGCAAAACCAACCAAACTCAAGGCGAAGACAGCCAAAATTACAAATACAATGAGATTGAGAAAATGATAATGAAGATTGAAAAATGCAATAAAGAAATCTGAGATAATTTGAGGAACAAGAAACCTGAACAAGTTGAAAAAAACAGAGCCTCCCTTAAAGCTTGTACGCCAACGTTTCAATCTTCAATATGATTGATTGATGAGAGAGGAGTTTGTCGTTGAAGACCAGCTCGTTTCTCGCCAGCCAAATAAACCAGAGAGTTACACAGCAAATCTTAGCCCACAATTTTGAAGAGGATCGAACCTGATTTAAACGAGGCCAGAGTAGCAAGAAACTCCTGACTGATATCGGAAAAACACAAGAGGTGTCTTTGGCCGAGAGGAAGTGTGCCCAAATTTTCCAACTCCATGGGCAGTGAATCAACACATGCTCAATATCCTCAAAAACTTTCGAGCAAAAAGGGCAGTAACTCTGAGCGATTGAGAATTTTGCACCTCTGCACATCAGAAAATTCTTGGTAGGAATTGCTTCGTGAGAGACCAACTAGCTGAAACTTTGAATTTTTGGAGGAACACCAAGAATCCATATAACTTTGGGCCAAGTTGAATCAAAACCATCTCCTGCCTGTATATGATTATAAAGTGATTTGACAAAGAAACCTTTCGAGTCATGAGCCCACATGAGGACATCATCTTTAGATGCAATTGGACAAAAAGGTTCAATAATCTCAAGAAGATCTTGGAACAGAGCTGTACCTCGGCCTGTGAGGGCTCGAGTGAAAATTGAAGCCCATCCCTCCAATGTCCAGTAATCAGCAACCATAGCTTGATGGTTCGAGGCTAGTAGAAAAGTCTTGGAAATCGGCTTGCCAGAGGCTGATCACAAGCCCAGTTGTCTAGCCAGAACTTTATAAGCCTTCCCGAACCTAAATTCCAATAAATATTTTGAGAACCATTAACCCCGCGAAGATTGGGTCATTGCTTAGCGAGAACAGATGTTGCAACATCGCTGAACCAGCCTGATTAGTGAAGCGAGAAAGATCCCAATCAGAGAGCTCCCATCCATATTTGACACAAAGGACATGTTTCCATAACGAACTTGGGTCTGAAGCAAATCTCCACCACCATTTACCTAGGAGACATTTGTTCATAAGGCTTAAATTTCTGATACCCAAACCTCCCTGATCTTCTAGCCTACAGATTTTATCCCAACTGACCTTGTAAATTGGCTTTTTATCCAAATTATTGCACCACATGAACTTTTTATGAATCGATTCCATCTTCCGAATCACTTTTGAGGGAGCTTTGAAGACCGACATGTAAAACAGGATTTAATAAGGGTGATCCTCCCTCCTAGTGATAGGTATTTTCCTTGCCATAAAGAGAGCTTACCCGAGAACTTGGAGATGATTTTGTCCCAAGTTAATGCTTTGTTTGAACTAGCTCCCATAGAGAATCCAAGATAATCAAAAGGTAGAGTGCTAGAGTTGCATTCAAAAACAGAGGCAAGAAGCTTTCTTCTAGCGATATCTTTTAAAAAATAGAGCTTTGATTTATCGAAATTTACCTTCAGTCCGGTCACCAGCTCAAAGGCAATTAAGAGATTTCTGATGGCTAAAACGAACCTCTCTTCTGCTTCGATGAATAGGATCGTATCGTCCGCAAATTGAAGATGGGAGATGGTCAGATTGGGAGCCAATTTATAGCCTACAATTGATCCGTTTTGTTCTGCTTCTTGCAAGAGCAGATGAAGACCTTCTCCGACGAGGATAAAAAGAAAGGGCGAGAGTGGACACCCTTGCCTAATACCCTGAGAGAGATAAAAATCATTTGTTGGAGATCCATTAATCAATACAGAAGCAGAGGCACTCAAGCAGCCCGTAATCCAAGTTCTCCAAACTGAACCAAATCCCATTCTATGTAGAATGTCATCCAAGTAACACCACCTGATATTGTCGAAGGCCTTTTCAAAGTCTAACTTGATAATTGTACAGTTACTCTTTGATTTCTTTATTTTGTCAATGATCTCGCTCGTAATGAGAATATTGTCAGTAATTTGCCTCCCAGAAACAAAAGCAGACTGATAATCACTTACCAAATGAGTAATTATCGTTTTTAGCCTCGTTGTGAAAACCTTAGCCATAATTTTGTAGGGAGACGTTGTGAGGCTGATGGGCCTTAGATCCGAACAACTCTGAGGAGATTGCACTTTTGGGATAAGTGCAATGAAGGTCGCGTTCAGGCCTTTTCCCAGTTCCCCTGTTTTGTGGAAGAAATTGACGAATTCCATAGTATCAACTTTGACAATCTTCCAACACTTTTGAAAGAAAAGCATGGTAAAGCCATCTGGTCCAGGGGCCTTAGAACCATCACAATCATTGATCGCAGCAAGCACTTCATCTTCAAAAAAAAGGTTCTTCAAGGAAAGCGCTTTAGATGGCTGAAATAGATTGGAAATTCATTTGAGGGAGTTTATATTTCGACTTTCCTCTATCAGTGAATCTGCATTTGAAGTGGGACAACAATTCCTCTTTAATTTTTTCTGGATCAGTAGACCAATCCTCACCAATCATCAAGCCTGATATCGTCTTCTTACCTCCCCTGCAAGCTGCAATTTTATGAAAAAAAGAAGAGTTACGATCACCTTCTTTGAGCCACAAAGCTCTTGACTTTTGCCTCCAATTTATCGCATCCAATCTCAATACTTCATTCAGATCGACTTGAAGCTTGGCGCGTATTCCCAATTCATAGATGGTCAATTTTCGATGTTCAGCTTGAATATCGATCTGCTCGGCTTTAGATTCCAATTTTGATATTTGAGAAGAGATGTTTCCGAAAACTTCGAGATTCCAGGTTTTGAGATCAGCTCTTAACAATTTAATTTTCAACCAAAGCCTAAAGTATGGTTTACCTTTGACCCGATAGCTGCTCCATTTGTTTCTAATGAAGTTCATAAAATCAGGATGTTTAGCCCAGGCGTTTAGAAAACGGGTTGGTCTGGGACCCCAATCAGTCTCGGGAAAGGATAGGGAGATTGGGCAGTGATCAGAAAGGCCTCTTTTAAGACAAGTTTGGATCGGGTTAGTAATATGTGGAAGGATGCTGTGAGAGAGCGAAAATCGATCCAACCTGCTGGCTTTTGATCTGGGTCCGAACCATGTGAATGATTTTCCTTTTAGAGGCAAGTCTAGCAAACCCGCATTATTGATAAAATTGTTGAAGAAATGGGCACTAGATTTTGAGAATCTCGTATTGTTGCGCTCCTCACTTGATCGGACCGTATTGAAATCTCATGCGATAATAAGATGTTGTGGCATATTGGGAAGGTCCTGCAAAATAGAGCTCCATAGATCTTTTCTTTCTTGTGGATTACAAGGCGCATAAACATTTATGATGGCGCAACATATGCCCAAAGGCATGAATTCACCCTCCCAATAAAGAGAATTTCCCTTAATGAGAGTTGAGGACATCTTAAAAATTCTGCGATCCCAGGCTGTAATGGATCCTCCAGAAGCTCCCCTAGATGGTATGCTCGTATATTCCCAGTGTTGATCCACCCCCAAGGCTCTGAGCGAAGCAAAAGGGACTGAGGGGAGCTTTGATTCTTGAATCATAATGAACGAAGGTTTGATTTTCTTGATTAATTTTGATATGGCTCTGATTTTTTCAATTTTCCCCATCCCTCTGACATTCCAACAGAGGAAGTAAGGTAGAGAAAGAGGAGCGTTCATTGGCTTGAGGTGGGATTGGGCCTTGCCCGATTTGCCGCTTGTGCTTCTTCAAAATCTCGGACTGCAGTTTCGTCGTCTGCTTCACAAGTAAAGCCCATGTTCTTACAAAAGGCCCATGACCTAATGGCGCTTTCTTTGTTTTTAATGAAAGGAAGGGGTTGGTGGGTAGGGATGTCGGCTGAAGTCGTTTCGTTTTCCTGTGAGGTAAAAGCATGGTCTTGGTTTGGAATGATTGACTCTTGGGGATTGGAAGGCTCGCTGGAATTTATTGAATTTTGAGGGCTGAAAATCTGGGTTGGATTAATAAAAGAGGTGCATGGGGGGATTTGTTGAGGTGGGAAGTAGTTTGGGGTTTGGGAAAAGGGTTTGTTGCAATTAATGAGGGTTTTGGGGTCAGAGCTCGAGGTATTCAATGCTAAAGGATCTGACTCATCATATTGTGCCTGATCACCGGAGCCATCGCCGGAGGAGGAATTGCCGGAGAAGACCTGAATCGGGGCGATGAACTCACCGTCTTTAATATCTTATGAGGACTTGCACAACGAGATTTCCGGGTTCGAGAATTGAGAGGCTTCAAAATTGGATCTCATACATGTATATCACTTTGTTGTTGATATACATGCATGAAGGGAAATTAGAGTTTGTACAATTTGATTAATTTACTTATATTTATATCAGATGATAGAAGGGATAATCTTATTTAATTACAGTTGACCTGATACGTTCTCAACTAGCTATTGTTAAATATTTATGTGTTTTTGTTATAGGTACATTTTGAATTTTTTTTCTCGGATTTTCCTTTATTTTTAGTTATCGCTCATTTTTTGGCTAGGAGGATTTTAGATCTAAAATCTCACTCTTTTCAGGGCTTTGGCGATTTTTGGTGGCTGCCTTTTACCTTATTCTCCAACAATTTCAGGAGGTTTCAAGCAAAATCTTCAATTCACATATCTGTTTTGACCACCAAAGGTAGCAAGGAGATTTTGGGACAGAGTTTCGATCGGTTCAAGTAGGCTTTTGTTGTTGGCTTTTCCGACGACTTCTTTCTTTTGTTTCGGAAAATTCCATAAATTCCCAATATTAAATATTTATTTTTACTTCTTTTTAATATATTAGTTTACAACTGTTAGATTCATCAATTTTCTTGAGAAAATTTTGAGAACTGTTGCCTTTTTGTTTCATTGAAGGCATGAGTGGTGATAATTATTTATTCAATGTGCGTTCTCCAGTCATTGAAGTCATGAGTATTTAACAACTAAATAATTTATGGGAAAATGACACTTTTGTGCACCTAAATATACATTTTTCACACTTTTATATCCTACTTTTTTTTTCGTACCTTGAAATTTTTTCCGGACAACTGGTCATTTATTTACCAAAAATATACCTAAACTACCCCTGAAATTGAATCAAAATTAAATATGGTCTAAATTGCTCCAATATGGTCCAATTACAAGTGTAGAAAATACCAAAATGCTCTTCAATCAACTTCAAATTTTCAAAGCATACTCTTTTCACATCTCTCTCCACCTCCCTCCTCTAAAGCCCATGTGCTTCGGGTGCCGGCAAGGGTGAGGGAGTGACCGGAGTTGGTGGCGGCGCCGGAGACATCGCCGGAGCATGGGGCGATCTAAACCCAATCTGTTGCCAGGAGGTGTCGTCGTTGTGTGCCAAAATTATAAACTAAAAGAGATAGAGGGAGAGGGGGATAATAAATGAGTTTAAGAATTCAAAACTTTCACTCGTTAGAAAGTGTGCCGAAAAATATGTTATAGCACACTTTCCAGTGTGTGAAAATTTTGAATTCCTGAACTCATTTCTTATCCCCCTCTCTACTTTTATGATTATGCGAGACAGAGCATTCGAGAGGTGCGGGTGTGGTCGAGCTTGAGGGCCCAAGTGTTGTAGGAGTGGGAAAGGGTCTCGATGAAGTAGATGGGACGGTGGTGGAGGGTGAAGTAGTCGCGACGGAAGGGGTTGACGATGGGGTTAAGGCCGATCGGAAAAGGAAGGTAGAGGGAGGAAGGCGATCAGAGAGGGACGGAGGACCGCCACTTAAAGCACACGCCTCGAAGGCGGAGAAGGTCGAGCGTGGAATTGAGGAGCTTGACGATCTATGACAGCAAGTCTCGAGGCAGAGGGATGCCCACCGGAGAATGAGAGGACAGAGAAATGGAGAAAGGAGAGAGAAAAAAAATAGAAATGGTGGCATTACTTGAAAATTTGATGATTAGTTGAGGGTAATTTTGTCTTTTTACACTTTTTAAAAATTGGTTCGGTTCTCTACATTAGACCAAATTTAGATTGGTTCAATATTAGGGGTATTTTGAGTCATTTGGAATTGTTGTCCCAAAATAAAATTTAGGGTACTGAAATAAATAAAAAAAGTAGGGTATGAAAGTGTGAAAAGTGCATATTTAGGTGCACAAAAGTGTCATTTTTCCATATTTTATTTAATAAAAAAACCTTATCTGTTGCATATGGGATCGAAGTTCAATCATCAGAACTATTGGGAGTCAAAAAATGTCTTGCCATTGTTTTAATAACCTTAACCTTATCGAAAAATACAAATAAAAACACAAGTAAAATGTATAATCAGGGTTCAAAACTCAGCAAAACAAATTGTAGTTACGACGATTTTCAAGATTGGCTGATTTTGAAGGAACTGAAGAAACATGTTACAAAGAATGTCGAAACATCTTCTACGACATCTTGTGTGACATTGTTGACGGCATCTCGGCAAGCATCCTGATTGACAGAAATCAGGAAAGTGCAGGTTCGGCAGTGCAGCAAGAAAACGATTAGGAAAGTGCAGAACGACTCCTAATCTGCAAAGAAGAAAGACGGTGATTAATAGGAAACCCTTTAGGGTTAGTACTCATCCACGATTGCTGTAAAAGCTTAGGCTACCCCCTTAGCATCGATCTATGACAGCAAGTCTCGAGGCAGAGGGATGCCCACCGGAGAATGAGAGGACAGAGAAATGGAGAAAGGAGAGAGAAAAAAAATAGAAATGGTGGCATTACTTGAAAATTTGATGATTAGTTGAGGGTAATTTTGTCTTTTTACACTTTTTAAAAATTGGTTCGGTTCTCTACATTAGACCAAATTTAGATTGGTTCAATATTAGGGGTATTTTGAGTCATTTGGAATTGTTGTCCCAAAATAAAATTTAGGGTACTGAAATAAATAAAAAAAGTAGGGTATGAAAGTGTGAAAAGTGCATATTTAGGTGCACAAAAGTGTCATTTTTCCATATTTTATTTAATAAAAAAACCTTATCTGTTGCATATGGGATCGAAGTTCAATCATCAGAACTATTGGGAGTCAAAAAATGTCTTGCCATTGTTTTAATAACCTTAACCTTATCGAAAAATACAAATAAAAACACAAGTAAAATGTATAATCAGGGTTCAAAACTCAGCAAAACAAATTGTAGTTACGACGATTTTCAAGATTGGCTGATTTTGAAGGAACTGAAGAAACATGTTACAAAGAATGTCGAAACATCTTCTACGACATCTTGTGTGACATTGTTGACGGCATCTCGGCAAGCATCCTGATTGACAGAAATCAGGAAAGTGCAGGTTCGGCAGTGCAGCAAGAAAACGATTAGGAAAGTGCAGAACGACTCCTAATCTGCAAAGAAGAAAGACGGTGATTAATAGGAAACCCTTTAGGGTTAGTACTCATCCACGATTGCTGTAAAAGCTTAGGCTACCCCCTTAGCAATTGGGTGGTTCTTTATTTGTTTCCTAGCAACAATTTGCAAGGTTCTTAGACGTGAAGGTTTGCAGGCTGAGAAATTGCAGATTGAGCTTAGGACATTGTGCATCACATAACTATAGAGAGTTAGGTGATTGAGGGTTTACTGAAGTCGTGAGTTTTTGAACTGCACGCAACCACCAAGCTTGAAGAAGACTTGAAGACGACAGAGCAAGGCGATTGCTCGAAGAGTGGAATCAAGACGTTCTTGGATTCAGGGGGAGACCCTGAGATAGATTGCACTGTAAGACGTAGCATAAAGTATAGATCTAGGAGGGATCACAGGTACTTGTATGTTCTGACGGATTACTGATAAGTGAAATCTTTCCACTAGGCTGAGAGCCCCCAGACGTAGGTGACGTTGCACCGAACTGGGTAAACAATCTACTGTGTCATTACTTATAGCTTTATATTTACTGTCCTGTATTAATCTACGCAAGAAGTCAGACACAACGTTACAGCATTCTGTGTAACATTGTGTGTGGCATCTTGCCCAACTAGCTGATCAGAATTTCAATTGGTATCAGAGGGGGCACCTATAACTTTAGGTGAGTTCCTAAACAAATATTTTGATCAAAGATGGACAATACCAGAGAAGGAGGATCCATAAATCGACCACCTGTTCTAGATGGAAGCAATTATGGCTATTGGAAGGCTCGAATGTGTGCCTTCATGAAGTCACTAGACAACAAGACATTGAAGGTTGTACTCAATGGTTGGAATGCACCACAACTCAGTGACAGTGATGGCAATCCTATCGGCCCAAAACCAGAAAAAGACTGGACCGATGATGAAGATGAAGAATCACTGGGAAATTCTCGAGCTCTGAATGCTATCTTCGACGGCGTTGACAAGAACGTGTTTAGACTAATCAACACATGCACAACTGCCAAATCAGCATGGGACATCTTGGCCGTAGCATATGAAGGAACAACTAAGGTTCGAGAACAGAAACTGCAATACCTGACAACCAACTTCGAAGCCCTCATCATGAAGGAAGATGAATCAATTGCCGATTTCAATGTTCGCATTCGTGATCTAGCCAATGAATCCTATTCTCTGGGGGAACCAATGTCTGATGAAAAATTGGTAAGAAAAACCCTACGTGCTCTTAGCCCTAGGTTCAAGATGAAAATCACCGCAATTGAAGAAGTTCATGACCTCAAGGTCTTGAAATTTGATGAGCTGATGGGGTCTCTAATGACCTATGAGTTGTCTCTACCCAACATCAACAAAAGGAACAAAGGAGTTGCTTTCAAGAGCTCAACACACAAGCAACCAGATCTTGAAGATTCAGATTCTGATGAAGACATCGAGGCTACAATGGCCCTTCTCACAAAAAAATACAACAAAGCCATGAGAAGATTTAGTCGAATGGGTGGACGGAATGTCACAGCAAATGCCAGAAACAATGCTCCACAAAAAGCTCAAGCTAGAGGTAGTCTTGACAGACCAAACATGAGTGGGGAAGAAAACAAAAACAAAGGACTTCAATGTCATGAATGTGAAGGATTCGGCCACCTCCGTAGAGAATGTCCAAATTTCCTCAAACAAAAAAAACGAGGATACAATGTCACTCTATCAGATGATGACAATGAAGATAGTGGATCTGAAGAGGTAAGCAACTTTGTTGCATTCACTACTACTACTCCTACATGTAATGGTGATAATGCTGTTGACATCAATAATGATCCAACTCCAAATGAGAATTGGACCAAAGAGCAACTAGTCGAGGCATACAAAGGCTTGCACACCAGATGGATCAAGGAAACTCTGATACTTGATCAACAAGGCGAAAGGATCATTAGTCTTACCAACGACAAGTCTAGATTTCTGGAGACAATCGTGGAGCTGAAACGAGAAATCACCAGACTTAATGGAGAAATTAGTCTCATGACTAAATCGGTAAAGATGATGAATCCGAGCACAGAAAGCCTTGACAAAATTTTGTCAGTGGGAAAACAGTCCAAAGATACGACGGGACTAGGGTACACACATGCTGTCCCCTCAACAACAGGGACGAAGTTTTTCCCACAACAAGCCTTGGCGGAAAAGAAACAACAGGATACCCCAACTCACCCTACAGGACGACCTACAAAAAAAGCCATAACATCGTCTACCACCTGTTCCTGTCAAGAAACTGTCAGAAGACATCCTCCACGCAGACAACAAAGCTACAGAAGACCAGCTTATCAATATCAATGGATATGTCATTACTGTGGTCAACCAGGTCATATCAGACCTTTTTGTTTCCAACTTCTTAAAAGAAAGCAAGCTCAGAAATATCAAAGGCATCTCCCATCTCCTCCGAAGACAACTCGCCTTGAATGGAGACTTAAGAACCTGACCTATCGAGCTAATGTTGCATATACATCATTAAGTGCTTCAACGAACAAGGACTGGTATCTCGACAGTGGATGCTCTCGACACATGACAGGTACTCCAGAGTTTCTCTCCAATCTTAAATTATATACAAACTGCTTTGTTACGTTTGGAGATGGGATCCGAGCTCGAATCATTGGAAAAGGAATGCTCAAACATCCAGAAGCCACCTGTCTGACTGAAGCATTACTTGTAGAAGGACTTAAAGCAAACCTGATTAGCATCAGTCAAATCTGTGATCAAGATTTGGTAGTGAAATTCACTAAAGAAGCCTGTATAGTTAACAACATCGATCAGGTCACCATTCTACAAGGAGTTCGCTCGACAGACAATTGCTATATCTGGTCTCCCGAGACACATACCGAAGCAACCAAGTGCCTTGTCTCCAAAGCAGAAGAAACCAAACTATGGCATCGAAGGCTTGGACATCTAAACCTTAGAAGTATGCAAAAGGCAATCTCAGAGCAGGCTATCACCGGAATCCCAAACCTAAAAATAGTTGAAGGAAAGATCTGCGGAGAATGTCAAATTGGAAAGCAAACCAAGATGTCACACAAGAAGCTTCAGCATATCACCACCTCTCGAGTACTTGAGCTGATACATGTTGACCTCATGGGACCAATGCAAGTTGAAAGCCTTGGAGGAAAACGATATGTCTTTGTATGTGTAGATGATTACTCACGATACACTTGGGTTGACTTCCCTCGTGACAAATCAGACACCTTCTCGATCTTCAAGAATCTATGCATCCAAGTCCAACGAGAAAAAGGGGAGACAATTGGCAAAATCATCCGCCTTCATAGTGATCATGGTCGAGAGTTCGAAAACAGCAAGTTTGCAGATTTCTGCAACTCAGAAGGGATAGCACATGAATTCTCAGCGCCAATCACTCCTCAACAGAATGGCATTGTTGAGCGCAAGAACAGGACTCTACAGGAGATGGCGAGAGTTATGATGCTGGCTAAAGACATACCAACTCACTTCTAGGCAGAAGCACTTAACACTGCTTGTCATATCCACAATCGAGTCACTCTCCGACCAGGTATGTCAGTAACTCATTATGAAATATGGAGGGGGAGAAAGCCCAATGTTAAGTACTTCCATATCTTTGGCTCCACTTGTTATATACTGACTGATAGAGAGCCTCGCCAAAAGCTTGACCCAAAAAGCGATGAAGGCATCTTCCTTGGCTATTCGAGGAATAGTCGTGCATACCGAGTCTTCAACAAACGAACCAAAACCATGATGGAATCAATCAATGTTATTGTTGACGATGACTGCGAAGATGCCTCAGAAGATGCGATGGACGAAGACAGAGCCTATCCGCCCAACAATGTCAGGAAGAATGCTACCCCAGATGCCAGAGAAGATGCTAGCAGCAAAACCGAAGATGATGTCGCCAATAACGAAGTAGTTTCTGAGACCAGCAACAAGAATCCCTCACGAAGAGTCCAGACTAACCATCCTATCTCTGGAGTTATTGGAAACCTGAATGAAGGCGTACGGACTCGGTCAAAAGCTCCTGAAGACTATAACGAGCTGATTGGAAATATTTGCTTCGTCTCAAAGACAGAACCCAAAAACATCAATGAAGCCATCAATGATGAGTATTGGGTCAATGCTATGCAAGAAGAGCTGATTCAATTTGAGAAAAATCAGGTATGGGAACTGGTGCCCAAACCAAGTGAAGGAAACATCATAGGCACCAAATGGATCTTCAAGAACAAATCCGAGGAGCTTGGCAACATCACTCGCAACAAAGCAAGGTTAGTTGCTCAAGGGTATACTCAAATTGAGGGTGTTGACTTCGATGAGACATTTGCTCCTGTGGCAAGACTTGAAGCAATCCGTCTCTTGCTAGGGATATCATGTCATCTACAGATAAAGCTCTACCAGATGGATGTCAAAAGTGCCTTCTTGAATGAGGATCTCAATGAAGAAGTATATGTGTCACAACCCAAAGGATTTGTTGACCCTCACTATCCTGATCATGTGTATAAACTAAAGAAAGCTCTTTATGGGTTAAAACAAGCACCAAGGGCTTGGTATGAAAGGCTCACAAAATTCCTCATCCAAAGCGGCTACACTAGAGGGGGAGTCGACAAGACCCTATTTGTGAAGAATGAAGATGAAAATTTAATGATAGCTCAAATATATGTCGATGACATTGTTTTTGGAGGGATGTCAAGCAAGATGGTAGAGATATTTATTCAACAGATGCAATCAGAATTCGAGATGAGTATGGTGGGAGAGCTAACTTATTTTCTAGGCTTCCAAATCAAACAACAAAAGGATAGCATCTTCGTATCTCAGAGCAAATATGCGAAGAATATTGTCAAGAAGTTTGGGCTAGAGAAAGCCTCACATAAAAGGACACCAGCAGCTACACATGTCAAGCTAACTAAAGATGATCCAGGAGAAGCCGTCGACCAACACCTATACAGGAGCATCATCGGTAGTCTTCTCTACCTCACCGCAAGTCGACAAGATATTGCCTACTCTGTCGGAGTATGTGCCCGATATCAAGCTATTCCTAAGGTTAGTCATCTATCCCAAGCCAAAAGAATTATTAGATATATCTCTGGGACTACAAACTTGGGTTTATTATATTCATTCGACACATCCTCTACCTTGGTGGGGTATTGTGATGCCGATTGGGCTGGGAACACATCGGATAGGAAAAGCACATCTGGAGGATGCTTCTTCCTTGGCAACAACCTCATATCATGGTTTAGTAAGAAGCAAAACTGTGTTGCCCTTTCCACTGCTGAATCGGAGTATATTGCTGCTGGAAGTAGCTGCACACAACTACTTTGGATGAAACAGATGTTAGTCGAATACAATGTCAGACAGGATGCCATGACTTTATATTGTGATAATGTCAGTGCTATCAACATCTCCAAAAACCCTGTCCAACACAGCAAGACCAAACACATTGATATTAGACATCACTTCATTCGAGAATTGGTCGAAGACAAGAAGATCATCCTAGAGCACATTCCCACAGAAAAGCAACTTGCTGATATTTTCACAAAAGCATTAGATGCAAGCAGATTCGAGGATCTCAGATCATCACTCGGTCTGTGCACCATCAGTGAACAATAAGAAGTTGCAGAAACGCTTGAGAGGAAGTGTTGGTACCTCTTCACGAACCGGTCTAAAAACCAACGAATGCCAATTGGGCCAGGCATATCAAAAGCCCATATAAAAGAAAAGGAAAGATACAGTCAGACGGTAAAGGAAATTTGAATCGTTTTCAAAAACCTATTCTACCTCCTCTCTGTGCTCGCTCTCATCTCCTTCACCATTCACTCTCTGCAAATCCCTCAAACAACAATGGTGAAAACTAGAAGCACAGTAGCCCCAAAAGAAGCCACCGATTCAAAGAAAGCTGAAGCAAAAGGCTCCAGAAGCAGTAGAGCGAAGACAAACAAGCATGGAGTGCGAATCAAAGGGCCAAAAACCCTGAAAAAGTCAGAAGAAACTCCCAAAGAGGCTTCACCAGAAAAAGCCCCAATACCAGTTTTTACTCGAGTTCCCAAGAAGTCCCGGACCGGAAGTGCTGCATTCTCAATGTCTGACCTAACTGGGCCAGTAAGAGAGAATGATCTTGGCCAGGAAAATCGAGAAGCCTCCATGCAAATCGTCGCAGTCCCAACACCAACAGGTAACGATCTCTCTGCCGATACCTCTAGAAACAGTGATTTGCTAGAATCACTACTGGAAAACCAGGACCCACCTCAAGAAGGTGTGGTAGAAGAACTGATACGTCCGGAAGGAGAAAAGGAGGATCTGACTCCGGTCAGTCATGGGCTGGAACGCATTGCGGAAGGAGAAGGACGTGAAGAAGAAGGAACAGATGTCATACCAAAAGCCACTGAAAAAGTTGTAGAAGAGGAAGAAATAGCTGACTCGGAAGAAGCCGAGGAAGAAGAAGAAGAGAAAGAAGAAACCAGAAACGGAGAGACCGATCTGGAAGAATCTGAGAAGAACAAGGGTGCCACCACAAACAACACAGAAGAAAACACTCTGGATGCCAGAGAAGATGTCATGGAAGAAGCCGCGGAGACGGCACACACAGTCCTATCGTCCCTGAAGAAAAAGGTTCTAGAAGAAACTGAAAGTTTGGCTGTTATGGTTGGAAAACTAAAAGAAACAAGGAAAAGAAAGGAGGTTAAGGAGGCTGGAGGTCCCAGCAACAAAAAGAAAAAATTGCATGTCAAAGAAAAGGGGAAGAAAGTAATCGCAACAAGGAGGTTGATAGATGAATCTACTGATGATGACATTGAAGAGGTCCCCGCTGAGGAAGAAAGGAAGAAGAAGGCCCTGCAGACGGCCAAGAACACCATGAGTGTAACGTACGACAACGTATCGTTTCACTCAGCAGAAGGCGCAAAGAGGTGGGAGTTTGTATTTCAGAGAACGGCGTACCCAGAGAAGACATTATCGTCGGAACTGTTTGGGCTAAAGGCCATTATACAGCTCCTGGAGAAGGCAGAATTGATGAGAACCGTCTCCGACATTGGCAACCACTATCCCCTTCTGGTTAAAGAATTCATTGCAAATCTGCCTACCACGTTTGGTACCCAGATGCTCCAGAGTTTGATAAGGTATATGTTAGAGGCATCCGCTTTGACATCACCTCCGACATTATCAATGACTTCCTAGGAAGGAAGAGGGTTCGATCTATGCCACCACCCGACCTCAGCAAAGTCCTCCGTGAGATCATCGGAGATAAGAGCAGAACATGGCCATCCAAAGGTACCGTGGCAGCTTCAGATCTGACTTCCAAATACTCCATTCTCTTTCGAATTGGAGTTGCAAACTGGGCGCCCTCAACCCACGCATCATCGATTAAACCTGAGCTGGCAATTCTTATCTACCAAATAGGTACTGGATCTAAACTTGACTTTGGACAATTTGTGATTGATCATCTTGTTCGCCATGCTAGATCTCTTGCTGTGAAAATTCCCATAGCCTTTCCATCCCTTATCTCTGAATTACTCGTACATCAACACCCTGGCGTGTTGAAAACATCGGATAAGGTGAGCAAAAGAGGAGGAATAATTGTGGTAAGCCACAAGTTGTTTGAAGGAAAGCATGCTCCTCATCTTGTCAGGCCGGAAGCCACGGCAAAGACCAGTAGAGCCACAAGTGTCGTCCCTCTCACAAGGACTACCAGCAGGGATGTTGTCATGCTCAAACAAGAAATTGAAGTGCTTGATGAGGACATTGCAAACTTAAAGACTGCTCTGAAGTACCTCTCGCAGCGCCGAACTCACTGCGCCAACCTACTGCACTCCATGTCTCCTCCAGGCTCTGACGAAGATCACACAAATGATCCAGAAGATGCTACCCAAGAAGCCTCCACAGAAGCAACAGAGACTGCAAGTTCCAACAGTAGTTCTATTTAAAATTCTCTATGAAATTCTCTGACTCTTGAACTACTGAACAACTTTTATGGTTTGTAATATTTTGAACAATGTATCACGCTTTCTCTCGACAGCTGATCGAGAGCAAGTGTGAGTTATGTTTGGATTTATTTTCTTATTTCCCGAATTTGTTGAAATATTTGTTCATAGTTTAGCTCTTTTTGAGCCAGCAACGGGGAGTAAGTTTAAGTTTAAGTAAGATAACGCGCGCGATCACGACGATACAAGAAAGGAAGATAGAGACGACGCGAAGACACAAGACGCGACGACACTGCCGATCAACGAGACGACGAATGCGACGAAGAATGCTGTCCTTCAAAATAGCCAAAGGGGGAGATTGTAGTTACGACGATTTTCGAGATTGGCTGATTTTGAAGGAACTGAAGAAACATGTTACAAAGAATGTCGAAGCATCTTCTACGACATCTTGTGTGACATTGTTGACGGCATCTCGGCAAGCATCCTGATTGACAGAAATCAGGAAAGTACAGGTTCGGCAGTGCAGCAAGAAAACGATTAGGAAAGTGCAGAACGACTCCTAATCTGCAAAGAAGAAAGACGGTGATTAATAGGAAACCCTTTAGGGTTAGTACTCATCCACGATTGCTATAAAAGCTTAGGCTACCCCCTTAGCAATTGGGTGGTTCTTTATTTGTTTCCTAGCAACAATTTGCAAGGTTCTTAGACGTGAAGGTTTGCGGGCTGAGAAATTGCAGATTGAGCTTAGGACATTGTGCATCACATAACTATAGAGAGTTAGGTGATTGAGGGTTTACTGAAGTCATGAGTTTTTGAACTGCACGCAACCACCAAGCTTGAAGAAGACTTGAAGACGACAGAGCAAGGCGATTGCTCGAAGAATGGAATCAAGACGTTCTTGGATTCAGGGGGATACCCTGAGATAGATTGCACTGTAAGACGTAGCATAAAGTATAGATCTAGGAGGGATCACAGGTACTTGTATGTTCTGACGGATTACTGATAAGTGAAATCTTTCCACTAGGCTGAGAGCCCCCAGACGTAGGTGACGTTGCACCGAACTGGGTAAACAATCTGCTGTGTCATTACTTATAGTTTTATATTTACTGTCCCGTATTAATCTACGCAAGAAGTCAGACACAACGTTACAGCATTCTGTGTAACATTGTGTGTGGCATCTTGCCCAACTAGCTGATCAGAATTTCACAAATTAAAATATTTTTTTGGAGATAACTATTTCAAGGGAAAACTTCAGCTGGATACTCCTAGAATTAACTTTTTTATGAATGACTCCAGCTAGATATTTTTTTGGCACAGTGGGTATCTAAGAATTGCAAATTTTGCACTGTTACTCAATACATTAACGTATGTTTGATTTTATTTATTTTTTGAAAAAACTAAAATACCCTTTATAGTGAAATGAGTTATTAAATTTTGATTGTAAAACTTGAATACCCTTCTCTAACATTCTAATTTTCAAATTAATCTCATTACCCCCCCGCCCTCTCACCCCTCTCCCTATCTTCTCTCTCCTCCACGTCACTTCTGTGTCGTCTCCTCTCAGTCCAACTGTGGCGACACGATTGTGATATTTTGGAAAAAAAACATCGCAAGACCGATTTGGTGAAGATGAACATTGTGGTGTGTGCACTAACACATGCTCTTGTTTCCTACTATCTCGTTCAAGTTAAATATTCACAACCAAAAACCTTACCAAAACTCAAGTACCACCACCAACATGCATAAATTCTTTACCGTTTTAAGCAATACACAGCCACAAAAACTCAAATTTACACATATCAAATTTCCAACTCCTTCAATTTCAATAAAAATAACCAACCTTGCTATTTGCAATGAGAATACCTAGTAATAAATGGCTTATATCATGCACTAATGAAATCGAAATAGGAAAAATCATTATCAAGGAAAATGACTCTAACATTAACGAATCCTTATGCATGAAAGCAGAAAATAAACCAAATAACATAAAACTATAACCAACCAATAACCTAATTCAACACCAGAACTAACAAAAATTTGAATTCACCACACCACCAATTGTGTTCCACCGAAAATACACAAAACAATCAACTTTTACAGAGATCGATACCCTTAAAAGAATCAATTACGAAACGCATCGAAGAACAACCAATTGAATCAGAATCAATGACAGAAAAATACTAGAGACCGCAGAAGAAATGAGAATCAAAAGGGTTTAGAGTGAGAGTATGTGTTCTTGTGATGTTTTTTTTTCAAAATATAGCAACCGTGTTACTACTGCTGGACTAAAAATGATGATGGAGAAGAGACGGGGGAGATAGGAGAGAGAAGAGAGGGAGATTGGTGAGAGAGAAAGAGAGAGTGAGGAGAGAAAAGGGGGGCAATGTCATTAATTTAAAAATTAGAATGTTAGGCAAGGGAATTTAAGTATTTTCAATCCAATTTTAACAACTCATTTAACTATAAATGGTATTTTAGTCTTTTTCACAAAATAAAAATAAAATCTAGCATAAGTTAAACGGAATGACTAACAGTGCAAAATTTGCAATTCTTAGAGTATCCACTGTCAGAAAATATCTAGGTATAGTCATATGCAAAACAACTAATTCTAAGAGTATGCAATTGAAGTTTTCTCTTATTTCGACTTTCAAACGGTATGTGATAACAAATGACAATTCAAAATATTTTTAGTTAATTAATTAGGAACACACATTGAATCACCATACTTCAAATCTAGACTGATTATATGAACTTTCTTTTTTGGATGAACTCTTTTTCGTTAATTGTACATGATTACAAATCCCAGTAATTTGGGCAATAAAAGAGTAGGAGCAACTGATTGTGAGTATAGTTCTTGGAGCGAGAGGGTGAGAAAGAGAGAGAAGGTGGAAGGGGAAAAATTGTTCAATGGCATCATTTTGGAAATTGAAAGACAAACAGGGGTACTTTGGTCTTTCTTTCTCTCAAAATTAACATCCAACTAACGGTAGTGTAGTTGTTTGAGAAAAAAAAATTCTCAGCACACTAATAACAAAAAAAGAAAATTGTACTTAGTTGAGAAATGTGTCAAGTTAAATCTAGTTAAGTGAGATTATCTCACAATTGAATCATGTCGTTGATGGGAGAACATCAGGTTTAGTGATTACATTTTATCAGATACAAATTTCACCTTTGATTTTTGTATATATGTTAAGACTTTTGTTTCTTCTTATGCTTTTAGAGTAGTGCTATTGTTTTGAAGTTGCAGGTACATGTTTTAAAGTTTAATCGGAGCAACTTGGAGCAGGTTTGGAGTGCAAAAAGGATCGAGAAGCTACTATATGGATTTCATAGACCATGTCACGGGCCAGAGAAATGCCCGTGACATTTGGATAGATTAGAGATAAGTGATGACATTTGTTCGTTGGGGTGTCCCAGACCAGGGCAAGATATATGACATTTGAACTGAAAGAACAAGAAAAATGTCCCTAACCATGTCACGGGCCAGCAGCAACGCCCGTGACAGTGGAGCCGGTTTGTAAGGCCAAATGCCCATAGCTATGTTACGGGTCAGAGTAACGCCCATGACATTTGAGTGTTGGTGCTAGGGATATCTCGCAGAGAATGCCAAGTACTTGTGACACAACCCATGCCATACACCTTTTTCATGTTTTAAAAAGTATCTTAGCCTCACATTTTAGGAATATACCTTGTTAAAAACCGAACCCACATAAAAGGTAAAGCAGATAGGTGCAAGCCAAGATTGTTATTTGTTCACCAGCTTAAATAACAGTCTAGGCCTCCACCTAAAAACCTATCATCTTGAGCTTTGAGGTGGGGTGAGCTTCTAACACACCCATCTACCTTCATTTCCAACATCTTTCATTGAAGTCCGGAAGCTTTCTTGTTGAAATTCACACTTGAGCCAAGATCCCACATTGAAAGTGTATGAGGTGAAATGATAGTTTATATACACATTAAACACAAGACCCACTAGACTCGTCTTTTTAGGTCAACAATGGGCTTTAAGGTGTATATAGGCATTCTCACGGGCGCTCTTCCTTAGTAAAGGTCCAGGTTCTCCTCAACATTTCTTCACTGTTTTGAATGACATGAAAACCATTTGATGCATCTTTCCACCTTCAATAACCATCAAAGGGTCTAAGACAACAAGAAGTGAAAGATTAGCTATCCAGATTCAGGTTTTATCTTCTTTTAGTTCTTTCCCTTTATTGTGTATTTGATTTTTAGCCCACAGTTATGGGCTAACTCCCCATAGTAATGGGTGCTAGACATTGTATAATTTAGTTTTCTTAATCTATGAGGTATTTAGTTGATTATGCATTGTTTGATCATTTCCATCTAGTGATTGTTCTAATTTGGGAAATTATGGTAGTATTGTTTATTGTTAGTAGTTCTTGAGAGAGAGAATTAGGTGTGTGTCTAAGTGGTATTGAGGGTTAGAGCACGAAGTGCAACACTGAAGTTAACCTTAGCTAGTTAACCTTAGCTTGAGATTATCAACCCAATTGACGTCTTGAGTTGAAATCGATCCTGAGAGAGTAAGCATTGACTCAAGGTTATGCCATTTTCAATGCCTAAAGGCATATTAGTATTTTAAGACATATGTCAATTTTTTGATGCATGAGTAGCTTCATATTCTTGTAAATTAGGTTGTTATCCATTAGTCTAGAGATCGTGGTTGTCCCCCTTGATAATTTCCACATCCTCCATTTACTTAATTATTTATGTAATTTTTTTCCATCACACACACGTACAAACTTACTGAGTATTTTCAATTATGTTAGCTAATCTGTTTCTTATGTACAAACATAATTAGTTCCATGCAGATCTCGGTCTGATTCCCCAGTTATTACTTCTACGACCACATACACTTATGTAAGGTAGAGGACCGAGAGTTCATCACTCTCGTGATTCCACAATTTTTGGCGCTGTTGTTTGGGAATCAACGGTTGTGATTTGGAATTTGTTTATTTGCCTTTTTTTCTTCTCATTTTGTCTTTTTTTACATGTGAATATTGTTTTGCGTTATGACCAACGATCAAAGACTGTGACTTGTAGAAGGAGACGTTGTGAATTGAGCACCATGACTGGAATAGAGGCTCATGATGACGCAAGTACAAGTAAACACCCCCCCCCCCCCCCGAATGAGCATTATAGACCTTTTAAATATTATGCACAAAGGGAACCTTCCATCGGTACACCCCTATCTTCTATTTTATCATTAGAGAAAAAAATGCCAATTTTGTTCATCGGAAGCTACATCAAATATACGTAGCCACCGCTGGTGGAGGAGTGCCGAAGCATATGGTAAAGTGTAGAGTTTTCCCATTTTCTTTGGCGGGAAATAAAAGTGAATGGTACATGTCCTTATCTCTATAAGACGATGATGATTGGAAAACCTTGCAGTTGTTGCTCTTAAATTAATATTATCCTCTGATGAAGATTGTAAGGTTGTGAAATAAGATTTATACCTTCTAACAGTTTGACCAAGAAACTCTATATAAAGCTTGAGAAAAGTATAAGAGATTACTGAGAATATGTCCAAATCATTTTATTAATGAATATGTTTATAATGAGATTTTTGACAATAAATTGGATGCACAATCTCAACTTATGGCAGACTCCACGGATAGGGTTGTTCACGGTTCAAAAACCGAACCAAATCGCGGAAAATGAAACTGATCGACCAAATTCGGCTCCCTAAGAAAGAGAACCAAAACTGAACCAGACTTTATTAGTCAATTTGATAAAACCGACCAATTGTTAGTCTGTTTTCAATTTAAACAGACTAAATCAGAATCTCATTTGGAATCAATCTAATTGGCCCAAACTACTTTTCCGGCCCAAATTATTAATTAAAATATTAACTATTAATAATATAAATCCAAAGATATGATTATTAATATAAATAATATTTCAGTTCTCATCTATAAAGAAGAGAACAACTCGTTACATCCAATACATCTTGACTCTATTTATAAGAAAGAGTATGAATGAAAAGCTTGTCTGCTAGCGATGTGTGACTTTAATTAGCTGTAGTTTGTGGGATATTTTTTTAGAGAGAGAGAGAGTCGAGCACTACATGTGATTAAATCCCTCAAAATTTAGGGTTTTGATTATGGGCTAACTCCCCACGATAATGGGTGCTAGATCAATTAATTTGTAATTGATAAATTGTTGACCTAAGAGGTGAATTTTATGCATGTTGTTGTTTGATTTGGTCTAGGGATGGCAAAAATACCAAACCCGACGGGTATTCTATAGACCCAACTATATTGGGAGCGGGACGGGTTAACAATTTCAGGTAACGGGACATGTAATAGGGCAAACAAACGGGTATCTAGTCGGGTCAGGGTTGGGATCGGGCTAACCAGTACCAGCTCCGCCCCGGTGTATGTTAAAAAAATAATGATATTATATGTATATTTAAAAGAAAACGATACCAACTAATCAATCTTAACTAGGTTTCTCAAAAACAAATTATACCCTAGTTAGGAATTCTGTTCTTTTTTTTATCAACATATACTTCTCTGTTATGTTTGATTTTTTGCGCACACGTTTAATTAATCTTTCATAATTGGTTTTTGTTGCACAACGAGAAAACCTTATATATTAGAATTTGAAGACTTCAAACACGATACTACAATAGTATTTTTAAAAGTTAAAATGAACCCTGAATTGATTTGCAATGTTGCAGTAGTTATTTTTTTTTTAAATTAGAATGTGTCATGAACTGTTTTAGTGCTTGCTTTATATTACATACACACTATCATAAGATTCTATCTACTTATTTTTGTTGACAAAAATATGTTTCGCTACACCATGTTTTATGCATAAATAACTTGATGTTTATTGTGAAATTAATTGAGTGATGATTAAAATAATACATAACGAGTTATAAAAGAAAATTTGAACAACGTCTGATTTCGAGACGGATCCGGGATTTGCAAATTACATGTACCCGTCGGGGTGGGTTTCGGGACATGTTAGTTAGCAAAATATCTGGGAATGGGACGGGTTCGGGGCAAGGGACCTAATTTCGGGACGGGGTATGGGATTAGAAGACTCGCCCCAAACCCACCCCAGTGCCATCCCTAATTTGGTGGTTATATTTTGGACGTATGTTATTGGTTATGACATATGATCGTGAGAGTTGTGATGTCGCGTTTGAGAGGGTCGGTGGGTGACCGTCACATTGCAATTTAGGGCGAAACCGGTGATTGTGAAATTTGATTTCGTCTCACTGACAACCACGTTCGCTGAACCGTAGAGTCTTGAGAACCAGTAATCTCTCCTAAGCGAATATATATATCCATAACAAAAATAGAAGGGATGAGAAGGAAGATAAAATGATAGAAAATTATATATATGAGAAAGGGCAGTTTGGAAAAGAAACGAAGTAGATCACATGTAGGCGTGGACGGAAATTTATGTTCCATCGATTTTGCCTGAAATTGTAAGAAAATTATTCATTTGAATAATTATAAGTCGAAATTTAAATATTGGATCGTCATCTATTTGTGAGTCAGTTAAGAGTAATCCTTTGTAACATTGGGTAATCATATGTTTGTGACTGATAGTTAAGAGTAAGAATGTGTATTTTCCCCTATTTTCTAATACACATTCAATTATTGGTGCACTACTCTTAACCAGGCTACAAGTTATTACAAAAGTAACTATTTTATAACCCTTGTTAAAATCAAATTGATATTCTAACCAATTTTTCTTTTTGTGTAACCCCAATTGAAATATGTGTAATGACATTACCTATTCTATACAATTTTTTGTTGTGATTTTTATATTGTCCGATCAAAATATTTATAGACAAATATCATATTTGAAGTGAATTTCGTAACTCTGTTCTCACTCTATCGAATATAAAAGTATCAAATTAAAAGAATATTCTCATTTATAAATTAAAATCATAGTTCAATTCATAAAACCATCAATTAGTTTAAAAAATTGGAACTCAAAATTTCTAAGCAAATAATTTTTTGTAAATGAAAATATAAACATTATGAAAAACGACAGCATAAACATGTTTGATATTTTATTATAGCAGCCAATTCAAATAAGGAGGTGTATTCAATTAGGATTTTGAATGACTTTTAAAAGTTAATGGATTCTTAAAGTTTATAAGACTTTTTCAAGTCTATAAGGAGTCTTGATGATTTTAATAGAATGACTTTGCAAATCTCATGATTTGAGATGATATTTCTAAAAAGTCTTTTATGCCTACAAAGACTTTCAAAATCATCAATTTCTTATAATCATTTAAAGTCATTGACATTTACAATACCCTTAGATTTTAAAAGTATTTTTAAAGTCATGATTGAATACCACAAGATTTTAAAAGTATTTCTAAAATTATGATTGAATACCACAAGACTTTAAAAGACTTCTTAAATCCATTAAAATCATAATTGAATACACCCCCTAAGTTAAACTTGGTCAGACATTTGTTTTCTAAAATGATTTGTTTCAACGATAAATTGGTCAATATTACTCATGACATTGAAGTATGTTCCAAATTTTGAAAGAATGAAATTTGAATTGGCCGAAATTATTGAGAGTTCGATAATGCCCATTTGTTTGTCGTGCAGCTTTGTTGTGCATATTAATAGGTGAGATATGATATGATGGGCATGAGACAGGTGTATTTCCATATCCATAATGCTATCTTTTCCATTGTTTTTTTCTTCTCTAATGCTCTCTCATTTCCGCTCTTCCTAATCCTACTGCAAATCGTGGATTGGATTGGATTGGAATCGTCGGAGAATCTTTCTTTTAAGGATTTTCCCTTTCCGTCCGTCTCCAATCTTAGCCTTTAATAGATAGTAGACCCACCAATCCCCAGAATTCAACACCCTCAGTCAACAATCGAGAGAGGTTGAAGATGGGTTCTGTGAATCTGGGCGGTTGGGTTCAGACTTGTTCCATGGTCACTCAAGCGAGCAGATCCAGATCTCGATCCCGATCTGCAACTGCAACTACGCTGAAGAACTTTTCGGTCTCCTTCGTGTCCGCGAAACGGCGCCGGTTCTCTTCCTCCTCGGCCTCGCGGCGTCTCTCTGTCTCCGCCGTTTACGCCGCCGAGGAGGGCGTGGAAGAGGGCTCGAAACCCTCTTTCGATTTCAAGGCGTACATGGTCCAGAGGGGCGATTCGGTGAACCAGGCCCTAAACGCCGCCGTTTCGATCCGGGACCCGGTGAAGATCCACGAGGCGATGCGCTACTCCCTCCTCGCCGGCGGGAAGAGGGTCCGTCCCGTCCTCTGCATCGCGGCGTGCGAGCTCGTCGGCGGCGAGGAGGCGACGGCGATGCCGGCGGCGTGCGCGGTGGAGATGATCCACACGATGTCGCTGATCCACGACGACCTCCCCTGTATGGACAACGACGACCTCCGGCGGGGGAAGCCCACCAACCACAAGGTGTTCGGGGAGGACGTGGCGGTGCTCGCCGGCGACGCCCTCCTCTCCTTCGCGTTCGAGCACGTGGCGGTGTCCACGAAAGGGGTCTCCCCGGCGAGGATCGTGAGGGCGATCGGGGAGCTGGCCAAGTCGATCGGGTCGGAGGGGCTGGTGGCGGGGCAGGTGGTGGACATTACGTCGGAGGGCGTTGGCGGCGTCGGGCTCGAGCAGCTCGAGTTCATCCACCTCCACAAGACGGCGGCGCTGCTGGAGGCGGCGGTGGTGCTGGGGGCGATCGTGGGGGGAGGCTCGGACGAGGAGGTGGAGAAGCTGAGGAGGTTCGCGAGGTCGATCGGGCTGCTGTTCCAGGTGGTGGACGACATTCTGGATGTGACCAAGTCGTCGCAGGAATTGGGGAAGACGGCGGGGAAGGATCTGGTGGCGGACAAGGTCACCTACCCCAAACTCATGGGGATCGACAAGTCCAGAGAGTTCGCGCAGAAGCTCAACAAAGACGCACAAGCGCAGCTCTCTGGGTTTCATCAGGAAAAGGCAGCTCCTTTGATCTCTTTAGCCAATTACATTGCTTATAGGCAGAATTAGAAGTGTGCCTAGAATAAAACATTATTATTTTTTGTTGCTTATTTCAGTAATCTGAGATTGCTAGCTGTGTGAGTGTGACAATGAAATTTGAGGAAATGAAAACATTTCAGGAAAAAAAGCGCCGTTGCCGGGGATCGAACCCGGGTCGTCCGCGTGACAGGCGGAAATACTGACCACTATACTACAACGACCGATCTTGAACACGAAGAATATTCATCGATTCTCTTCACAAACCCCAGTGTGTAAGGTGTGTTTTGTTGAAGCCCAGTAAGCATCTTTCAATATCTATTTGGTTAGGCCCATTAATAAGTAGCAACATTTTATTGGGTTTCTGGCAGTACATGTCTAATTGTGGCCCAACTCCAAAGAATCAAAACATCTGCAATGATTGGCCGAGATTGATAAAGAATTATTGGGCATTTTAATCCTTGTTCAATAGGGGTTGATGGGAAATTTAACTTCTCTTAATTCTAGAATTAGTCACGTTGATACTTGGACACCAAGCATTAAACACGTACAAAACGACACATGAAAATGAAAATAAATTAAAAAAGAAAACTAATAGTCATGCACCTACCTCACCTCACCTCACTGGTGACGTGATTCCGAGTATGAAGGGTACAAGAGTCAATTTCAAATAATTTACTCCGTCATTACTACGCATTGGCATTTGTTAATAAAATATTATTGTCTTAAAGCTGTTTAATTTAATAATAAAAGAAATATCCGAAGTCGATTCAATGAAAGCAGAGTAGAGAGATAGTAGTAGCGAAGCATCTTCCACGATGGTTCCGATTCTGTTGTGGTCGTCGTCGTCGTTGGAGGTTGTGAGTTGATTTTTCTCATCTTAGACACGCCACGCGTCATTGAAACCTTACCTTCAACCTCCGTTGAGTGGAATTGGTATTCCAATGGATTGAGTGTTGACCTCACACACACGCATACCTTATTTCCCCTCTTTTTTTGCCAGTTTCTCACTCTCTCTTTTGTTTTCTAACCTCTCCGAGCTCTGATTGTTGGTGGGTTTTCCGGACTGTAACTTGTGTCTAGGGATTGGCTCTTGCTCTTTTCATTTCCTGCTCTAATTTTGGCACCCGGAGAGAGTAGATCTTAGGAATCTCCAGACCAAAAAGCTTACATCTTGTTCATTTATTCCTTTCATTTCTATTTAATTGGTGTTACCCATATTTTACATTTCGATTTCATTGCTCAACTTTGGATTTGGATCTGGATCTGTTCTTATAGGTCAAAGTTGCTGATATTTTCTTTCACTTCCACTCCATTTTTGTGTAATTTGAATACCTGTCAATTGGGTTCAGCTCTTCTGCTTGATTAGTCACTTGGGTCTTGTTCAGGTTTAACAGGGTTTTTTTTTGTAACTTTGAGTGGAATTGGAGTGGATAAGAAAAAAATTTCATTTTGTGGTTACTGTGTTGAGCTGAAATTCTGCATAGCTGAAGCTGGAATCACGGATTTGATCATTTGAGTCAAAATTGGGAATGATGGGTGCAAAATCTAGCAAGACAGTGGATGGTGGTTCCACATCAAACCTTCAAGGCAATTCGAATTCTCAGTACTCAGCTGATTTGAGCTCGTATGAAGATGCATGTAGAAATGATCCTCAGTTGCGGTCCTTTGACCATAACATCCATCAGCACACTAATAGAGTTATCAACTCTCTTGCTTCTGGTATGGAGGTTCGGTCTCTGTCCTTTGACTCTCTCAAAGAGGTCACGGACTGTTTACTTGAGATGAACCAGGAGGTGGTCAATATCATTTTGGAAAGCAAGAACGATATATGGGGCAATCAAGAAATGTTCCCTCTGGTGGAGGAGTATTTTAACAACAGTCTCAAGACTTTGGATTTCTGTTCAGCTCTTGAGAATTGTCTAAAACGTGCTCGTGACAGCCAATTGATCCTTCAGGTTCTGGTTCAGCAATTCGAGGAGGAAATGAAAGGTGGAGGAGTTGATGGGAACAAGTTCGGGAAGACATTGCAAGAACTAAAGAATTTCAAGGCCGCGGGGGATCCATTTACAGAGGAGTTCTTCGGGCTGTTTCAATCTGTTTATAATCAGCATTTGATGACATTGCGGAAGCTCCATAGCCAAAAGAGGAAGCTTGATAAGAAGCTCAAGTCTGTGAAAACATGGAGAAAAGTGTCGAATGTCATATTTGTGACTGCTTTTGTCTCTGTGCTGATTTTCTCGGTAGTGGCAGCCTCCGTTGCAGCACCGGCTGTAGTAACAGCCGTGGCAGGTGCATTGGCTGTTCCCATAGGCTCAGTGGGCAAATGGTGCAATTCCCTCTGGAAAGGCTATGAGAATGCATTAAAAGGCAAGAGGGGGATAATTAACTCGATGTGGGTTGGGACCAACATTACATTGAAGGACTTGGAGACTATTCGAGTATTGGCCAGCAAACTACAAATACAGGTTGAGTCGCTGTTGCAAAATGCTAATTTTGCTCTTGTAGAAGAGGATGAAATTGCAGTGAAGGTAGTAATGGATGAGATCAAGAAAAAGATATCTGTTTTTAGGGAATCGATTGAGACTTTATGTGAGCATTCTGATAAGTGTAGCCGGGATGTAAGGAGGGCAAGGACTGTAATTTTGCAAAGGATAATCAAACATCCCAGTGGCTCAACAAGCTCCGATTCGGGTATGTTGTATTCATTATGAACATTTCCATGTGTACTCATTATATGCAGCAAGTAGTTAAATACTTCCACTGCATCTTTGGCCAAATGTTTAAAAATGACATTGTAAAGGAAATAGAAGATGAGTCCTTTTATGTTTATCAGTTTACAAGTATAATGTATACTTGTTAGTACTATTTTCATCTCCTTTAACTGAAAGCCGTTCTGGTTCAACTTATTATTTTCAATTTGGTTCTTGTTGGTAACCATTGCATTTGTAGCCACAGTAGGATCTAGTATAACTAGTTAATTGAATCTTGCTCTTTCTTCACTTCGAACAACCGGTAGTGATGAATTTGCTCCACTTTGAATGATAAACATGACTGAGGTTGTTATGCAGATCAGGGTAACAGCTCATTTGACTTCCCAATGATGTAGTGGCAGTTGAAATCTTGTCTCTCGATGGCAAGGCAATGAGCAGACTCCATATATATCTCTGAATGATATGGCTTAGCTAGCACAAGTTGCTTTTTATGTAAACAAAAATGCTTTCAAATTTTAATTAAGGTTGTTGTGTAACATGTTGCAATTTGATGAAGTTGTAGCATCATTTCAGGTGCTGAACTGCTCTTGAAAGTATTTGGAAATAATAGGATCTTAAATCTATCAAATACAGCAGGTCTAGAGACATGTCCCTCAAATCTACTGAATGAAATGTTGGTTATAGGGATAGCTTTCCTGATAAAGTTGCCTTGGCAGGTACTTGAATCATTATGTGGTAATGTTGAAATGATTCAGTTTTTGTCAATTTAAGGTATTCTAGGACACGGCCAGATGACCAGAAGAACACGAGTACTGGTATTGCTATGATGTGTATACGAACTTACTAGTTATGCCACTAAGGTTTTCGTGATAGGATTTGTTTACTTATTAGCAATAATTTAATTAACAACATGATAGGAACTAGTGAACTCAAGCTTATTACATGATAGGATTTGTAGTTGGGTTAGGAGTAGGTCATTTTGGTGGTAATATGGGAAATGAACAATGCTTGCTAGAATAATCCATGTCTCTTTAAATATATGCTGTGGGCATGTTGTCCTTAAAATAAGCACTATGGGTAAATGATGACCATGTTAAGTGCCCTTTCCCTCAATCAGGTACCTAACATATGCACATTGGTTAGGCTACTAGATCAATTAGGTGGGTAAGTGAGATCTCCTATGAAGAATAGGTCCTATATCTTGTTGACATTATTGGCCACAAAAGTTTGTTTTGTTCAATCCATTGTGGTGCTCATGTCTTCAATCATGCTGATTGATTGGTGCATGATGTTATAATGAGTGTGGTTATGGTTTTGGGGATGGTGAATAGAAACCCAGATTTTTTGAAGCAACCAATAAGGTAGAAGTAGATAGTAGAGATTGTGGGCAGTGGGCACCAGCTGTTGTTGCTGTAACAATAATACAGCAATAATTTTGGATTGGGACAAATTCAAGGCTCTACCTAATAGATTACAGGACAACTTGTGAAGTTATGATTTTGTCTGTTCAATCCATTTGGAATTGGGATACCCAACCAGATACTATCTCAAAATATAAAATCGTGCTGTAAAACAATAGCCAAAATGAACCACCACAAAACCAGCAACTTCAAGTTGTAAATATAGACGGAAATTAAACAAGCTGGAGGAGCCTATTTCAGCAAGTTATAGACAGCACGAACAACCAAACATATAACAAAAAAGAAAGTCAAGTTGATGTATTTAGAGCGGTTTCAGATAAATTATTTCCAAGTGTGGGTACGATCCAACAGTGAGGAGGTGTGGCTAACATGGCAATTGCGGAAGTTGCCGGACGTCTGAGAGCTTTTGAATACACAGTTAAAACACTATAAATTAATAATGTCGGGACCAGAGAAATTTATTAATTTAGAGAATTATTAATTTATCGATAAATTAATAGTTATAAATTTAAAGAGTTTTTAACCAATTCAACGTAATTCATATTTCCGTATAAACTAAGTAATTATGCATACATTGATTTCAAGCAAATTAGTTTATGCCTCTTAGAATTACGTTGCAGCGAACATTGGGACTCCAAGTTTAACACTATTAAGACTCAACGTAACTAATGTGTTCATATGCATTGGAAATCAATAATGACTTTTGAAATAAATGTAAACAAGAGAAACAAATGTGTTCAATGTAAACAAGAGGAAAACAGACAACTATTGAATTATATTTCAATAGAGTGTAATATATATTTTTCAGTTTCTAAGAATTATTAACTTATGATTTTCTTAGGACCGAAAATTATAAAGGAATCTCCCGAAAAATTATTATCTTATTATTTTATCGATTTTTTCAATTTTTTTACATTAGCCCGAGTCGGGACCGGACAAATTTATTATTTTAGAGAGTTTATTAATTTAAAGAGTTTCTACTGTACAATGAAAGGTAAACGACAGAAGAAGGAAGAATAGGATAAACTTTTCCTCACCCGAGCTCAGTGGGATGCCATTGCGGAAAAATAAATCCAGTAATGATAAAGGTTTGATAGCTGGACAAGTAAGAGGACGTAGGCGAGGCAATGGGTGCAACATGGAATGTAAGTTCAATAAAACCAATGTGAGGTGTTATAACTGCTCCGAGTATGGGCATTTCGCAAATGAATGCAGAAATCATGAGAAGGATGGAACAAACCTTGTAAAACAGTGCGATGAAGAAGAGTCATCACTGTTTATGGCTACAACGTACATGGTAGCTGACCATAGAAAGAAAGAAGAGCTAGTGATGCTTAACGAGCAGGGATTACGTCATAACCTTCACATTACTAGAAAAGAGATCAAGATTCGTGGTATCTGGACATAGGCGGCAACAACCATATGACTAGAAGCTTTAATTAGCTCACGCAGACCTCCGTGATCTAATAAGCCCAGAAACACCAATAGGTAACAAGTATTTTTTGCTCGTAGTTGATGACTTCTCACGTTTCATGTGGTATATACTCCTTAAGACCCTGAAAACCATGATTGAAGTAGATACTGAAGGAGACTAAAGATCATGTGTATTGACAAATGAGGTGAATTCACCTATGGAGCGCGAGGGCTGATGTGTCATCTCAAAGCTACACACACTCCACAACAAAATGTTGTTGTGAGAGAAGAAATCAAACAATCGGTGAACAAGGTATTTGTTGAAGAACAAAAATGTGTCATTGAGATTTATGAGAAAGAACTTAATAACATGCACCTCTCAGAAATAGAGACTGATCGCTATATCCTCATGTGAAGCAGAAAACATCGATGCTAATTTATGGCATGCACATGAATATGACTCGTTCGTTTAATCGAAGATCTGGTTAGGAGAAAAATGAAACTTGTACACCAAAAAATTGACAATAAGTCTACAATCCACCTGAGCAAAAATCATATATATCACGATGAGAGCAAACACATCCACATCATGTATCACTTTATTCAAGAATGTGTTTTTAAAATTAAGAAATTGAAATCAAGCATGTTGTTTCGAAAGAACAGAGGGCAGATATTCCGACAAAATTGTTGATGGTCTGATGTGACCTTGCAATTACACTTCTGTCCCGCAATTAAGCACCGAATTGTCCTCGTTTCGGCTTTCAAGAGCCATTATTTTGTACTTTTTGATCTTTGGTGGAATTTTGACATTTTGTAAGTGGAAGGCACAATTAGAGCATAATTGGAGCTGAAAATCGGTTAAGAAAATTCTACACAATAGCTAAAACTTCCCGGTGGTGTAGATTTCTCATCCGACGTCCGATTGGGGCCCATAATCTATCGATTTGAATGGATTGTGAAGATATAACACATGGAGAAGGTTTTAAAGGGCTCACGATCGTGCCTAGGGGAGGCACGATCGTGCCTTAATGAATTTTTGGCCAACTTTTACTCGGAATGTCGTAGCGATGCACGATTTGAGTCACTATCGTCACCATGAGAGGCACGATCGTGACTCCATAGGCAAGATCGTGCCTTAGCGCCAGAACTGCGTTTTAAAGTGCGAAAACCCTCATTTTTTAGGATCCAACTCTCACTTTTCAGCCATACACTTACTTTTGAGAGGGTTTCCGACCTCCCAAGGGTTCCTAGAGGAAAATGGCTCCAAGAACCTCCCTTGGAGGCCATTTTTGGTCCTCCAAGGGAGGGTTTCCACCACCACCATGGGAAGAAGAAGAGGAGGCAAGAATATGCTTGAAAAAGCTAGATTGGAAGGTTTTGAGCTTCCTAACACCCTTGATTTTGAGTTTGGGTTTGTAATTCTCTTTCCATTTCTTAAATCTAGTTTATTCTTGTATATGAATGCTTAAGCACCACGATTTGGAGCTAAAATCCCTAGGTCATGGGAGCTAGACCTTGTATGGATTGATTTATTGTTATTTGAGGTATTAGTTTTAGGATGATGATGGTTATGTGTGGGTTTACCTTGCTTTAATTCATGTATGCTTTGTGGGCCGCGTAGAATGTATGCTTAGGGCTTACCCGGGCTCGAGAAGGAGACGGTGTTCCATAGACCTAGGTGTCATTAAGTGTGAAGGGCTCGAAACCGGGTTTTGACACCCCGACGTAACACTTAGCCTAACTTAGTATGCGTGTTTAGGGGCTAGGCCGATCCCGAGAGGGAAGGATAGGCCCGGACCTAGGAACTACCAAGGGTTGGAGGCTTGAGATCGGGTTTTGACACCTCGAATCAACCCTTAGCCTAAGATTGTCGGGCGAATGCGGTTCTGAGTTGGTTCGATCCCCGAGAGGACAAGAGTTGACTTGGAATTAGGCCAATCTCAATGCCGAGAGGCGAGGTTGATAATTATGACATAGGTTCATTTCCTAATCACCATTGTGTTGAATGATTATGTTGTGTGTTTGCCTCAATTTAATACTTGCATCGTGATTAGCACCGTGTAGAATGCATGTGTAGGCGATTAAGTCGAGCTCGAGAGAGACGAATAGTCGCGTACCTAGGTATCACAAAGTGCTAGGGGCTCAAATTCGTGCCTAGACGCCCCGGATTAGCACTTATCCTAATATTGTCGGACCAATGTGGTCTCGGGATTGATACGAACTCGAGAGAGCAAGTGTCATTTCGGGATTAGGCCGTTTTCAATGCCGAGAGGCGAGAACGGTATCCAAGACATAGGTTAAACATAGACATCAACCAATTGAACTAGTATTTCGATATTGTGAGTCAAGACCATGCATGTTTAGCACCTTCGGTGCTCGAATCCTTGACTTCCAACCAACCTTCTACCATCCGCCTCCCCCATTTACTTTTCTTGCTTCTATAATAGCGTAGTTAATATTAGATTAGTTGTACTTTAAATTCCCCTTCTTTGTGCATTTACTTTATCGAGTCATGTCGGGAAAGAGAGCACGAAATGTCCGATTGAGAGACCCCATTTTGGTCCTTGTGGATTCGACCCGGACTTAGGTCGGAATATAAATGTACTTGTTCGACCGCGTGTTGTTGTGCGTGTGGGGAAAGGCGTGAGGCGAAGAGCACCCGTTCTAGATGGGTGTGCCGCGCGAGCCATTTATTCCCCCCCCCCCCCCCCCCCAAACAAAAATCCCTTGGGAAGTTGAAGAAACTTAAGAGATGAATGGTTCAAAATAATTGATTTGTTGGATTATAGTGCATTAATAATAAACTTTATTGTTTACACAATTATCTTCTCAAGCCAAATAATGCCAGTTTTTTGGGATGACGTCTTCCATGAAAAGGGATTTAACAATTGGAACAAAACTTTGTCCAAATTTAGAGAGCGTGTTAGTAGGGTGCATAATGATGCTCTAGCACAGTTTGGAGCATTTAAAATCAAAAACAAAGTTTGTCACATTTATTATCATATAAAGGTCGTGATTTTGAAATTGATTATCACACTCGTGTGACTGCAGTTTTGGATGTGATTCGACTTATTGAGGCAATGTTTTATCTTTTCGTGGACATGACGAACCCTCAAATTCAGTTAATAAAGGAAATTTATTGAGTTTTTTTGGAATGGTATGACACAATAAATAAAGATATTGGCAAGTTTATTAGACAAAATGCTTCAGAAAATAGTCATATGACTTCTCCATTGATTCAAAAGAAAATGACTAATGTTTATGCGTGGAGACTACACGTGTAATATTAAATGATATTGGTGATAATCTGTTCACTATTTTAGTCGATGAATCTTGTGATATCTCGGTGAATTAAAAAATGGTTGTTGTTCTTAGATATGTCAACAAGTGTGGTGAAGTTATTGAACGATTTTTACCCGTGGTTCACGTCGCAGCTACTTCATCACAATGTTTGATACTTTATTTGCCAATCTTGGATTATCTTTGTCTAGATTGAGAGGTCAAGAATATGACAGTGCTTCAAATATGCAAGGGCAATTTTATGGGTTAAATTCATCATCTTAAGAGAAAACCCTTATGCAATGTATGTTCATTATTTTTCTCATAAACTTCAATTGGTAATGGTTAAGGCATCAAAAAATAACGGAAGTGTTAGTGAATTTTTTTGCCTAATTAGGTTGATTGTGAACATGAGTATAACATCTTGTAAACGGGTTGACAATTTTCGAAAAAATGTACATGATCGAATAATTGAACGTCTTGAGTCCGGAGAAATTACTAGTGGTAAAGGAAAAATTTAAGAAACAATATTGGCCAGACCAGAAGACACTAGGTGAGGATCACATTACATAGCAATAATACGTCTACATTTAATGTGGCCCTATATGATAGAAGTGTTACATAATGTGTTTCATGATCGTAGTAACAACGATACACGAGTTATGTTTAAGTCCTTGTTGGTAAGGATAGAGAGTTATGATTGTATATATTTTGCACATAATGAAACAAATATTGACATATACAAATGATTTGTCAAACTTGTTGCACAAAAAAAATTAAAATATTGTACAAAACTATGCATTTAATTAAGAATGTGAAAGATCAATTAAGAGACTATGGATGGAGAGTTTGATTGTATTAATTATTATTATTGTTCAATAGTAGGTCGTTGATTTAATTTTAGTGGAGATGGATAATTGTTTCTCAGAAATAAGCACATATATACTTCTTTCTGTAGCAAACCTTGAGCCACATAATTTGTTTTCTGGCTTTAATGTTGAGAAGTTAGTTCACCTTGCTACACTGTACTCGAAAGACTTCTTAGAGATAGAATTGATGATAATTCGAGATCAGCTTGATATGTACATTCTTGATGTCAAAAGTGATATAGAGTTTTCTAATATTGAAGATTTATGAAGTCTTGCAAAAAAGATTTTTTTATCAGCTCTTGCAAAGAAGATGATTTTGACTAGAAAAGATTGCACTTTTCCTTTGGTGTACCGCTTAATTAAATTGACATTATTTCTTCCAGTTAAAACGTCGTCTGTTGAAACAACATTTTCATAAATGAATATTGTGAAGACTGATTTTTGCAATTGAATGGGCAACGAATGGTTAAATGATAGTTTGGTAGCATACTTCAAGAAGAAAATATTTATGAGTATTGAAAATGAAACAATTTTGGAGTGTTTTCAAAATATGAAATCTCGTAGACCTCAACTCCCACCTCTCTATCGTGTTGGATCTTGTGTTGAAAAATAGCTATACAGATAATCATGTGAATTTTGCCTCCTTAAATTTTTTTCTAGATTTGCCACGGCTCATGATAAGACAAATTTCAGTAGTATATTATAAACAAGTATGAAGAAGCAGACATGTAACAAGGGAAATAAGAGACAAGTTTATGTGTTTTTTGGATGAGCAAAATTTGCTTCATGCATTTGTGCAAGGGTCTCTTACATATGTTGACGATGATGGTAACTTGACGATTCCATCAAGTGACTTATAATAATAAGTCCTAATATTCCATCAAGTAACAATTTTTAATTTACACTTAAGGTAACGACAGTTAAATATAACATCATTGGTGTGCAAAAAGTCCAAAATGTCACTAATGCTTAATTTTCAGTTTGGTAACTAATTGATAAATATGAAAAAAAAAAAAAACTATTTTAACTCCACTTAAACAATAAACTAATGGTATGGTTAAAGGATACATTGGTCTTTTCAAATAACTTGTTGCTAAAGATAAATAAATTAAAAAAATCTTAGTGAAATGACTATTTTACCCCTCACACACTCTCTCTTCTTACCACTTCCTCCACTCTTCTCCTTCCCCTTTCTGCAAATTTTCCGCAGATCTTGAAACAAGTCATTTTCTTATATATGATTTTTATATTTAATATTATCCACACAATTTAATAAATAGTAATTTTCTTCTATTCAAATATTAAAATGGGTTCTGCCTAGATGTTGAGTTTGGAGATATTGAATTTGGGTTTCTACCCAAATGTTAGAGTGGAGGAAGTAATTCCATGTCCGGCGAAACTGCGGCGAGCAGCCACCTCGCCTCCCTTGGGTCCGACGAAACCCACGACCAGAACCCAAACGTCCGCGACAAGAACCAGATCTGGGAAAGAGACCATCAGATCTGGTTTTTGCTTCGCCGGAAACCAAACTCCTCGACCGTGCGGAACCGCTTGTCCTCGAAGTCCTCACGCGTCGCCTTGCTCCGGCGGAGGAAGCAGCGACGACAGAGGCGGAGGCAGAGCTCGGCGGCGCAGACGAGGAAGAGGAAGGGGAGGAGGATCGGGGAGTACAGAAAGAGTAGCGGCTGCGGCGGAGCCACCAGACGGCTGCAGTTAGCATTAGCAGCTCTCGGGTTGGTCGGAAAACCTAAAGAACAACGTCTCGGAGGATGTATAGAATCTTCTGATAAGTTGTTAGTTCTCTACTGCAATTATTTTTGGAGCTCTTGCTTGTTTCATTATGATTATGATATCAGCAATCATGCTCTGGTGGTGTTCTTATAATTAGGGTTTTGGGGAAATTCCACTTAGCCAACCTGTAAAAGATCACTTTTTCACTTGCCACCACCAAAAGATTAAATTGGTCTATGGAGCACCTGAAGTTGTCGACTTTTGCACTTAACCATAACAGTGTTAACTCAAAAGTGAAAAGTCTAAAATACCATTTATTACCTTCTCAATTTTCTTAATGAATGAAGGGTATTTTTGTCTTTTCATTTACAGAAATAAAAAATTATTTTGATAATCTGAAAATACAATTTTACCCTCAAATGAATAATAATTATAACTTATGGATGGAGAGTATTTTTGTCTTTTCATTTAAACAAATTAAAAATTAAAATAAAAGATGAAATGACAAAAATATCCCTGTGGGAGGAGGAGGAGGGCTGCTCCTCTTGGTTTCGTCGCCATAGCTCGATCCAGTGGGCACGAGAAGGGGCTGGGTTGAAGGAGGGAAGGGAGACGGAGGGTCGGAGGGAGGCGGAGAGTCAAAGCTCGGTCGGAGATGGGGGAGCTGTGTGGAGGTGGGTGTTGGTCGCGTCGGCTCTGGGCGGAGGTCGAGGAGGTCGGAGCTCGAGCAGATCGGAGCTCGAGATCGGCTTTTGGGCGGAGGTTGAGTTCCGATCAGCTCAAGCTCAGCTCTGAGCGATCGGCCCACCCCACCTCTCTCCCCTCCTCCAGCCCAGCCCAGCCTGACCTCCACCGACGCCCATGACAGTGAGGACTGTCGCCGGGGAGCCTTGCCGGAGGCGGCTCCGCCGGCGACGAAGCTAGAGCGGTGGAGATGGGAACAAAGGTTGAAAACATGGATATTTTTGTCATTTCACATTTTATTTTAATTTTTTATTTGTATGAATGAAAACACAAAAATACCCTCCATCCATCAGTTATAATTATTATTCATTTGAGGGTAAAATTGTATTTTTAGATTATCAAATTAATTTTTTATTTGTGTAAGTGAAAAGACAAAAATATTCCCCATCCATTAAGAAAATTGATAAGGTAATAAAGGGCATTTTAGACTTTTTCACTTTTGAGTTAACACTGTTATGGTTAAGTGCAAAAGTCGAAAACTTCAGGTGCTCTATAGACCAATTTAATCTTCTGGTGGTAGTAAGTGAAAAAGTAATCTTTTACAGGTGGGCTAAGTGAAATTTCCCCTAGAGTTTTCTCTATTTTGTGATGATTTGATTGAATTGATCAAAGTGGACAAAAGTGAATTAATTGGATGCATATTAACTAGAAACTATTTGTCTCAATTTTTGTATGGTTAATATTAATTACAAAAACTCAAGCTGTCATGATCAGTACACAGGTGTTTTGTTGTCCCATATTAACTGGAATATTATTATGAAGATCGATGAAAATGGAGGGCACTGAGAGCAATTTGGGAAGAGACTTTAATTGTGTTGTGGAGGTTGAAGATGAGAGGAGGACAAAGTTGTATTTTCACAAATTATGTTTAGTTTTTTAATATAATTTATTTTGTTATTTGAAAAGACAAATGTATCATTTAAGTGTAAGTTCAATTCATTATTATGTTTATCAAATATATATGTGTATAATTTAAAAATTATTTTAGACTTTTTACAAACGAATTTTGTTATAAACAAAAGGAGAAATTGCAAATCACTACCCTGTACTATACAACTTTTGCATGTCACTACTCTTTATTTTTTTAGTTGCATGTCACCACCGTAAGGTTTTATTTAGTTGCACCGTCCATCACAGAGTTAAGTTTGATGTAAAAAGTCCATAATACCCTTATATTAAAAAAATTCAAAAACTTTAAAAAAATATCTTTTGAAACTTTTTTTGAAAAAAAATATTTTTTATTAGATAAATAATAAAATACTGAATTCAAAATTATTTCTTTTTAAAAAAATGAGTTTTCCAAAAAAATATTTAAAGTAAAAAACAACTTTTAACAACGTTTTTTTATTTTTAATAGTTTTTTAAAAAAATTATTTTTAAAAAAATAATAATATTCAAATCAGTTTTTTTACTATTCATTCCACACAAAAAATTAAAAAAAATAAGTTAAAAATGTTTTGTTTTCATTTTTTTAAATATAAGGATATTTTAGTCATTTAACAAAATTTGAAACTGAAATATTTAAATGACTAAAATACCCTTGTTTTTAAAAAATAAAAAAAAATCATTTGTTTAACTAATTTTTTTAAAATTTTGGTTATGGAATAAATAATAAAAAAACTGATTTGAATATTTTTAAATATATATATATATATATATATATATATATTTTTTTAAATATATATTAAAAATACACTTCTTTTAACACTTTTTTTGAATCAGTTTAAAAACAAAATTTAACATTCTTAAGTTGAAATGCTTTAATACACTTCTTTTTAACACTTTTTTTCAAAATATTAAAATCTATTTTTACGTATTTGACCTGTATAGGTAATGATTGGCTGTAGCTGATCTGTTCCACGTATCATTAAATAGGTCCGCATCATCAGTCACGCTTCAGTCCACATCAGCAACTCACCACATAAAATCGTATCATCCAACGGCCAGGATGTGTCCGTCTCCTAACCTCAGCCAACCACGTGTAACCCAGTCTCGATCCGCTCTCTCGTGAACAAGCCTCCGATTCATCACGATAATTGATACGTCCCGTATTTTGACCATTTAAAAATTTAAATTTTCTTTTTGTCCTCTCATCTTTGGTATATAAAGAGGACCCAATTCCTCCTCCAATTTCATGGGTTGCACAACAAAAACAAGCCTCCGATTCACAAGAGAGCTTCGAGCTCACTCTAAACGCTCCGTTTTAGTTTTTTAGAGCTTCGACGATGGCGTTGAGGAAAACCCTAGCCCAGCGTCTCTTCAACATATCCAAGGTCTCTACCCAGACCCTAACCAACTGCCGCATCTCTAACCCGGCGGTTCTCGCCCGATCCTCTTCGAATCAGAGCACCGGAGCTCCCGATCCTGGAGACAATGGAATTTTCCGGCGATTTCTCCACAGAACGTCCATGTTCAGTCCGGCGATCGTCCCCGATCTCCGGCGGCTTCCGACCGGGGAGAAGCTGGTGGAGACGCTCAGGGCCATGGACATTTCGAGGAGGGAGCGGGTCCGGTTGGACGGACTGACTCCTCCGGCGAAGGAGGGGCTCACGGTGGAGGATGCGAAGAAGCTGTTGAGGGTGGCACAGATGGAGGCGGTGAAGTCGAAGGTAAGGAGGATCGAGAATAGCTGCATATCGTACCCAGAGTTTGTTCGCATATGCGGCGAGAATTGTGGCGATTCCGATCAAGGGGTTGATATCGCCAAGGCGCTGGATGTGTCTGGTGCTGTGATCGTATTGGGGAAAAATGTATTTCTCCGGCCTGACCAGGTATAATTTTGTTCCATCTCTTCGTTATTTATTTATTTTTTCAAATTACTTTTTAAATGGTTAGGTAGTTAATTTGTCTGTGTTGACAGATTAACATTAGCATGGTGGTGAATGGGTTAGATAAAATTGGATTCAATTTTCTGTTTCGGTATGGGAACCACAGAAATCTAATATAGTTTTCTTATGATTTTTCATTTGTTTTTGTTCACAGGAATATGAGAAACTATAATGTTTCTCCATTTGAGATGGTATCTTAGAGCTTTGGAGAACCCATAAGAGACCCTCTGCTGACAAGATTTTTTTTTGGTTCTCACCTTTGGTCTATAGGTTTTGGGCTTTGTATCCCAAACCCATTAACTTTGCCAATTGTGATTGCCTTAAAAAAATGAAACAAGAAATTAAGAACTTTTATATCAGGATTGGGAGAAGTTCTTTCTGTTGACAATATTTGGGGATTCACATTAGGCTAGAAATAGAAGAGGAGAGGAGAGGGGTTGGTTTTACCTGAGAAGGTGAATTTATTTTCCATTAGAGATGATTTATCCTCATATCTGGTTTGTCTTTTTGAGGTTGATGAGTTCCTTAAAGGTCTTATTTTGTCCAAATGGCTCCTTATAATTAGTCTAATTGATCACAGCCTTTTCTCATAGAATTATAAATTCAATCTGACATGATCTAGTAAACATTGTTGTATCCAAGAAACTTCATTTGGATTTATTAAGGAGTTAAGCCAAGTTAGCTAACAAACTATGACATTTTGGAAGACAAATTTGTTGGTTTTTACAAATTCAGATACTGGAAATAGGCCATGGTTCCCAACATGAAATTCAATGCCATTCTGCTAAGTAAAGTTTTTTTTCTGCATATTTATTACTCATTTTTAGCTAATTTACCTGATTAGGAACTTAGTGATGCTGATATATACAAGTGACTGCCTAACAATCATCTAGAAATCTACATGGGTGTACTTGAGCCCCACTTGTCAGCCAAACGTTTCACAGATTTGTGTTACAGGTTGTGAAAGCAATGGAGGGGATGCTTCAATTGCCTGGAGCCATCCCAATTAATGCCAAAGATAAGGAGGAACTCGAGGAGATGGAGAGGATAAAATCCTTTATTGACACAAGGGCCAACTCTCAGGTGCAAAGGGAGCTCTGGTGTGGACTAGGTTTCATGCTTCTCCAGACTGCAGGGTTCATGAGGCTCACATTCTGGGAGCTCTCGTGGGATGTGATGGAGCCCATTTGCTTCTTTGTGACCTCCATGTACTTCTTGACTGGCTACGCCTTCTTCCTCAAAACGTCAAAGGAACCATCCTTTGAAGGGTTCTTCCAGAGCCGATTTTCCGCGAAACAGAAGCGGCTGATGAAGAAGCACAATTTTGACATGGGGAGGTACAATGAGCTTAGGAGAGGGTGCGGCATGAAATGTGACGTAATCTTTCATCCAACTCCCTAATATTGTATTGGGTCAAGATTAACTGAAATCTAGCTGTGCAGCTGTGTAAACTAGTTGCTGAGAATTAGTATTTGTTTTCTTGAAGGTTAAAATAAATTGACATTTGTTCTCATTGAACATGATGATGAACCAGAAATTGTTGCGGCTTGACCTGCCTTTTGTTGCTCTTCTTCTCCAGAAACCTTGGCCTTGGCACGTCAATGTGGGAGCCAGAACTGATTCTTCGATGTCTTTTTTGAATGTTTCAGTTGAAGTCTTTATCGGAATGATTCTTTGAAGCGCACCACATCTTGCTCCCGACACTATTGAACACTCAATCTCAACGTTTTTATCAAATCATTTGTTGGTTTCGGACTAAGCTATCAACCATTGGGCTTCAGAATGGCAAAACTCCACACGTTTTCTACTAATATACAAAGCCTCTTCGCTATCCCAAATGGTATTTAGGAAACTTTTCCAGCAAGGGTTTTGTACTTTTCTGTGATTTAACGGAAAATTAAAACAAGGAACACGCAAGTTGTGGACTAAAGCAGAACATCTCACCTAGGAATGACTTTGGGACGGTTTTATTAGTGACACACGTCTCTCACGTCGCTCAAATATGCGCGTGTACCCACTCTACTCAAATACCTTGTAAGGACGGGGAATACTCGATGAACACCCCAAAACTAATTAATTAATAAAAATAATATAAAATAAACAATTGTATTTTCTCATTCAAATAATAAATCAAGTAACTCAATTCTTGAATCATCAAAATCATTCCATAATTAAATCATAAAATACCTATAATTCATTGACAATCATTACAAATCAAGCAACTAGACTATTTTTCTTACTTAATATTACAAACATTGTTGGGTCTCAAGAGTGCACCACTCTCAGCAATTCACCTCGCACAAACACACACATTCGTACAATTAATAAAAACATGAAGTATCCGGGTCAATTTTCCCAAGCACCAATTTAGGGTCTATACAAACCAAATTATGTTTAGTAATCAAAAGACTTAATTGGTTCGTGTGTGTGGTTGTATAAAAGACAAGTTGAATTTTTCAGAAATGTAAGCAAGTAATTATAAACGATTAACTGGAGATGGGGGATCAAAATCGGAAAGTAACCACGAGTGCTTGACTAAAATTTCCACTAATTAACCTATTAGAATAAACTCTTAATCATGTTTTTTTTATTGACATATGCTTTAAAATATCGAATCCACATCTCGACATTGGAAATAATGTAATCTTGATCGAGTGTTACCCTTTTGGGATCAAATCTGACTCATGACCGCACTAAGCTCGACAATTACGAGCCAAGGGTAATTTGAGTGTCGTAACTACGAGCCCTAACCTCAATGCTACCTAGGTACATTATTAATTTCTCGTCACGGAATCAACGTACAACTTAGATAAGCTACCTGAGATGGCCAATCAAGGATAATCACAACGTCAACAAAGATAGATTAAATCAAATCATTCCTAATTGATGAAAATGTCTCATAAATTAATTAATTAATAATCAAACAAAGTCTAGCACCCGGCTCATAACCATGGGGCTCCAAGTCAAATGCATAGAGAAAAACAAGATTCAAGAAGTAGAGAAAGCAAGAGAAAACAAAAAATGGGTTGTTTAGCCTAATTCCAATCTCTAATCTTACCCCTCTTGATTGTCTTGAACCCTTCTTGATACTTCAAACCCTTTTTGATGGAGTTGTACGATGAAAAATGGCTCAAATCTAGTGTTCGAGCTCCAAAAATGGTTAAATGAGACTTTTAAACTTAAAGGAAGCTGCTGGAACAAAGAGGTAGTAGGTAGGTAGGGTTCTCATCCCCAAAATGTTAGGTCTTGGCTCACTCATAAAAAGCATGTGTCGCGGGTAATTTTACACCCGCGACTAGGGGTGAGCATGGGCCGGATTGGACAGTCCATAACTTGTTTTTGGGCCCAACCCAGACTTAGCGGGTTGACTATTTTCATGTCCATTTCTGGCTTATAAAGAGTGTTGTCCGATGGACAAGTAGGCAGGTCGAGCCCGGACGAGTTCCGGGTTAGTACAACCCGTCCATAACATTAGAAAATAACATATTATACACAAAAACTTATTGCAAAAATAAGTTATGTACACAAAAACATATTGCAAAAGTAATACTTCAATATCACAAAAATATTGTCAATAACATTTAGAGTAGTTTATATGAAAATTGTGTTAATCGAAATTGTTTGCTAAAAAAACTTAAAATGGCCATTGCAAAATTAGTGTGGGTTGTGTGTGTTTAGTTAGTTAGTTGGTTAAGTCCATTAGGGCGGGTTGGGTCGGGTTAGTCCGGACACCCCACTTCATGTCCGCAACCCGGCCTGTGATATCTATACGGTGCCCATTCCCGGCCTGTCCCGGCCCCGGTCACTCCGAGTTGGGATAAGAATGGACGGGTTGGTCCGGGTTCATGGGTTGGGCCGGGTTGTCCGGACATTTCTGCTCACCCCTACCCGCGACAGTACAAATTTGAAATGCAGACCCATGAACGTCACGAGCTTTACTGTGGCTGTGGCTGTGGCAGGCCCCGTTGCTGCTCTTTGCCAACAGATTTACGAGAAGGACTCTACTACAAACTATCATTATTATTATGCAAATCTTAGAAAGGTTTGTAGCCATTGGATGGAAGACATGAATGGACGAGATGGGGATGGGAAAAAACAAATGAAACAAAAGCTGAAAATGGTCAACAAGGACAATCGTGTCTTTTGCTAAATAATTAATATTTAATGGTCCTAAAATTAAGGGAGTGATAAACAAATATTCTATATATTCATGTTTTGAAAATCGTTTCTACTCATTCAAATCAAATTAACAATGGAAGCTTCATATTCTTCAAAAAAAACAATGAAAACTTCATATATGTATATATATATATAGAGGCAACGATGATCGGCGATGACTCACTGGTAGACGGCAAAACAAATTCCGAAGGTGACCAGCTTATACATTCAGGATTCTTCAACTCCATCATATATATATATGATGAAGATGAAGAAACGTATATATACACATACATCAATCATCAATTAATGTGTGAAACAAATTTTACTGAATCAATCTAAATTGAAAATTTGCAAACCATTCTCAAATAGCAGAAAACGGCGAGAACTAATCAGTTTGTTCATCGGGCTCGAGTAAGGGAGATAGCGACCCACCAAAGCAGCAGACCGGTTCTGAGGATCTTGATGATTCGAACAGAGAGGATCAGTACCCGCCTGGACTACGGCCACCAGAGTCAGACTCGGATGAGGACTCAAAAGAAACAAAGGACGGTTCAAGCGGGGATGACGAACCCTCTGCTGATGATGGTGGCAGTGGAGAAGAATGTGATTTTGATGACGAAATGAATGACAAATATGTAGGGGATGAAGAAAATTAGAATTCACTATGTTTGTTGGTCTTTCAATTGCTTTTCTTTCATGAAATTCTAAACTATATTTTCTTTAAATTAATAATCGTGTAAGGTTTTTTAATTACTATTTTATTGTTAAATCTTATTATTCTATCATATATTTAAATGTCAAGAATTGTTAAAATTCCAATAGGTAGAGTTGAATACATAAACATACTTGGAAAACAGTTTACATTATAAAAATCACAACTTATAAAATTCATATCTTCCACATGGAATTGTTTCATGGTGTTTGTGTCATGAGACATTGAAATGTGTCATGACCTTTGTGTCATGATATATTATAATGTGTCATGCACTTCATGTCATGCCACGATAAAATGTGTCATGAAAAATTAAGATATGTTCTGACCTTTGTGTCATGAGGTATTAAAAATGAGTCATGATTAATGAAAATGTTTCATGCCATTAGTGTCGTCCTTATGTTTTCTATTGTTTCGTAACATGGATCATGATTACTGAAAATGATTCATGTTGTTTTAAAAAAAAAAAGATTAGTGTTTATTTAAAAGAAAAAGAGAGATTCATGTTTGAAATTGATATCAATTAATAGATTATGATCAATCACATAAATTATGCTAATCAATTCAAATTAGAGTAGAGATGGATATTGAAGATAATTTTGATTAGCTTAAATTTCGTTGATATTTTAAATGGTGAAGCTAAAATTACCTATATGCCCTCTTAGTGACGCAAATTGTCTCAATTGTGAAGTGATTTGCACAAAATTACTTTAACTTGCCATGTGTTAAGTAATTGAATCGTGAGCGTTGAAAAATTTAATGGATGGGTAAGAATTGTTCTAACATTTGCACAATAACAGTAGGTTTTTACCCGATTACGACCCCAGATTTACATACCCACAATGCCCGTAACGGCACAACTTTGTTGGGCTCGTGACACTAGTCGGATCATTCCCTTAGTGCGCATCAACTCCTCTCTTGGAAAGTGTCATGGGTTTTTTGTGCTTGTGGCATTGCCTCTGGCATAATGACACTTTACACTTTTGCACCTACGCACTCTAAATAAGTCTTTAAGCCATGTATACGCACTCAAAACACTAAAACTACCTAAGTGCATAAAAATAATCAAACAACACATAATTACATGTAGGAATAATTTGATCTTTGATCACAATTAAAAATTAACGGAATCAGGTGAAATGTTTGCAATTCAATGGTATGTCTAAAGAAAAAAAAACATATCTAAATATAGATTAGTGCAAAACATCTAATTCTAAGTAAGATTTTTCCTAAATTTTATTATGTAACACAAACATGTGCACTTGCGCGTAGACGAGGTGCCTCGACATCGTCTTTGTGATATTTAGGACCTTCATGTCAAGTTCTTGATGCTTTTGGCTGAGGAGAACCACAACTCTCCTTTGAAAAAAATGTGACCATGAATTTGAGTGTCACTGCCTCAAATGGAAAGATTATTTAGGGTAGTATGTACCGGCAACTCGTTGACAGTCTTGTATATTTTAATGTTATGCGCCCGAACATTGCCTACACAGTTTATATTGTGAATCAGTTTATATGTGTCACATATTGCACACTGTGAGGTGTTTTGTTTTGTTTTTGATCAACATACTATGAGAATGTTCTTCGAATTATGTGATATATTTGGGGAACTTTGTCCCATTGATTACATTTCTCATGTGATGCATATATGGTTTTACATGTCTATCTTGATTGAGTCGGTGGTCCTACTGACCGACACTCTACTACAAGTTATTATTTTTTTCTCGACGATTCTATTATATCTCGAAGGAGTAAGAAATAGACATATGTTACCCGCTCAAGCACAGAAGAAGATTATCAAGCTCTTGTTGATAATACCTTCGAGACTCTGTGGTTAGGATGACTTCTACATCATACGCAGATTGTTTAAATTTTGGCTACTTTTATGTGCATTGAAAAAATTGAAAAGTTATTCAAATTTCTCGCAATGACAATTTTTAATGAACGTTTAATTTGTGATACCATTTTACTCATATACACCTCACTCCTATTTGTCTCCTTTGACAATCATACCAATGGTATATTGACCAAGCCGCTGACACATATGTGTGCATGAGCTTGGAACTTAATATCTTGTGTGAAAACTCAATGTATGCATACCCTTGTTCATCTGATAACTCATACGATTGTTCACAGGAACATCATTCCAATTCACGGTCAGTTTCTCAGTATCAAAACTTCAGTTTTCTCTCTTTCCACACATTAAACGGATCATCAAATTTGGTGTATTTTCTCTCATTCCAAGATATGCCGTCAGAATATGTCCCCTCACCTGGGCAGATGTTGAAACTTGAAAAGTCTGTAATTTGAAAGATTGCTATGAAAATACAGTGGTAGGCAAGTGGACAATGTCATCAGATGCAGTGTAGATTCTCCACAGCCTTCACTAACTTCCATAGTGAAACCACTCATTGAATCCACCAACAAAATCTACACAGGTTTCTGAAGGAAGAGATTGAAGAGCTTTTAATTTGCAAATAAATTTACTGATAATTACAAGTTGAAAACAAAAATGTGCAGAAAACAAAGCCTACATTAGTTCACCTAAACATTAAATTACATTGTATTGACTTACCTACCCACAATGTCACAATACATCAATTGATTATGTGTATGGACAAGTTGTGTATCTTTGTCTAGTAATTTTATATTAAGTTATGTATTAATTATCACAGTTGTTTGTCCGCAACCTTCCCAATCCCATTAGAAGCAGAGGAAGAAACCAAGTTGTTGTCAGAGTTGTGATTGTGGTAATTGATGTTGAAGAGGAAGAGGAACATGATGGCCCCGTTGAGGAGGGAGGTGAAGAGCCAGGCCCCGACGCCGTTGCAGCCGCCCTTGAAGAAGTGGAAGAGGAAGAGGCCGAGGTGGCAGAGGAGGTTGCAGCAGAGGAGGGCGATCTGGCAGTTGAGGACGAGGGGGAAGCAGGCCGCGGGGAGGCCGACGGCGGTCCAGAAGCGGTAGGCGTAGACGACGGAGTAGATGAGGGTGGTGCACAGTATGGCCACCACCTGGAACGACTGCGAGAACTCCAGCCAGAGGAAGGCCACCAGCGTGAGTATGGAGTTGTTGAAGAGCTGGGCGGGGGCGACCCTCCGCCGCCGGAGGACGGTGAGGAAGGTGCGGGACATGTGGAGGAAGCGGGAGAGGTAGAAGGCGTAGGACCAGAAGAAGACCCTGCCGGAGGGGCGGGTGCCCAGGGGGAAGCACAGGAGCCACTGGAAGGGGGTGGTGCGGCTGCGGCGCCAGGACCACCGCGTGTCGCGGATCTCCGCGGCGGAGGACACCAGGATGCCGCCGAAGATGGTGGCGGAGGCCACGGCCATGGACAGGCTGTGGAGGGCGGGGAGGGGGCCCAGGGGGACGGGGGAGCCTCGCCGGCGGAGGGAGGCGTGGAGGCCGTGGGACAGGAGGAGGTACACTCCGATGGAAGAGAACAGGAACTGCCACGTGGAACAGAAGGATTGGGTCTGGCTCCACCGGAAGCCGACGATGGAAGGGTGCTCCGAAAGCCAGTAGGCCACGGTCTGGGTCCCCATCGCCGACCAAATTCAATTCAATTCAAAATCAATCGATCACTTGTGTTGTGTATGTATTTATCAATAGAGGAAGGAGTAGGAGTGGTTTGCGGTATTCAGGATTTTGTGGTGCCACATTGAAAATAGGGACCTCTCTCAACTCAACCACCGGTTGGAGGGAGAATGGAGCACCATCATCATCACATGTGACTTACAACTGGAAGCAAGCACGCACGTGCCGTCACAATGCCACACGAGTGAAATCTCCTCTTTCTATTCCAACTTCAATTACATGCCAATCTATTCACTTGGTTCTTTGTTATTGGACTGTCGGTCGGTACTAAATCCAAATTCTCCAATTATTATTTGCAAATTGGATACTCCCAAAATAGGCTTCTTATTGGATGCCGTATCATTATCAATCCAAACCGTGTCCGTGCATTTCCGCTATATTTGACACACTAATTTGTTCACCAAAGTAAAACTATCTCCAATCTAATTTAATATATTTAAGAAAAAATTATACTTTGTTATTCTCAATGGTTACTGTCTCAAACTATTATTTTGTTACACTCAATTTTAATGGACTACGTAGTAATGTGTAACAAAACAAACAATAATTTAAGGTAGTGATGATGAGTAGTATTTTTAGGATAAATATATGCAAATAATGGATAGTTGGGGTAGTTTTTTTTTCCAAGAAAATAGTTGGATAATGACACGTAAGTTTCCTTACATTAAAATTGGACCATGATTTGATTGGTATTTGTATTGTTGTATGAAGTGATTTTTTTATTTGTTAGTCTAACCATGTTTCTTATATTTAATTTACATTTATTATTATAATATATTTTTTTAATTTTTCCGTTTTCCATCATATAAAAAGTTTAGTTATTTGTTTGACTATAATAACGTGAGAATACAAAGTTATAAATGAATAAGAAAGAAAATGTATGTGTTCTATGTTATATTATAGGGGTAATTGCAGATCAGTACACCCACTGAAACCTCATTCTATAATTGGTACTCTAAGTTTGATTTTTTTTTTCTCGGTCCCCCAAGTTTCATTACGTTACACTTAAGTCCAATTCTGTTAGATTTAACTGATGTACTTTGTAAAAAGTCTAAAATACCCTCAGTATATAATTTTCAATTTGATATGATCTTAGGGATAATTATGAAAGTACCCTTTTACCCGTAATTGAATAATCAATTTAACCAATGGATTGAGGGTAAGATAGTCTTTGCACATAATCAAATAAAAGAATTAAAATTTTAAAAATAAACTAATGAAATTTCAATTCTACCCCTCTCTTTTAAACATAATTACACACTACCGTACCCTTCTTCTCTAACCTACTTTCTCTGCAACATCACTTCCACCAACACACCATATCGTCGACGCCCACCAGCCACTTTCCGGCGAGAGTGAGTGACGCAACGGTGGCAGCCTTCCCTCATCTGGCAGAGCAGCAGCGGCGGCTCCGGCGTTGCGGTCGACCTCGAAAGCACCACGACCATCGGGGTCCGCGTGCGGAGCGCACTGGTAGAGGCCATTGGCGGCGAGCCGACGCCGCTGCCGTGGAAGTGTGCTCGTCTTGGGATCTGGCTGCTACCGTGGAGGCACGTTCTGGGATCTGGTGGAGGCCGAAGCTCGCAGTCGGAAGAAGGGTTCAACCCTAGCCAACCGTCACGCTTGCTGGAGCACACGGTCGCACTCGCCGGAGTCTAACACGTTTTCGCGCTTGCCGTAGTCCAGCACATCGTCGCGCTCGCCGGAGCCCAGCCCATCGCCGTGCTCGCCGGAGCCCCGCCCTTCAAGATATTTTGTTGATTTTGTGTTGATATGCAGTTTATTTGATAAAATTTGTTTTTAATTTTTATCATGTGTTTGTTGAATTTGATTGAAATTGATAAAAGGACATGTCTAAATTGAGCTATAAAAAGAGATGGGGGAGGTAAGAGAGAGTAAATGAGAGGCAAGATGTGATAAATATGATGAACCAGAGAGTGAGAGATGAGAGGTTGAATAAGGGGGCATTGAAATTAGTATTATTTTTATTTTTTTATTTTGTTCTTCAAAATTACTAATTTGCCCTTAAACACAATGCTCTTCTTCTGCCGGAACCATCACAAATAACACAATTTTTAAGGGCCTTTTCTTATTTAAAACTCAAATTAGAAATATATATATGGACCACTCAATATTAATTTATTCACCTATATAATTAAAGTTATTGCAATAGCGATGTTATATATATATATGGGAACACTCCGCTATAAATTCTCGTCCAAACCTAACGAAACCATCACAATCGCTCAATTCACTCAATCTCACCAACCCAAAACTAACAGAAATTCTCACCTAACGCACTCCGTGCGGGTATTTTAGGAATTTCCTCCTCATTTTTGCGTTGATTGTCGTCCATTCGTTTATATTGGGTGTTTTTACGTTGATTGTCGTCTATTTATTTATATTGAGAGTAATGTCGCGAAAGTATTTCCAACCAAACTTAATACATGTTAAGGGTAAATTAGACCTCTCTGGCTCACTGCTCTCAATTATCAATATGTTTATAAGAAATTATACACTATTATCTCAAACTATTGTTTGTTACACTAAATTCTAATAAGTTGTGTAAATATTTTTCAGTAATGTGTAACAAAATAATAATTTAGAATGGATGTGTAATTTTTTTTAGAATAGTAACGTACAAATAGGTTATAGTTAAAATAATGATAAGTAACTATCTTTATATCTAAATTACTATGAGGTGGGTTATATTAGTATTATTGTATGAAGTTATTTTTTTGTTACTCTAATCATGTTTCTTACATTTATTATTACCATAATATTTTTATTGGTTTTTCAGTTTTTTATCATGTAGGAAAACTAGTTATGTTTTTATTACAATAATGTAATAATACAAAGTTATAAATGAATGAGAAAGAGAATGTGACGTGTTCTATGTTATATAAAAACAGAAAATATGTGAAGCAGAGTCCATTATAAATGAGAATAATGACACTTTGTTACTCCTAACTATAGCGAAATAACACTTTCATACCATAACTATTTTTTTTTCTTCTTTGGTACCCTGACATATTTTTTGTGACAACTTACGTTAAAATGACTAAAATACCCTTGGTTTAAGAAATTAGAATAAAATTAGTCCAATTTGATTTATCAAATCAGATTTGAAATTGTTCAAATTTAATTTTAGATTTGAGAGCATAATTGTAATTGCATCTTAAATATAAACCAAATTGAAAAAAATATAAACAAAATTCAATTAATTCAATTTTTGATTTCTTAAACCAAGGGTAGTTTAGGTATTTTAGGCATTTTGGAGATGGGTTGTTACAAAAAAATTGTTAGGGTACTAAAAAAGAGACTAAAATAGTTAAAGTATGAAAGTGTCATTTCGCTATAGTTAGGTGTAACAAAGTGTCATTATCCCTTATAAATGATTTAATATTTTAATGTAACTTATCATTGCTCTTGGGCATTTTCTTACTTAAAGTTCAAATTAGAAATATATATATAGAGATGCAGTCCACTACAAACTCTACTAAAACGTCTAAACGTCCAAATCCTCATTTGTCCATCCATTTTTTTGCGAGTGACGATCAAGCGACACGTGATGGAGCAGTTCACTAACATTATTAGTCACAAATAGACGGAGAGTTGAGGGCACGCTCGTTATTCCAATATTAGATTTGATGTATAACGTTCTGTGTTGAATTATAAAACATCGCATTTAAAGCGTGATCATTTAGCGATTCGCACTAAAAATAGGCGCATTTAAAGCGGGATCACGCATTTAAACCGCGATCATTCAGCGATTCACGCTAAAAATAGGCTAGATCCAGAAAGCGATTGTTCATCGATACAGTATATAACAACATGTTATACATGGTAAATCGACATGTTTTACATCAACAGTAAGTCAGTCATACACAAACCTCTGAAAGTGGGTAATCGTTTTATGTGTTGCTGAACATCATCACACCGATCATTGGGGTATTAGGTCTGCTAAGAGAAAAGACCCCCAATACCCCCATTTAAACGTCTGTCTCTGTTAAGTGGAGAGACTCTCCATCCGCGTCAGGTGTCACCATCTCGTCTCTCCTCTCTCCCGCATCCATCCAACGGTTATACATTAGTTTGGATGTTTGGATATTTTTTGGGAATTTCCATTTGATATCTACTATATATATATATGGACCACTCAATATTAATTTTTTATCAGCTATATAATTAAAATTATAGCTATGATATAGTTACATAAATCTGTCTATCGGCACAAGAGAACTCCTGATCCCTCCAGTATCGAGTTATCATACAACCAAAGCTACAAGCAAATCGCCAGAATTTTCCTGCCCTACCTCCGATTATCCCATCCCAGATCCTTCTTCCTTCGTTGCACCGTTCTCCATCGATCCCGCAACAAGCTAGTCGCGGGGCTTCTATACCCAACCACCGATGACCCTCTCTCGGACCCGTCACCTCTCGTAGATGATATCGAAATAATACCCCATCAATCTTACCATAGCCCAATTCACCGTCAACCTCCTCCACCGTCCCCAGACGCCGCCGAACCCTTCCGATCTCCTCCACAAAGTCGATACCTCCGCAGCCACCACAGAATGCAACCACCGTTCGTGCCCGAGCCCTAACTCGATAATAACCCGACTGTATGTTTCCTCTCTCTGCCGCCTACTACCAGCCCACATCCCTCTGTGTTCGATCACAGACCACCGTCACGTAAGTCACAAGACTTGTGGCCGCGTAACTCGTTAGGGAACGAGACACAAACCCTAGACAACTAGGGACAATAATAATAATAATAATAATAATAATAATAATAATAATAATAATAATAATAATAATAATATTATTATTATTATTATTATTATTATTATGGGAGAAGAAAGAGAGACTAATGTTATGTGGTGGTGACATTTATCATACTGGTGGGTCACTAATATAATTTTGTATATTTACGTAACATATTTTGATGAATAATTTAATAAATGACAGATTTTTGTTGTAAAATATCCAATTTTTAGTTGCATATCCTAATGACCCGTTTTACATGGTATATGGCACATCAAGGCACCAACATGGTGATCTCCTTCTCTCTCATGGTGAGCATGATAGATCATAACATGTCTCGGGTTGCCATTAAGAAGCTCGGTAGTCAACTAAGTTATTCGAGGAGACCACATATCACTTCTATCAGACAACTACATACGTGCTCAAGTAATTCTTTAGGGAGAAGCAATATCGAGTTTTGTATAATCAAAAAATTATATTTTTGGGTCTTGTTTGTTGCATCAAGTACTGCTAGAAATTGCTACTAGCTTATATCGGATGTCCGCCTTGGCACATGGCCAAACGCTCATTTCATGGTGGTTGTTACATTCTTAATTCTTAACATACGAGCAATAGAAGGGAATTAAACAATAACATGGATCTAATATGATATTTTATAGATAGAACGATAAATATAAAGATAAATCTCTACCATATAATCTGAAGAGCCATTATCCTCAAATAAGGCTAAATACAAGAAGAAATTGTTTAGATAATCGATAAAGTCTTATTGTAACAACAAATGACATTATATACCGTCAGGAATGATAACAACCATAAATCATGGACATTTTAGTGATATTTAGGGGTGTTAAAAAAATACCCAAAATTCACTCACCTAAAAAATCAGACCACAACTAGATACCATAACCGGCCACCCACGGTTTTAAGTTTTGGAAATGCAAAACCGAATGTCTCTAGTCCGGGTCACGGTTTGTGAGGCTAGAATTCGGAGTCTAACCCAGACTGTTCGGTCCTCTCTACTTAGTGAAGCCGAATAACTAGAGAAGCCCAACATCAGATTCAGGGCCGACCGGTTTATAAGGTAAGAGATACCCCAAAATAATCCTCAGTCGGCCATCCGAATATCAAAAGAGACCCGATTTATTATTATTATTTGCATATATACCAAACAGGCCCGACCCAATGGGAAGGCAAATAAGACATTTGTTTTAGTCCCCCAAGTCAAAGAAGTCCCAAAATTATTTTGGGTCATTAAAAAATTATAAAGTTATACATATCATGCCTAAATTAAGTTTAAAATAAAGTTATACATTAAAATTTTTCAAGTTTAAAATATTTTGAGCCGATATTTAGTATTGAAGTACTCTAACCTAAATTTCAATGAAATTAGCCGGTAAAAATTTTAAAATTCTTTTAAAAAGTTTGTTTTGCTCCTATTAATTTTATAATCAAAATTGAAAAAGGAATTTAAAATTTAGACATTCGTTTTAAATTTTAGAAAAAATTGGGAACCTATATCTAGTTTTAAAAATGTTAAAATGAAATTAAACTCATATTTTAAAGTCAAAAGTTATATAAAATTGATGATAGTTAAAATAGGACGTACTAAAAAGTTGACAAAAGTGTTAAAAATAATTAATAATATTTAAATTTACATTTTTAAATAAACTAAAAAACGATTATTAAATGAGGCATCCGTTTGAAATCTCGCCTTAGTCCCCGAAAATCCTTAGGCCGACCATGATCAGATTCAATCCGGCCCATCCGAGAAATTGCTACTTTGGCGTTTCTCACTCTCATCCAAAATCTAGTTATGGAAGAGTAAAAAGAAATTAACCGTCAAGAAAAATAATCATCTTTAATCAGGTGAGAAATTTGCAAAAGTGTAGTTTGTTAAGATTGTTCTTTATTTTTGTTTGATCTATCCCGAAGTTCTGAGTGACAAACGGACCAGCACGACGTTCTCACTTCCGGCCGAGCACGTCGTCGACGCCTCAAGACCTGGCCGGTTCCATCTACGGTCTCGTCGACGCAGCCTCCACATATCTCTCATCTACGGCCTCCCAAATTGTCTTTGAATCAGGTGTTCTTTTTACTTTTCTTCTGTCATGGTTTATTGTTCGTTTTCACGCCGTTTTCCTTGCCACATGGTTAGTTTATTGAAGGATCTGACGGGTTCTTCCTATCCTTTTAAATTAGGTTTTTTTGCTTCCGTTTTGTTTTTAAAGTCAGGGGTGTCCCTACCATTAAGCGAGTGAAGCCAACGTTTAAGGTCCCTAATTAAAAAAGCCTCAAATCATACAAATATATAATAAGAGGATTTTCTTAGTATATTAAAGTTTTAGAAACAACTGAATGATTTCATAAGAAAAACAATTGGATGCCATTAAGAAAACAATTAGATGACGGCGAAGAATAATTTTACATTATAATATATGATAGATTATATATAATTTATTGTTATTGATTTGTCTATTTTTACTTAATTAATAAAAAAAATATGAGTATCGTTTAAGACCACGAAAATTCTATGGTAGTCCCTGGTGAGTAACTTGGTCGTCGTCGTTGATGGTAGCTACCACCTCTACGCCGACGAAGTCTCATTCTCCATAAGATTTTAGTTGCGTCGTGAATCCTTGGCCTTAGTAGCTCCGACCATCGAAGTGGTCTCATCTCCCAAAAGCGCCACAGTGCACTTTCAGTCTCCCGGTGGAGGAGACCTCATATCTGTGGAGGTGGCACCTCAAGTTCAAGTCTCATTCTGCGACGTCGCGGGCTCATCCCTAGAACTGCCCTCGACACCACTCTTTCTCTCACTACTAAACTTCTTCCCCATTTCGCTCCTCTCTTGTTGATTTGACACACTGAAATGAAATGTGAGTGATGGACGTGAAACACTAGCTAGCTACAAATTATTAGTTATATAAAAATAAAAATATAATAGGACAAACACTTATCCTCATCTTTTTTCATTTACTCCTTTGCCTTGTATATATAGAGAGTAATGAAAATAAAATGTTTATATTCATTTTATATGTATGCATGCTTCTAGTCACACACCCATTTCATGGATACTTACGAGATTTCTGAATAAGCTGACCATTTTTCATGATAAAAAAAAACAAATTCCTAGCTCATTTTAACATGTAGCTAGTGATCAACACCTATATATGTTCCAATATTTCATATCATGTCAGAATTTTTATTTAACTTTTCATCCGGGTATGGTTATAAATGTGAATCCAGTCTATTTGTGTTTTTGTCTTGAGAAATGAAGAATTTTTTACTAAGAGAATTAGGGTCCCTTAGTTTAGTATTTACCAAAACAAAACCCTCCCTTCAACGATGTACTTTGTATGAATAACTTGCATTTTTTTTCATAAACTAACATGTGTTAATTTTAATTTTCATATAAATTTTTAAATGTGTAAATTAATTTTAAACAAAATTAATTGATCTATTTCCAATTGAGTGGACTTGGACCTATCCATTTTTCTGCCGGCCCAATCATAATGCTTTCAGCCCACACTCTATAACCCATTTCGTAAGTTAATTATTAATATAGATTAGGCCCATTTGTTGTGAGGGAAAAAGGCCCAAATTTTTTAAACCCTAAACATCCTATTCCTGGCACCTCCTCTTTCGCCGAATCCTCTTCCCCAACTACAACTACAACTACCATTTTATTTTATTTTTACTTTTCTCCTTTCAAGTATTTTTGGTTCTCATAATTTTTTTCGGTTCTCATCAATTTTTTTCATCCCCAAATCGACTTCTATAACATTGAGACCCATCAATTTCTATAAATTCAACAATTCGGATATTCATATTCAAGGTATGTACTGATTTCAGATTGGTTGGCTTATCGGGATATATTTTCTATGAACTTTTTTTATTTCCACCATCTTCTTTTTGCTGGAGTTTTTTTTTGAGTTTTAGAGTGGTGAAATTTTTTATGGGTTAGTTTTTATTTTGTGGGATAGTTCAATGTGAAATATGCAAAATGGTTTGCCTGAATTTTGTGACTTCATTTGCCGGTTTTGGTGTTCGTCATGATTGATCGCGCAAATCTCAATTTTTTTAGAGTATTTAATGTTTTTTGTTTAAAAACCTCTATATATGTGGGAGAGATTTGTCTAAGAATTCCTGACTTTGAGGATATTTCTGTAGATGGGTTAAGCTTCCAAGCTCAAGATTATATAAGTTGAATCTTTGTATTTATTGCCTTTAAATCTCCCGTGTATGATGATCATAAGTTTATTATTTTGGAGCCCTGTAATTATATCATTTTATCTAATTTATGTATATGCTTATATACTATGTGATCTAATTTTTAATTTTTATATTTACTATTGTCATATACATCCATTTTAACCAATAAACCATGACCGAATCAAAAATCAGAACGACTAAACCTAAAAATCATCGAAAACCATGGATAATTGTTTGTTTACGTTTCAATTTTTAAGTAAACCAATTAATTTTGGTTTGGTTTCGGTTTATATAATCTAGAACCAGCGGTTAACCGTAAAAACCGAACCATAATTGATCGTACAAGTGTCAATCCTGTAGACGTCCACGTCTACCTATGTCTTCTTCCTACCACAAAATTAGAGTGTTTTTTTCTACTTATTTGTATCTTGTGCATATATTAATAATAGGTTATTTATAGTTTGTGAATATTTTAACCATGAAGACAACTTGCTTCAGGAAGAAATTGACGAAAATTAAATATAGCTTTTTTTCTACTTATGTTTTAAAAATTTAGTTTAGTATTATTTTGTTGAATTTAATTTTTAGGGAATCGTATTGTTGGATTTAGTATATTATATTATATGAAAGATAGGCAAAGCATGTTTTATCATTTGGAAGTGACCAAATTGAGGGCTCTTGAAGCCCTCTTCAATTGCTTCTTAATGGTTCTTTAGTCATTTAAAATTAACTCCTAATTCATATTTTTAATTAATAACAAGTAGTTAAATGGATAAAAAATGAGCCTGAATAAAATATATAAAACTACCACCAATCTCGAATGACAGTTGGAGCTCAAATTGCATGCCCAAATATTTGATCTATAAATATCGGTTGGTTCAGTTTAAACCAAAAACTAAACCACTTTTTACTTAGTTAAAAACCGATCATTCAATTACATTCGTTTTTTGGTTATTGTTATAAAAATTATAAAACCAAATTTTTTGGTTTGGTTTGAAAATAAGCTATTTGGTTCAGTTAACCGACCATGAACAGCCCTAATATACATAATGCGTGTTACTTGGATTAAATCGGTAAATTTTATTATGTCCTATTTTTAATACTATTGTTTAATTAATTAATAAAATTGTTGGAGTATGATATTATTTTTCTACACAGAACAACAGGCCCAATTTGTAATTTGCGCTTTAGGCCCCAATAATTGTTGAGACGGCACTGTTTAAAGTTTAGTCCGAAATTTGATGGTTTCTGGGTGTGGTTCTTCTGATTGGAATTACAAATAACACAATTTTGATTGGTATAATTTCTGGTGTTGTTCTACATATGTTTTGCTGAGTCTTTAGCGTTACCCGTTTCTGTTCATGTTGCCAAAGTTGACTTTGTAGCTACAATGTCTTGTTGAGTCTTCATGTCCATAAATCACTAGACAAATTCATCTTAGTAGGAGGGAATGATTGGAGGCCTGGAGGGAAACCAGAGACCAGTGTTATAAGAACTCGATAAAATCAAGTTGGCTGAGTTTTGGACCTCGTTCTAGGTGCTTCAATATTATCGATTTTTCACTGCGTCAACTCAATCGAAGCTGGTCAATTTTTTATAGTTTACCCGATTTTTTAATCTGCTCTATTATTTGTGTTTTTTTTAACTTATTAAGATGTTAGTTATTTTTGTTTGTCATTTGAATTATATACGAGTATATGTTTATATACAAAACGAGTTTTGCCGATTTCTCCCTGAGTTCTTTAAACTACTTGTTTTTCATCTCGCCCAGTTCTTTCCAATACCGAGTTTTAGAATCTTGCCGGCGATATGGGTGAGGAGAAGATAAAGAAAATAGCATGATTTGAATATTTGAAACTATAAATATGATATTTTAGTTATTTTACATTGAATAATTAACACCATTAATATCGTTAAAGCAAAGTGAGACTTAATTAGCTTAAGCTAAACTGGGCAAACCATGCTTAATATATCCTACTGAAAAGAGTAACAAAGTCTCTCACACCTACATCTTAGCAGTGGCTCAAGTTTTGCATATCACACATATTTGACTTGTGAAATGGAAGACGGTAATGATGATGTGAAGCTGAAGAAAACAGTTTTTGTAACTGTTGGAACAACTTCATTTGATGCACTTGTTAAAGCAGTGGATACTAAGGAAGTTAAAGAGGTCCTATCTTCTAGAGGGTATACCCACCTTCTCATCCAAATGGGCCGTGGAACCTATGCTCCCACAAAGGTATTTTTCTGATCTCTGCTTGCTTTTCTTGCCGCTCTCTCTCAGTATTAAGTTTTGATCTCTAATGGAACGTGAAGTAATGGTAAAGTTGTGATTATATTTGTAGTAATGGCAAATATCACCCCATTGAGTCCAGAATGCAATCCAAAAGGACTAGACTACAAATATAATCACAATTTGTTCATATTCATAAATATGCATTACTGGGATTAACGGTAAAGTTGTGATAATATTTGTAGTCTAGTCCTTTTGGATTGCTGTCTGGACTCAAAATGGGGGGATATTTGAATTTCATTTTCTGAAACTGGAATCGAGTAGGTAGCGACTGATGGCCATTTCTAAATATTACTAGGTAATCTCAAAAAAGAATTCAAAAGAATATGAAATGATTGAAGATAAAAATAGTTTTATGTTATTAGTTTATATTCTACCAGTGCAACGTGTTTGGGGAGTTTCCAAATTCAGTGTATACATTTTTGTTTAATGCTGCATAGGCCGGAGGAGAAGATGGTTCTCTAGTTGTAGACTACTTTCCTTTCTCGTCAAGCATCTCAGAACATCTGAGATCATCATCTCTTGTGATCAGTCATGCTGGTAAGCTCTTGAATTTCCCATCTCCTTTTCTTTTTGTTCCCGTCAATTGAAGTATTCACTGTATCTCATAATTATATGTTCACTTAAGCTCAACTGGGGAATCGTTAGCTATAGTCCTTGTACAAGTCACGAGACCAATGGCTGTGGGTGAAGCGGCATAGACCTCATGTAATAAGCATGAGGCCGCTAGTTCCAATCCCCACGTTGGCGGTATTGCTGATAAAAAAAGTCATTTGATCAATTCATGCTGTCTAAGAGGCAATGGCTTAATTAATATGACCTAAAGAGTTAGGTTACAAATTTCAGAAGGTGGAAAATAATGGCTCTAACCAGCCACGTCGCTCCTTCAAAGACGTTGTGCTGGGTAATGTTCCTTCTCAGCCCATGAGAAGCTCTCAACCCACCCTCTGTTGTACTGGCACGCCAAATTTCACCATAACAAAGAAGCTGGAGCACTGCATCGTGGTGGTTGCCCACTCTAATGCCGATGTTGAGCTCATTCATCGCCAAATGAGGGATGATGGTTTGGTGGATTTCTCTATACATTCATTAGGTAATCGAGCCCATTTTATCTCCTTCTCTTCATCTGAGGCTTTTAGTTCGGCTAGTTTTTCGGATTGGTCATGTCTGAAGCGGTGGTTTCTCAGCTTTCATCCCCACCCCAAAATTCTGGAGCGGGCTGGTTCGTTCAAATGGATTGCTATCTCTAGCCTTCCTCCGATATGTTGGTCTCAATCTTCAATCTTGAATTTGGCCAGTTTAGTTGGGTTGCCTTTTCTCATCCACCCGCATAGCTTGTCGGAATGACACTTTGACAAAGCTTTCGCCCTCGTTCACACAGAATCATCGATCCCTACCGATTTGAAGGCAACAATCACAGTCCTCAACAAGAAATTTTAGATTTCAATCACCGAAGCTAGTTCATCGGAGATCCCATTGACTCTCCTGTTGGCTCCGGCGTGCTCTGCTCCTTTTCCGGCTTGGGATTTGAATGACTCGGCCGACCTTGGCTCCTCCGACGATGCTGACGTCGATGCCGACTCATTCTCATCTCCGGTGCTGGAAGAAGGGGAGATCGGCTCTTCGTCGCCGGGAGGGATGACCTCTGACGATCGCCTCGATTCTGGCCATGGGATCTCCGCGGCCTCTGTTCCTGGCGTCGTTTCTCTCCCCGAGATCGCGTCTCCCAACCGAGTCGGTTCGTTGCCCGAAGCCGCTCTCCTCGAAAGCCTCCCTCTCGATACCCTCACCCCTTCTTCTGAATTGAATGTGGTGGTGGGCTCTGTACATGAGTTTTCAGTGATGGGCTATAAGTGTGGGCTTTCTAATGTGGGCCCATCTCATGTGGCTATTGTTCCATCTACTCTCCCAACTCAAATTTTTTCTCTAGAGGTGCTTGCCACAGATGTTTTGGACATCCCTCTTGCCTCCTTGCTCAAGATACCAAAAAATGGATTACGGAAGACCAAATCTCGAAGATGCAAATGGTGGAAGTCTCCAATCCCTTTGGTTTATCGGCGTAGTCTTCCTCGTCATAAAAATGTTTTTAGCCCTCCGATTTCTTCGAACGATCATCTTGTTCAAGGTATCTCTGTCCCGGATCCCCAATTGGATTCTTCCAATTCGGATGTAGCAGAGCCTTCAAAAATTAATGTCAATATCGATCATACCTCAATTGATGGTGCCTCCAGAACTTTTGCTTTTATGAAACGCATGGGTTTCACTACAGAGCTTACTGATGAAGAGGCAATTCAGGATATTCAAGAAAGGATATTTGATCGGGCTAAATTACGTCAATAATCTTCGTGATTTTGTTTTATTTCGTTCTCTTATTCATGCTTCTCAAATTTCAGTTTATGTCACTTTTTTGTAACCATCAGTTCTATCCACCCTTCTCGAGTGATAGCTGGTGGTATTGTATTTTTCTTACTTTTTAATAAAGTAAGTTAGGTTGTTTTGTAGACACATGAAGATGCTGAGTATTATGGCTTTCATATTTCAGTTTCAATAGTATAATAAAAATATACACGTTTGGTGATTTCTTGTGTGGAACAATATTTAAGGTTAGAAACTATGCAAAGCAAGATTGATCTCTATGATTTTTAGTGAAATTCCTTTAGGCTTTCTTATGTTCTATTTTAGTATCGCCATTCTCTGAAATTTCTGTACTTGGCATTAAATCAGAATAAACAAACAAATCAACATATATATATATATATTTTCACATTATCAACGACTAGGTGAAGCCGGTAGAACAGATAAGTGAACTTGTTAATCTCAATTGGATAGGAAGTTTTATGACTAAATTATGGTTGCTTGGTATTTAGTGCTAATTGGCTGCTTTCTTGTTTAGTCCTTGTTCTGTGGCTAAAAGAACATGATTGATAATTTCTGCTGATGTTTGTCACTTCAATCTAAACAAATTTTATATGAAATGCTAACATGTTGTTCCTTCATGAGCGCTACAAAGTACATTTGTTTGAGGGATACACTTGACTGATTTTGGTCATGGTCCAGGGTCAGGAAGTATATTCGAGACACTACAACTTAGTAAACCTTTAATCGTGGTGGTGAATGAAGACTTGATGGACAATCATCAAAGTGAGCTTGCAGAAGAACTAGCGGAAAGGAAGCATTTATACTGCGCAAGTCCACAGTCACTTCATAAAATTATAGTAAGCATGAATTTGGAGACTCTTCTTCCATACACCCCAGGTGATGCCTCACCAGTCGCTAAGCTCATAAACAGATTTCTCGGTTTCCCTGATGATTGATCAGACTGTACCCAAAAAGCTAACCGAAATAGGTAGATACATGAAATGGAATTGGGGGAAAGTTCATAATGGGAGAGAAAGGTGATAACATGAGATTGTAACACTTCTTGTTTTCATGAGTTTGAACTCCTCAAGTGTAATTCTCATTTGTACCGAAACACGACTGTGTGTGTATCAATATGAAAGGTCATGTAAGTCTGCCTGCAAATTTAGCTGTTTTCTCTCATACAGGAGTAGCAGAAAACAAGAGACAATGCAGATACTGATGTGATACTTGTAATGTCATGGATTTAGAGAAAGGTTTCTGTTTATTTCCTGATGAAGAATTACAGTAATTTTGTTGACCTGATTTATGTCTGAGAGTAGACCATAAATGAGTTTCATTGAAATCTGCTATTTGGATAGTTGTTTTGTATTTATGAGCTCTCAATTATTTGTTCTCTAATCCGATTACCTTTTAAAGTGATGATCCAAACTTGAATGTGATGACTAAAACTGTTATTTGCCTTCACAGCACATTAATCTGTCATCAGATAGTTTTGGTGCGGTAGCCAGTGAAGAGCATCTTAGATCACTGCGACAAGTAGCAAGTTTAACTAAGTCAAATATTTTACAGGATACTAAGTTTAACTAAGTCAAATATTTTACAGGATACTTTTTTCAATTGCATCATATCTAGGCTCCGTTTGGACTTTCTGGCAGAAAATGTGAATAAGAGTTTCATATGTGACTTGAATTGAGCAAGAGTCGGAGGTATATTCAAGGAGGCAATTGAAAGTTCACTTGAATTGGATTCAACAAATGTTAAGATATTAAAGGATGCAATTGAAAGTCCATATTGGCTTGGATTCTTCATTGATATGCTCGTCTTTCTTGCTTTACAACTTACCCCATATGATCAACTCATCAACACTATCACCATGTCTCGATCAATTTTCACAAATTAGCATGTTTCTTAAGCTTGAGGACAAGCTTGTTCAAAGGGAGAGCAATGTCAAGATTCTAACGACATTTCAAATATATCGTTGAAGAAAGGATGAGGAAACTGTGTCGTTTGGGAATGCATTTAGCTATCTATTGAGGACATTCTCTTTTAAAGAGATTGTAGCTACCTTAGATTCAATCAAAGTTTCAATTTTTGTCAAGTGTCTGTTAATTTTCCGAATACATTTGTTGTTAATGTTGCAGAAATTGTTGAGAATCAAAAGTACTCTTTGGACGGATCAGAAAACATGAGAAAAGAGCGAAAACGGTTGCTATGGTACGTGGAAGGCAGTAGCACATAGAGGAGCAGCACTCATTCGAATGGGGAAAGTTGTACTGTCATGTCTGCCCACTCGAAACCACAACTCAACGAGTAGGCAAGGTGAAAATTAATTAAGGATTTTGATGCGGGTGTTGAGGTTTGGGGGATCTCATACAAGCAGCGGAAGCAATATAACAAAATTTTTAACCCCGAACCATAGCAAGAATTTACTGCATGTTTAATCTTAATTGATTAAAGGGTTATATCTCTATTTACCTCTTTTAGATCCGGCACAATCTTTGAGAGTGCACAAGTTATTCATGAATCTAGATTTGAACCCAATTTGAGTGGTCTACGTATGTTGTCTCTACAAGAATTAAAGTTTGCGTAGTTCAATTGAAGTGTCTCCATCAAGATGCACTCTCTACTAGTATCCACACGAACAAGACTTGATCGAAGATTTAACGAAGTTTAATCTAATAGAATTAATCTTCTCAAATCAGATCTAATTAACTATTTAATCAGACTTGAAGTTTTAGGTGGAGTTGCTAATGTTGTGAATATCGCATTTGAGTTTACACTAAACCGTTGCAACATATATATAAGCTGTGGGGTGTAGAGATTTTATTCCTAAATAAAATCACTTTATTATGAATTCATAATTCATAATTTTCTCCAACATTCGTGCTCTCACTTACCTTTTCTTTATTGATTTCAAATTCACAATCCAAACCAAAATAGGAAAGGATACAACGTATTTTTAGTTTTGATGATCAAATTTGTGCAACTCATATCTCTCTATTTTGAAGTCCGATTGACCCGAAACTTGCACCAGATTAAAGAGGACTCAAAAAGATGAAACTTTTGTGAAATAGTGTTTTTGCTTTAGAGCCTTGGGTTGGGAGATATGAGGCCCGCAACCTGACCTATATGCATAACTCGAGAAAACGTGTTTTTCACTTATTTCTCCTAATGGGCTTTATAAGCCCACTTAACTTTGGGCTTGCTCTTTGTGTGTGGCCTTATAGGCTCATGATCATTGGCAAATGGTCCAAATTCTCATTTGGTCAATTCATCATAAGTGGTATCTAGTAAGACATTATGATTACCCAATGATCAAGAGGATCGTTGATTCGATTTAACCTTTTGTTGTAGTTATCAAAATCCCTGTTTGAACATAAGTTATAGAAAAGTCACCCTTATTTATTCAAACATGTTTCTTGATCCCGAGATGACTGAACACGATAACTCTTTATCACTGGTACGGCCGTACACTCTTTTCTCAGTCATTCTCATCAAGAGGCCTAAATGAATATCGTTCCTACTAGTATGTGAAGGACAAATCCCTTGACAGTCAACTGTATTTCTCATATAAAAGCTAATTGAGTATTTAATGGACACGCGCGAAATATCTAAATAAAGACTCTAATTTAGTTCATTTCGTCCTAAATATTTTTCACTCAAAATATCGCCTACGATGTGGCCATCAACCGAGTTCAGTAGAGACTTCCGTCCTCTTTAAACTCTGAGGAACGCCACCTTTACGTCTCCTCCAAACCTCACCGATATTGCAATCGTGCAACTCCATTCGACTCTCCGAGTCATACCACTTAGACCAGAAAACACTTCGTCTAATCAATTACCAATCGTTAGACTCCTGAGTGTTTCGAATACCTCTCAAACGTTCCAAAGACCTTCCGGCAAATCCAAAGACCCTTTGAAGATACAACCCGAAGAGCGAAAAAAGCACATAACCACCCGAAGTCGTTCAGACACGCTCAAGACAAGTCAAGACGACCAAAGAGGCAAACCGACCGACCAAAGAAAGACAAACAATGCCCTTTGCGCGCACCAAGCCCACACGCGGTGGTGCCTTCGCACCCAAGGCTACCCGTCGTCTTGCTTGGAGCCCAAGGCACTCGGCCTTGTTGGGCACGCAGCAAACCGAGTGGTTTACCTTGCCGGCCCTCCCCTCTTTGCCGCATTTTCTCTTTGCCTGATTTAGGAGTTATTTTCTTTTTTTGAGCAATATGTATTTACGAAAGGTCTCTTATGTAAAAGCATGTAAATAGAGGTCATCTTTTGCACTGAGAGACGCAAAAGTTCAGATTCAGGGCTTTTTACAACTGTTTGAACGTTGACGACCTACCGACACAATTAATAAAATAAAGGCTAGGACAATACTTTGTGGATTTTTATTAATTCTCTATTTTTATATCTTTCATATCATGGTAAAATAAAGCCCTGACGCATCAACACCAACTTGAAACACACGTGTTTCAACCGATGAAAGGCTTGTCTAAGGACATCGACGAGGATTACATTCGACCTTAGACGCCGCATGCACCCTTCCATTTGAAGTCCAATCTCCCGGGCCGTGGCACTGCTATGAAAATTGATCGGACACTTCCAATTTTATTACTTATTCGACCACGTGCGCTTGCATGTTAAGTCTATTGTCGAGACCAAAGATTTAATATTCCTACGACATAATATTAAAATAATAAATAATTTTTATTGCATGAGATGAGATGATTGTTCCGAGGGAGGGACTCTCTAATTGGAGCATAAGAAACTCTAAAGTATTCTTAAACCTAACGAGCGTACACAACAAGCCTAACATAATCTAACAAGTTTGTGGTAATGGGCGTCTTAACTATCATGTATGTTATTTGGTAATTGTCTTGCTATCTTTATGAGATTGAAAATGATGTGATGATATTTTAGGGTTGGTTGGGTGTTGAGGTTGTAAATAGATTAGATGTTCTGTCGAAACTTGAGGAAATTGCCGTAAATCGTGTGTCCTCGGCAGAGTTAATGGAGTCTTGTACCCTCTCTTGCACATGTCTCAATTCCCTTAATTAATTGTTCAGTACTGTTGTACATCAAGATTTTTGGATTACAGAAACTTATCATCAGTTGATAGAGATTTTATACATTATCGAGTAAGTATTTTGAGTCATAGTAATTAGAAATAATTTAGACACGAGGATCTGATAGATCGAGGGGCAGTTGTTTTATCAACAATATATAATTTAAATAGCAACATTGTCAACACGAGGATCAGAATCAACGACCTCATATTTATTATGTATGACCTTCAAACTGTTTTTCAAACATCTCGGAGCATATGGTTGAAATTACGCTTGGTAAGCAAGACAACATATTAATGGCTAAATGATATAGGATTGCATTATATATTCATGCAACAATTCCATGTCAAACATCTATTATGATATATTTATGCATTTAACATTTTCTGAAGTTTTGCTAGATCGATTTCATATGCATTGTAGTTACTGACAAGATCACATATCTTTAAAGCGATTATGCGGACGTGGGTATTAATTATTGATTCATTCCTTGAGCTGACAGGCAGGTTGAAGAATCAAAGAAGTGGAATAGAAAAATCCCAAGGCTCACAAAGATGCAGAGTAAAAAGGACAGTGATTGGGAGGAAGCTATGAACAAACTCTAGCAGACAAGGTGCATGAGAAGTCAGCAGACAGACACAGAGTTAACCTAAGTATCCAATGTTTTTGAATACTAGAATTAACCTAACTCCTCAATCCGCCTTTATTGACACATCCAATAATTTCACTCCACTTGCTCTCTAGGGTTACACAAATTTATGAATGGTCAAGAAGAATATTGATTCCATTAGACTAGTATAATTCTTCTACACTTCTGTACTTAGCACAGTGAATAGAATATATAGTAATTATTGCTCTAATTTCAAAACAAGTGTGCGCATTGAAGTTGTTTATCATTTCTAGCTTGCTTGAGCTTCTTAAATAAAAAAGAAAACTGTAGTTAGGTACTCGAGTCGGGTATTTTCCCACTGCAATAATACCACGATGAGTTGGACAAAATCGACATACTATACTAATCTCTCGTTTTAATTTTCAAATTAAAAACGATGTGATTGTCATTTATTATCTTTTGTTGAATCACAATACATGTGCGTCGATCAATATGCATGTTCCGGTACCCACAAAATAGTGATGAGGGTACAATTCTAAATTGTTAGTTAGTTTTGGCCTCTTCTGCATAAGTACTAGTAGAATAATGACTTATTATGGTATTATTATATTATTAGATTCTTGGAAGCCTGATGTCAAGAATTCAAATATTTGAACAAGAGAGTTATGGTTTCCAGATAAATAAATGTGCCAGTTCTTGCTATTTGTATTTGACCACAAATTGGCATGAAGATTTTTATAATGCGCAGCGAACGGACAAGAATGAAACAGAGGCTCTCCTTCATTGAGCTGACTTTTCGGGCCATTCTTGGCCCAACTTTGCTGGACTCTGTCGGTTACAAACTATTGTAACTCACCAGTAACACCTGTTAGCATCAGAGGTAAATAAACGAGTCCACAAAAGTTTTTTTATTATTATTTAAATTTGGATTAAATTAAGAGTACTATATAAATAACATATGGAATCAAAGAAAGATTTCTCTGTCCTTGACTTTGTAATAATTAACCGAATTTTAAATTAAGCGTGAAATTTGTGATTGATTAATATATCAATACGCCGGTTCTTTAAAAATAATTTTGATTTATTACAATGTTATTATCGTGATGTTTTGATTTTCTTTTGTGAAAAAAAGACTAGTTAGTCAAGCTAATAATTGGGAGTAGATGGTCAAGTGAGGCACATGGAGATGGTGGTCATGTTTTATTTAAAATAGCTCCATTAATGTCTGAAACTCTCTATTACACAGCATTTCCATGTGCAACTCACATGCTTTCAATCATATCAATCTTTTTTGCTCTTTTTCCCGATTTAACATCAGTTATATATATAATTAGCTCTTTTCCATATGCCCATTCTCTCATTTTTTCCACAATTCTTCAAGTTACTAAATTCAAGAACTGTCTTGCATTATTACTGTATAGCCGATAAAACAAAATTTAAGGTATAAAAAATAAATAATCATTTTTTATTGAAACCTTTTTTTTGGGAAAAAACTTATGTTAGTTTTAGTTATGTTAATTAAAATATTATTTTATTCATGACTTTTTATGAATAAAAGTTGTCACACCTGTCTTGTTCTCAATGACATTAAGATGACTGTTATTTGAATTAATTTTGGTTGATAATGAATTGAAGTGGTAGGTCACATGGAAAGTAAAATAGAGAAATAAAATGTGTGTAAAGTAAGCTACTGTTTTTTCTGTATATTGTTGCTCTGCGGTCTCTTTCGAATTCCGAAAATTTCATTACAGCATTTCACTGCTCCTTTTAAGGTGGGTAAAGCTGACGTGGCACCTGGTTCTCGACCTGCCTCCGTCGTTGTCGTGTCTTTCTTTTTCCCGTTAATTAAGTGGATTTGATTAACTGCCCTTTTTTTGGACGTTAATTCCGGTTACTTTTACACTTAACTGTCAGCGCCTATTACTCAGCAATTACACACTTATTTACTTCTTTTTATGATAATTAGATTACTCTATGGTAACACACAAAGCTACTTTATTCCTTTTGAATCGTTAATTTATCATACTCCTACATATTTTGTGATTTTATGTTTTATTATCGTCAACCTTTCACTAACCACTTATATTTTTACTATGGTCAACCTGCAACGATTTAAACTTTACATTAATGTTAGAGAGATTTTGGTTTCGAACCTTGTTATGACCTGAATTAAAGAGGTAAATTTAGAATACGATGTAATTTAAAAGAAAAATAAATACTATCAAGACTTAGATTAATCAATAGAAAAAGAATATCTACTTTTTACTATACATACTTAACTTAAATTTGGCTATTTTTCATGTTAGTTTTGGTTGTCTCTTTTTACTCCTTTTCATATTTTTGAAAATAAAGAGTTTTTACTTTAATAACTCTAAGTTATATTATTACCATGAATTTTTTTTTAAAATAGGAAAATGACATTTTTGTACGCCTGATTAAATTTTAATTTGTGCAGTGCCCTCACTATTCTAGTTAATCACCTTGCTATAATTCATCCAATTCTGTTAATTTTTTTCACCATCGCCTCTGACCTCCATCTCCGTCGGTCAATCGCGCCTCCAGCAACTCCCCTCCTCCAGTTGCTCCTCTAATAACCGAGACCTAACCCTCACTCATTTTTGCTCCGATCAAGTCATGCGTCAACTAAACTCCTCCTGAATCGATTGAGAGCGCCAACGTCGTGAACCAAAGACGTCGACGAACACTAAATTCGAGAACCTCAACCCGTCGATGAGAGCCTCTAGCGTGAACCATAGCCTTTGCTCGAACGAGATCCTCATCATTCAAGCAAAATATATCAGTTTTTGCTCGATTTCGAGTTCATCCTTCAACCCTCGCCAGAGCATAGCCTCCTTCCGTCCAATCTCCTCAGCCCTCAACCCTCGTCGAAACATAGCCTCGTCCAATATGTTCATTATTTTTATCTAATATTTAATTATTTTTATCTAGTATGTAAAAAGGAGATCACGACCCTTTAATTTAGTTTCAAATTTGGGGTGTAATGGTTATCTCATATTAAATCAATATTTAAATTTTTGTCCGATTTTTATTAAGAGGTATTTTTGTCATTTTTTTTAAAATACTAAGAGCATCTCCAATGTTGCTCCACACACTTAAACTAACATATAGATTGATTTGCATTGAAATTATAGTAGAAAACTACATTTTCATGTTCAACTTCAATTATGCTCTCTATATTTAAATCACTTATATTATTTTATTAATATTTCACTATTTATTTACAAAAAGTTTGTGTGCAATATAGTAAGTAAGATAAAATGAACTAAAAAATAATAAAATATTTAGAGATAGAGTGTGGGAAGCTATGTATGGAGAGAGAAAAGAAATGTGAGGAGCTTCCTACGTGTATGAAGAGAGAAGAAATGCGGGGAGCTCCCTATCGTAGAGAGCCCCATTAGAGTCTAATTTTTTCATTTTCACTCCCTAAATAACTTTTTAGTTATTATAGGGAGTCACGTTGAAAATGGTCTAACAGGATATGCTAAAATTTTACCAGAGTTTACTAATTAAAGTGAAAAAACTTGAATAATTAGATCATTGTACATGCTAAAATGAAAATTAAGCGTACTAAAATCAAAATGGATGATATTTAGGTGTATGAAAGTGTAGGAATGTGTTATTTTCCCTTTTAAAATATAATTGATTCATTGGTTTTAGTTGAGTGAAATAAATAACTTACTATTAAGGTTTATTGGTTAGTTTATGTAAACTTTTTTGAAGTTAGTTTATGTAAACTTAGAATGGTCTATTTTCAGTATTATATATTGATCTTATTTTTAAAATAATTTATTATATATATATATATATATATATATATATATATATATATATATATATATATATATATATATATATATATTATTGATGTTAAGTTTTGTTTGGTGAACTAGAGCTGAAGCAGGATGGTTTAATGAGTTTACTTTGACCGATTATGATCTTAATTACATAATTAAATACGAATTAAGGAGGTTGTAAATTGCAAATCGTAGAATCAAAGGCAGAGACGTTAAGTTGGAACCATCAAGGACGTGGATGGCTCAACTCAAACAGAGATAGCTCGTCGTCATTGCTTTTATTTTACAAAACCAAAGAATTAAAAACAGAGTATTAAGTAAATTGTTTGTAAAGAGCCATTTGGGGCCCAAAATAAGAAACCATTTTTTCTTTTATTCACAGCAACTCTGAACGGTATATAAATAAGAGGAGAGATACGGATTGATTCTAGCAAAGAAGAGACACAATAAAAAGAGAGAAGCTCTCTCTCTCTCTCTGTTTAATTTCAATATGAATCTCCTTCTACTCTGTTTTCTCTTCTTCCTTATCGGCGCCGGAGCTTCAGGTCAGCGGTTCAGAGAAGCACCCAAATTCTACAACTCCCAAGATTGTCCCTCTGTTACGGAAACAGAGGACAACACCAACAACGTTATTTGCTCCGAAAAAGCTGTCCACGTGGCGATGACCCTCGACGCGGCGTATCTCCGGGGATCCATGGCGGCGATCCTCTCTGTTCTCCAGCATTCCTCCTGCCCGGAGAACATAAGGTTCCATTTCGTTGCGTCGGCGTCGAAGAACACGGCGGAGCTCCGGCGAACCATCGCCGGGTCTTTCCCGTATCTGCTGTTCCGGGTGTACCCTTTCGACGACGCCGCGGTGGCGGGGCTCATCTCCACCTCCATACGCGCCGCCCTGGACTGCCCGCTCAACTACGCCCGCAACTACCTCGCCGAGATCCTGCCGGCGTGCGTGCGGCGCGTGGTGTACCTCGACTCCGACCTCGTCCTCGTCGACGACATCGCCAAGCTCGCCGCCACCCCCCTCGGCAGTGCCACCGTCCTCGCGGCGCCAGAGTACTGCAACGCCAACTTCACCGCCTACTTCACCCCGACGTTCTGGTCGAACCCGACGCTCTCCATGACGTTCGCCGCCCGGAAGGCGTGCTACTTCAACACCGGAGTGATGGTGATGGACCTGGAGAGGTGGCGCGACGGCGACTACACGGCCAAGATCGTGGAGTGGATGGAACTCCAGAAGAGGATGAGAATCTACGAGCTGGGCTCGCTGCCGCCATTCCTTTTGGTGTTCGCCGGGAACATTGTCCCCGTCGATCACCGGTGGAACCAGCACGGCCTCGGCGGCGACAATTTCAGGGGACTGTGCAGGAACTTGCACCCGGGTCCGGTGAGCCTCCTCCATTGGAGCGGCAAAGGGAAGCCGTGGGCGAGGCTCGACGCCAACAGGCCGTGCCCTCTCGACGCTCTCTGGGCTCCCTACGATTTGCTGCGAACGCCATTTACGCTTGATTCCTGAAACAGAGCATTGTGGGAGAAGGTATATACGTGGATGTTTCTAATAAAGATTTGATTTTTGATGATGGGTCTGGACGAGGGCGACGCAATCTCTGCGGAGCTGCTGAGAATTGAATAGTTTGGTGGGTCTCTGTTTCTTCATCGGAGAAGACGATGATAGTGAAGGACTCAGGGGAGATATTACCTACCTGTACAGACAGCCATTAACAGACCTTATTACAATTTTACCTTTTTTTCTTTACATATGTACGAGACAAGAACAAGAACAGTAAATTACTACCCTTTTTTTTCTTCTTGGTGTTTTTTGAAATTAATTGTGGTTTATTTCTATAATGGAAAATATTTGAACCTTAAAATCCCTTTAAATATTTATGTTAGGTCATAAACAACCTGTTATAGCAATTAAACCAAAGATTCCATTCTTTCCATGTGCAAAACTTTTCAAATTATTCATTCATATTGTTTGTTTTTTTCCTCAATTTTATGATCAAATGAGGAAAATAAGCAAAGCTAATGATTGAGCATTGTAGCTCATGAATGGGAACATGGAGAAAGGAAAAAACACATGACTCTACCTCATAACCCTAGGACTGATATATATGGGACAAAATTTTTGACTTAGTTATGAGGTAAGAAAATCAAATTCTCATACAATTTTAGAGTTATATTCCAAAAATTTATAAGCCAATAAAAATATATTAATACTAAACTTACTTAGTTACCACTAACTATTAGGTATCAAATTAAGATTATCCCATACCCTAATTTATCATATAATAGAACTTAATTTGTGTGCCTTGGGGGACTCAAATTAATACTCCATACATAATGGTAACACATGGCGTTTATTTAATTTGTTAGGGAAAATCAATGGATGGACCTAAATTTGTGGCCATTGAAGATCTAAATTAACATATGCCCATGAGACACTCCAGTGTCAACTGTTTAGCACTTGCCATGTCTTTCTTTCACATTTTTAAGATTCAATTTGAATACAAAACCATGTAGTGTGATTTATAAACCAAAGTTATGCACATTCTACATTTATTTTCAGTCAACTCCTACGAATCTCTATTTCTGCATGATCCAACATTGGAAATGCCACTTTCTTTGACTTCATTTTCATTTCAAAAGTCACCATTTTATATATGTAACCACATGAGGATGGTTGAATGAAGTCAACGAGTTTCTATGTCACTGGGTAGTCCGCAAAAAGAGACCTATATTTCATGCCACACTTCTGTACCAGGCTACCAGCAGTTATCAAAATTGCATCTCATACATCTTGCAACAATTTAAGAGAATGAGAAGAAAGACTAATCATAATACTGATATTACATATTTATTTAAGGGTATAATGTAAAAATTAGGTGTGAATTATTCTTTTTTCTTTTGCAAAAAATGGCTGTGTTATTTTTAATATCAATAGTTATTTTTTCATATATGAAATTACACATTTTGCAATAGATGGTAATTGCTTGCCACTAATTTTTGTAATATAGAGTAAAATACTCCAGAATTTCTCCAAAGTTTCCTGTCAACTCACTAACGCCTGCTACGAAATTTAATTTGGTGCGATTTGAACGGGTAACATATCGAAAAAATCAACTCGTACCTATTCAGACCGGTTGTCGGGTTGAAGGTTGTAGAACCCGCTCCAACCAGGCCAACTTGCTACTAGCAATAGTCCAACCACATCTCCCAGGCCCGCCCCAACTCATGCCCAATCTAGCCAACCCATCCCATCCTACCATTACTAGGGTTTAACACAGATAACCAAGAGATTTTATATAAATACCAACTATTAAGGTTTAGTTCTCTTATCTCAAAACTCTAGGGTTTGGCAAAGCTCAGCGATATCTTTTCATTCTCTTCTCGTTTCTTTTCCGTGCCTAGTTATTTCTACGATCAATAAATTAAGCAAGAATCGGCTACCAATGTCTGCACCATTGACATTTTACCCTTTGTTAGATTATATTATGTAAGGACTCATTAGAGTTAGCCTATTAAGATTTTATTGTGTATTATGGTTTCCCTATTGTCTCTAAAGGCTTTTGTAACATAACAACACAATCAATAATAATCTTTCCCTTAATTTTTCTAATATGGTATTAGAGTTTTGGTTAAAACTGTACGAATTTTTGCTTTCCACACTCGCCGATAATTTGGGATTCTGACGGGTGGGCAAGGCAATTCAATCGCTTCCACCACTTTGTCGCCGTCATCCACCATCCAGCGTGGTTATTTGGCGTCGTCATCCACCATCTGGTGATGTCATCTATGCCATCATTCACCTTCCACGGACTTCACACGCCGTCGTCTATGAAGCCCCGTTTTGCCCGTCTCAGTATTCTCCCTATCTTGTACCTCAACTTGTATTTAGTTGGACTATTTTTGGATTGTCGTTTCTTTTCTTGCTCTATTTTACTCCTCTATGCCATCTGTTTTGGCTGGAGGACATGCTCCCCATGTACATCCCCGTAATCTAGAAAAATTATCCCGTAATTCGGAAACTAGCACGTGAAGGGAATTGTAGAGATCAACGAATTCCTTTTGAAGACTCCAACTCACAAGAGAGGAAGAAGATCAGAACACATATTATCTAGATTCAAACCCAATTCTTGTTACACCGTATTGAGTTTGAGAGGGAGGTGTTATATTAAATAAAGAGTCATTACAGTTCAATCGTGTATTAGAGTTTCCTATTCTATGAAATCATAAGGTTCATATGTTAAAAAAACACATACCTTAATCAATCGCTTACAATAGGCAAGGTAAGCTCGTGTATTTGGAAAAACAGATGGAGTTCAATCTGTTTGGGGTTGCTAGACTTGTACAAATGATCTCTTGATATTTAATGAACCAAAATATTATCAAAATGGAATTTTCACCCAGCACCCCTTAGAATTAGTAGAATCTCATATAAAACTCTTTAAAATTAGGTTATGTGCCTAGTCATTTACACGGTTAGGAATTCTTTCCACAGTTTGAATACCTATATTATATAGGTAGTTACATTTTAGTATACATAATGTGTATTATGTTCTTAGATTGATTTGTTAAGTGTCGTTATGCCTCATTTGTATCTTTTTACTAATAAAACTATTGAATTATCACTCTTTATATAAAATGAAATGTCTTACTTTGTAATTTTTACTTTAGGCCTCAATAATCGTTGAACCGGCCCTATCCATACTGAGAGTTTTTAAGTAAAAATTAAAATGATTTTCTACCCTAACAATTATAGATATCATTCTCTATATAAATTTGAATTTAGGAAGTCTCTTTAGAGATGTCTTAAGTCTGCAAATAGACTTAGCCCATGCTACACTTGTAAAGCAGCATATAAATATACGCATTTAGTGTATTTTGCAAGAAAATGAATCATACCCCATAACCCTCAAATGTTGCTTTTATTTAAAATCATTAAGGCATAAAAACCTATACACATTGTGAAATGCCCTAAAGATCTTGTTGGTAATGTTCAGGAGTACTGGAAAGACTAGCTCATGAATAAACAACAATCTGATACGCTACTTAACAAATGTTATATTTTTCAATAACACCATAAATGCAACTAAGGTACAAATTGTTTGCTGGCTTTCACATAGTCTGGGTAGTTTTCTCCATCATCTGCTGCCTTCCTCTTCCTCAAATATTTGTAATAAATATACTGCACTATGATCTGTTTTTATTTTTAATTTTGTGTTAAGGAAACAAACACAATGTCAATTCAGCAATATCTAAAATGGTGTAATGAACATGAAAATCGACAAAGGATACGAATAAATCAAGTGCTACACAGACTGCAGCGTCCAGCAGCCAAGGCATATTGGCGTTAATTTTCTCCCATTCAGTGGTTCTTACTACAATGCTGCAACATTTGAAAAAAAAATACTTTGTCAGTAATTACTAGGATGATTGTAACTAATCATATGCTCATTTTAGTGAGTCAAGGATCAAGAACCTTAGAACATATGCCACATTGGCGATCAATGCAAATACGAACATGAGAGGATTCAAACCCTGAACCATTCAAAATGAACGAAATAAAATTAAAACCAGATTATAATATAAGTAGGAATTAAGAACCGTATTTTTGAGATTAGAGTCACCTCTACACTGCCTCTTTTGATCTGTCAATTATAGGTAAAAATGGTTTGTATTAGAAGCAAAAAATGGATGAGTTTGTTGATTATGGAATATGAATGATTAATGTGTTTATGTTCACTCACATTTAGCCATATCTGGGGCAGCCTTCCACCCATGTATATAGCAGCCATAAGCCAGCCCAGCCATTGCCCATACACACTGCTTTCACTTCCCACTTCCTGAAAAAACCAAATAAACTTTGTTACTAAATTAATAACTAGCAGCTTGGATAAAGATTCAGACATGATTGTTCAGCATAAAAAGAAAGCAAATATAAAAAAAACTCAGGTTCTTACTTGGAATTTAGTGGCAGCAAGTCCCACATATATATTTGTCAATGCCTTGCTGTGCAGGGGCAAGGTGAGTGCTGTTGCTAGAAATGTGCCATAACCAACCTGGAAAACATTAACTATGAAATTAACAATTTCATATCAAAACAGACTCTGGAAAATAATGCAAGACTGAAATTTGTCACATTTTTAGTGTTTGGTCCACATGTGAGTTCGAGGTCTCACGTCAGAAGATTACAATGTATAAGAAGAGTTTATATACACATCGGAGTTTAGACCCAACAAGCTAGTATTTTGTGTCAAATGTGAGCTCTAATGTGTATGTGGGCTTTTCTTGAGTGCTTCTTTTGGTTAAGGTCTGAGTCTCCCCAACAATGGTAATCAGAGTTTGGTTTGGTAGACTCTCCCGGTGATCCTCAAATAGGATGAAAATGGTGTGGGTACTCAATGTGGAGGGGGAGTTTGTATATACATTGGACATTAAACCCAACATGATTTAGATCTCCCCAACATCTAGTATAATGTTAACCTTTAACATCATGGTACTACTAATAATAAATTTGAGGGTAAATTGCAAAAAAATGCGATGAACTTTTCCAATTTTGTAAGAAATAACAATGAGCTTTCATTTTTGCAAAAGGTGGTGTGAGCTTACCAGTTTTTTACAAAATGTGTACACTTGTAAAAAAACCCTCAAAATTACATTTTTAAAAGTCAAATAAAAAATATAATTTGTCTCAACTCGTTCTTCTCAGTTTTACTTTGTACTCCGAACTCATCCATATCGAAGTCTCAAAGACATCAATAGTATGCGAGAGTAAAAAAATCAACTAAGTCGAGTTGAAAATTTGTATTTTTAAGAATTAAATATTTTTTGTTTAAAATTTTTAATGATATTTTTGTCATTTTTTAACAAAGGTACAAAATTTATAAAAAATGGTAAATTCCACACCACTCTGTGCAAAAATTAAAGTTCAAGATACCCTTTTACAATTTACTCTAGATTTTAAAATTACTCTTCATTGTGCTGGTAGAAATGAAATGAAGGGCTTACAGATCGTGGAATGGGCCTAGGAAGGGATCGAACATGGGCTGATTCATCATCAGAAGATGAATCGCAGTCAAGGCCCATGGAAGAAGGCCCACTTTTAGCTATTCTCATAAACGTTCGAGAGTGCGGCGAACCACTGCTGGCCAAGGATCTAGCTGACCTGTTGTTATAAACAACAATATAATCGATGTAAAAAAATTTAGATCTAAAACATTTCACAAAAGCATGATATATTCAACGTAGTTCATAAACATACATGAAATAAAATTCACCGAATGTAGTTGGTTTCGGTATTTGGATGCTTGAATCAATTGACCCATGCTTCAATGGTTTACTCTCGTCTTCAACCTTCAGAATTTAGGATACAATGTTACATTTCGTTACATAGCATTTTATGTCAAATTGAAGAAAAAATTGCATACCTGTTGATCAACTTGGCGTTTCCACAGCTTATAGAAGTGATCATAGTATATGCACTGGATCACCAAAATTACGGTGCTTACTGTATAAAGCTGTACACACACAAAAAGCATATTAATCGTACGATTTTGCAATTACTGCATAATTTTACATAGTTTTGTATATATATATATATAAAGTTTTAACATTACAGCTTGTCCTAGTAACATGTCATCTTATGGTAGCTAGTTACAAAAAACCTCAAGCGGGACCATCTAACTTTGTAATTAAAGAAAATATAAATGTATGTGTTGAGAATATATAGTCCCACGGAGTATTCCGGGCCGATATATGCAACCCAGTTTTACAGCATGAGAGAAGCAAAATTACCAGAGCTGTGTAGTACTGAGTGGGTAGCTGCAACAACAAAAGAGAAAGCATAACTATGGTTCAGAGAAGCGGCTTTTAATACGAACAAGAGGATGCTGAAATTGTTAAAAATGAATGTGAGTGAATAACTCACGGTCACAGGTTCGAGAAGACAGCCCAACAGATTGAAAATGTCCCTGCACCAAAAGAAAAGGTTAAAAAAAATTATGAATCCAAGTTTGTGAAAATGGTTGAGAGAAAAATGAGACCCTGCAACCCAAGTGAGGAGGAAGGCGAGGGAGACGCCGTGGCCGGACTTGGTTCGGAAGTTGGTGATGATTTGGGGGATCTCCGCAACTCCCCAACACACCAAGCTGACGATCCCAAAGGCGAATGAGAAATCATCCTTGGCGTTGCACAGACAGTCCTTGAAGTATCTCTCCACCCAACCCACACACTGCCTCTGGTTAGGACACTCAGAGAACGACATATTTGTCTCGTCGATAGAGAGATGATTGAAGAAGAGGGTTGGTCGTGGTTTTATAGGGACCCCAGAAGAGAGACTAGTGCTTAATCTCAGAAAAGAGAGACAAGAAATAAAAAATGTTAATTTCCTAGTTTAGTTTTAGAGGGTGAATTGGATTATGAGTTTTAAAGTAATGAGTATGAGGACAAAATCAGTTAAGTTTAGGAGGAAAACATATGAAGATAAAAGGTGAAAATGAAAGAAGGGAAGGGTGTCAAGTCCAAGAGCAGCAGCATATTCTCCTTTTCGATGCGCTGCGGAAATAATGAATGGGGACAATAGTATTCGGCATATTCTACTCGCCGATGCTCAACAGAGCTGATTGGTTAGAGCATACCAGTTATTACAGTACATCTCTGCAACAATTGCATAAGGATAAATATTGCACGGTCATGCAATTTTTACACATGACTTCTATTAATTTTAAAATATATTTATTTCTACTTAGTAATTAATGACGTTAAACATAAGCAAAAAGTCAAAATTTCCCTTCTGCATAAAAGTAGCAGATAAAAAATTTTCCTTAAATAAGCCGGCGGCATAGATACTTCTATGGTCTGGCTCTCCTATTCACTCTAAATCCAGATCAAGGAAGTCATATATATTTTTACAACAACGTCGGCAAACTTACAAATTGCACATGTGTGTGACTCGCTGAAAATCTCTCACTAGCTCTCCTTCATGTTCAAGTACATCGACCTCTCATGCATATGGACAATGAAGACCTCTAGTAAGGCAAGAACGTCATTGTCTTCCAAACTCGCCTCCAACAAATCTCTTGATTTACCACAAGGGATTTCTAACTAACGTCGCCAAGCATGAGTTCATTGGAGCTGAAATTGATCATTGCACATGGGAAATTGCATTTGTTCGCCAACAAAAAGGATCAAAGATTCGTCAGCAGCCCTTGTTGACACCGGAAAAGAAGGTTGTGACGATAAGAAATTGATAATGTCATAGTAACATCACCACTAACTTAAAAATAATATTAAAAGTAATTTTGTCATTTAAAAAATATTTAAATCATATGATTCAAGTGATATCAAATATTGAATTATCGTTAATTTTACTTGAATAGCCAAGAAAAGAAAGTTGAAATGATTATTGCACACTCTGAAGTTAATGTGCATCCTATGCAAAAGTAACATGGTTAATGGTGATTGCATATTACCCAAAAAAAATATCTCAACATATGATGACCACGCTATTCTTTGGGATAATTATATGTTACAATGATAAATATAGATACATGATTGATATATTATCACATAATTTCAAATTCATATTAAGTATAATTTCAATCTTCAATGTTAGATATGGAGTTTGCGGTCAGAGGTGTACGATTAATTAATAATAAAAAGTAGAATCTGAATAATATTATATAATTATTCTGAATTGTTGAGACTGAAATAAAATTCCCAGAGACTATACATGACTACTTTTATATATTTGTACATTATGTAGTGCAGTTCTTCATTCGAATTTCTTTCTTCAGCATTCACATGGCAATAAAATGGCTTAAATAAACCACTTGCACATATATGCTAACTTTATCATCATCAATTCAATTTTCCCTCTAAACTTTCAATACAGTCCAAAACAAAGTATCAACTGTATATTTTGTCCGGGGGGGGGGGGGGGCTCCCGTCCCCCTTGACCACCCGGGAATTTAAAAAAAAAACCAAATAAAACTTTTTCTGAAAATTGATTATGCCCACTTTAAATTCTGGTATATATATATAAAAGTGATGTAGTATAATAATAAAAGTTGTATAGTTTAATGGTAATTAAGGTTGTAATATTTTATCCACAATGTTATGGGTTCAAACGTAATAGTTATGAGTTTTTGACCTCACGTATGTAGAGCATCCTTGATCCTTGCTTTATTTATTGATTCAAAATCATAATTATTTTCACTAATTATTGTATTAGTTAGATTATTTTTTTTCATTTTTCACTAAAAAAATTGTTTTGTCCATTATAATTTAGTTAAATTATATACTAATTATTGAAAATTTGTGAATTTTCTAAGCAAAATTATACTGAGACTAAGTCCAATAGTGAGCCGTTTGATAAACGAATCAAACTCGAGTCTAATATATTAAAATTTGTAAGTCGCGAACCGACTCGCTTCATATTTACATATTCATGAAAATTAAATTCAAAATTAATTAATAATCAGCTCGAATTAGTTTTTGTTATACGTTTATGATAATTATTTTATTAATTAAATCAAATTTTTAGTATCAAGTTTTACTTCACCTAAAAGAGGAGTGATTGAATCATACATTAAAGGTACTAGAATAAGCATGCATAGTTTATCAAATTAGTACTTTAAAAGTAACGAAGGTGCTTGTCTGTCATTACTCTAATGCTTAATTTGTACTGCATGCTTTGATTGCTACATGCATGGTACCCACCATATAATACAACAACTTCTGTATTTTTGATGGTTTTAATAAAGCTAGGCCGTTGGTGATAGTTTTGTTTTGTGAGGATCGGACTGTTTATTTCCTTTTACTTTTACAAGTTGCACCATTAATATTAATGATCATATTGAATCTTCACTACATTATGCGCCATTGGTTCTTCCACGCATATTCAATTTAGCAACCTCCCAAATCCCAATCACATCCCATCTCATCTTTGTCTATCTAATTGACCCTTCGTGGTTTCTGAGGACAATCTACTGCATAATTAACTGGTAATTCTTACGTGATTATTGTCAGGATCAGGTACCTAAAATGACGCTATTAATTTGCTTATAAAATGATTAGTAGGTTTTCTGATTATGAATTTCAAAGTACAAATATATAAAGAGAAAAAAATGCAAAAACTTTCTTTATATTATTGTAGGATAGAAATTTTTTTTGTTGCAAAAAACTCACTGCATGCCCATATGAGTAGATTTTGTTGTAAAAGAATGGCCACTACCATGCCTCTACTCTCCTCTCACCATGCTTTTACTCGCCTCTCTCACCATGCCCCTACTCCTTTACCACCATGTCCTTGATTTGAGGATGATGGTATTCATCTAATCATTATATTTTTGGTGTATAAATATGTGAGATTGGCAATGATAGAATGGATCATCCGAGAGCATTTTCACTCTCCCATTTTCACTTGTAGATCCTTTCTTCTTTCTCTCTTTTCTTGTGCTATTTGGTTTGGTTTTTCACTAAAAGTTTGTTTTGATTTGGTTCCTTTAATTGCATTTTGTTTCAACATCTTGCTATTATTTAACAACACGTTATCAGTACGATTAGCTCAGTTATCGTAATTTTTATATTCCTAACTAAATTTAGTTTAGTTCTTGAATTTATGTTTATTTCATAAATTTATTTACACTTACTATATATTTATAAGTATGCTATGTGATCGTCAATCTTGAATTATATCTTTCACATCAAAAATTTATCTGTTATTATTATACGCGTTTTATATTTATATATAATGTTTTGTAACCCGAAATTTACAAAACTAAAGACATATTAAACCCGAAATTCTAAAATTCTCGGGAAAGAAAGTTGATGAACCTGACATTTATGTAAACTCGAAGTTTACAAAAACTTTAAAAATTATGGAACCCTAAGTTCTGAATCAAAGTGTAAATCTCGAACTATATTATGAAATACCGAGACTAAAACTCGAGGTTTTAAAGGGTAGAACCAGTAGTTCTACATACCACAAAATATGTCATCCTTTGAATAATTAGTTCGAACATATTTTAATTGTGTTATTATTATATATATTGTATATATGTGTATACTATTAGCAACCTCTTGAACCCAAAGTTTCAAGATTGTCCGGAATTTTTTTTATTGAATTTGGTGTTCATGTAAACTTGAAGTTTACAATCGTTGGAATTTATAGAACCCGAAGTTCTAAAATTGTTAAGAACATTCTTGAACTTGACGTTTATGTAAATCAGAAATTTACAGTTGAAATTTATAGAACTAGAAGTTCTAAAAATTCATGCTGAATAGATCAAAGATCTTGATAATCCATATGTCATAGTATTAATCCTAGCCGACGAGCAGGATATCTTGTTCATATTTCATCCACCAAGATATATCTTATTGCTCCTGAAGTAGCAATATTGGGAGAAAATTAAAGTGCATGTATCAATGAAACAAAATGAATTATCGAACTGGCCCCGTAGGCAGTTCTTCATCCCCTAAAGTGAATGTGACAAATTATGATGACTATGCTCCTTTCAGAAGAGGTCAATGCTCTATTTAAGGTCGTGGTTGCGGTCGTGAGAGCAATAATTATCACTTTCGTGGGAGAAATGACAAAATGTTTCACTAGAAGTGGAACAAATTTGAGAGACGTGATAAAAGAAAATGCCCAAAAATGCACTCCCAAAAGTAGTGAACATGCATGTTTTTAGATGCGGACATCGAGCATGTACTTGTATTACTCCCATGCATTTGATGGTCTTGTATCAAGCATCAATTAAGGGAAAAGAAAAGGTCGTAGAGACAAACTTTATGAATAACTCGAATCTTGCAGATCTGACTAATTTAAATGTCTCCGACTCCTTTTGAAATGACAATGAAAATATAGGAAACTTGATGTCCGATGATGTAGCATGAAACTTTATTGACTAATATTGAGATGATAATATATTATGTTTTGTCTTATAAAATCATTTCAAATGTTTACGATCTTACGATATGTTTTTCTTTCATGAAAGGATATGGATAACAGAAACAAATCACTGGCTGACAAAAACGGGGATAATGTGTGTATTGTTGATTCTGCCACTACACATACAATTCTCAAAGAAAAGAAATATTTTCCGTGTCTAACCTTGGTTGAGGCAAATGTTCATACTATTATGGGTTCAACAAATATTATAGAAGGCTCCGGAAGAGCTTCTATATTGTTGCAAAATGATACTCGATTAGAAATTCATAATACTTTATATGCTAGTAGATCCAGAAGAATTCTACTTATCTTTAAGGATATCCGCAGTAATGGATATAATTTTGAGACCACAAATGAAAATGAAACTGAGTTTCTTTATATCACATTAAGTGATTGTGGTGAAAAGCGTGTATTGGAAAAATTACCTGTTCTATCATCTGGGTTGTATTTTACAACAATAAGAACAGTTGAGGCCTACACGATTTTGAACCAGAAGTTCAATAATCAGAATATTTTTATGCTTTGGCATAATTGTCTTGGTCATCTGGGATCAACGATGATGCGTAGGATTGTTGAAAATTCATGTGGACATTCATTGAAAAGCCAGAAGCTTTTTCGGTCTAATGAAATAATTTGAACTGCTTGTTCACAAAGAAAATTAGTGGCCCGACCATCAAAAGGCAAGGTTAGTGCCGAATCTCCATCACTATTGCAGAGAATTCAGGGAGATATATGTGGCCCTATTAATCCACCCAGTGGACCATTTAATTATTTTATGGTCTTGATTGACACATCCAGCAGATGGTCACATGTGTGCTTACTGTAAACTCGTAATGTTGCATTTGCAAAATTGTTAGCACAAATTATTAAGTTGATGGCACATTTTCCTGATTATCCGATAAAGTCTATTCGTCTTGATAATGCTGGTGAACTCACATATAAGACATTTGATGATTATTGCATATCATTGGGTATTGATATTGAGCATCCCGTTCCGCATGTGCATACCCAAAATGGTTTAGCAGAATCTTTCATTAAACCTATACAGATAATTGCACGAACATTGTTAATGCAATCACAATTATCAGTTTCTGCTTGGGGACGATGTATTACATGCTGCTTCTTTAATTCATTTAAGGCCTAGTGCATATCATAAATATTCTCTTATGCAGCTTGTGTGTGAGCATCAACTTGATATATCTCATTTACGTAATTTTGGTTGTGTTGTGCAAGTACCTATTGCACCCCCTCAACGCACAAAAATGGGACCCCAACGTCGATTGAGGATTTATGTAGGTTTTGATTCACCATCTATTATCAAGTATCTTGAGGCCTTGACGGGTGACCTATTTACTGCACGACATGTAGATTGTCATTTTGATGAGACGACGTTCCCACATTTGGGTGGAAATAAAAAGCCTTCTGAAGTTAGGCGTGAAATTGAATGAAAAGTAAATTCCATGTCTTATCTAGATCCACGTACATCACAATGTGATAAAGAAGTACAAAAGATAATACATTTGCAAAATGTTGCAAACCAAATGCCTGATGCATTTGCAGATACATCAAAAGTGACAAGGTCATACATAGATGTTATCAACACACCTGCGAGAATTAAAGTTAATGATGACAATTCGAAAGCAGCGGTCGAATCCTCTAGTACACGCCAGAAGCGTGGGAGGCCATTTGGGGCAAAAGATATTAATCCCCGTAAACGAAAAAAATCAAATGAATAGACAAATAGTTCCAGCATAACTATCGGTTCCTGAAGAACCATTGGTTCCCGTAGAACCGTCGATCCCAAAAAAATGAAAGTTCTTGAATTCCTGAAGAATTGTAAGAACAAAGAAGTGAGGAAATATACATGAATCTTTCCTACACTAATGAATACTTGGATCGAAAATTGATTAATGTAGATGAAATCTTTGCATTCACAGTGTCATGTGAGATAATGAACGATTTTGATTTTGAGCCACGTACTATTGATGAATGTCGTGAAAGGCATGATTGGCCAAACTGGGAAGAAGCAATTCAAGCAGAATTGACTTCATTGGCAAAACGGCAAGTTTTTGGAACCATAATTCGAACACCAGAAGATGTTCGACCAATTGGATACAAATGGGTATTCACAAAGAAAATAAATGAGAAAAACGAAATCGTTCGATATAAAGTCAGACTTGTAGCCCAAGGTTTTTCTCAACGACCTGATGTCGATTTTGATGAAACATATTCACCCGTAATGGATATGATTACTTTCAGATACTTGATCAGTTTAACAGTCTCCAAAGGACTGGATATGTATCTGATGGACGTTGTCACTGCCTATTTATATGGTACGTTGGACACTGATATTTATATGAGACTCACTGAAGAAGTTAAATTTCCAGAAGCAATTAAAAATAGTCCAAGGAACCTATATTCAATAAAATTACAAAGGTCGTTGTATGGATTGAAACAATTGGGTAGGATGTGGTATAATCGTCTTAACAAATACCTTATCAAAGAAGGGTATAAGAATAATGTTATATGCCCTTGTGTATTCATAAAGAAAACAAATATGAGATTTGTTATTGTGGCAGTGTATGTTGATGATATGAGTTTAATTGGGACTCCTGAAGAGATCCTAAACACTGCATAATATCTTAAGAAAGAATTTGAGATGAAAGATTTGGGGAAAAAAAATATTGCCTCAGCCTACAAATCGAGCATATTTCTGATGTGATTTTGATCCATCAATCAACATATGTTGAGAAACTCTTGAAGCATTTCAATATACAAAATGTTCATCCACTAAGTACTCCAATGGTCGTTCGGTCTCTTGATCATAAGAAGGATCATTTTCGCCCCAAAGAAATAGATGAAAAGATACTTGGTCCTGAAGTACCTTATCTAAATGCGATCGGGGTTTTATTATATCTTGCGCAATGTACAAGACCATATATAGCTTTTGTGGTAAATGTACTCGCAAGATTTAGCTCAGAACCGACAAGACGACATCGAAACGGAATCAAGCATGTATTCCGTTATTGAGTGGAACCAAAGACTTGGGATTATTGTATTCGAAATCCTCAAATGGTGTTGGCTTGGTTGGATATGCATATGCTGGATACCTTTCTGATCCTCATAAAGCACGCTCCCAAACAGGATATGTATTTACTTGAAATGAAATATCAATATCCTGGCGTTCCACGAAGCAGACTTTGGTTGCAACATCCTCGAATCATTCAGAGATTATAGCACTACATGAAGCTAGTTAGGAATGTGTGTCCTTGCGTTCAATCATTCAACACATACGAGATGCATGTTGAATTCACTCGATTACAAGCTCTCATTCCACAATATATGAAGACAATGCATCATGTATAACTCAAATCAGTGGAGGATACATCAAAGGAGATCGAATCAAACACATATCGCCTAAATTCTTATACACTCATGAACTCTAGAAGAGTAATAAGATTGATATCAAGCAGATTCGCTCTAGTCAAAATCTTGCAGATTTGTTCACTAAGAGTTTACAGACATCCACCTTTGAGAAGTTAGTTGGCGAATCGGCATGGTCGACTTAGCAAGCAATCGAAGTAACTTTGTCGATCATCAGGGGGGCAAGAATATGAAGATGATCATACTCTGGACTGTGCGCTGCACTCTTTTTTCCTTATTCAGGTTTTGTCTCACTAGGTTTTCCTAAAAAGGTTTTTAACGAGACATCTATTAAGCACGTTCAACATCACCTACATTTTCTTATGAATGGTGGTGTCCAAGGGGGAGTGTTGTAAAAGGATAATGTCCACCACCATACCTCTACTCTCATATATCATCATTCCTCTACCCTCTCATGTCATCATTGTTTCATATTTTGGGGGATAGTTGTGTGTAGTCTTTCATTTTACATTTAATGCCCCATCATTACTTATTTGTATATAAATAGGTGAAGAGGGAGTGTAGAACAAAAACACAAATATTGATCATCCGAGGGCAAAATCTCTCTTCCTCATTTCTCTTGTAATGCTTTATTATTTCTTATTTTTTAATTGCTTTTAGTATCTTGCTATGCTAATTAATTTTGGTTGCTCTTAACACTCACGTATAACACACTTTTTCACAACAGATTTGTTAAAATAGAGGGTACCAGAGAATGTCATACTTTGTTGTTGCATGAGTTCTTGAGATTGTCTCAGCCTTGGGTACACTACAAGAGTTTTGTCACAAGGACGGCGCACCCAACGCGCAGGCGGGAGGCCAAAAAACGCAAGTATAAGCTAAGGACGGCGCATGGTGCGCAGTCGTTAGCGCGCTGTTGGTAAGTCGCAGTTAGACGCTAACGACTGCGCACAATGGGCGCAGTCAAAAGCTTATAACTGCGCTCATATGAACATGTGCAGTCGTTAGCTTCTGACTACGCACGACAGTGTGTGCGCAGTCGAAATGAAGAAACCTCTGACTGCGCACTCATGTTGTGCGCAGTTGATAGTAACGCCTGCACACTCATGTTGTGCGCAGTTGGTAGTAAGGACTGCGCACAGTTAGCGTGCGCAGTCACAAGCTTGTTGCTGCGCACATTCATAAGTAAGCAGGCTTTATGGCAGAGAGATTTCTAAAAAAAATTGGCATCATGATATCCATCCCGATATCCAATTCCCTGCCATAATATTTTATAACATGAAGCATTCACACCATATCAAACAACCATTACTAAATAATCCATATCAAACAAACATTAGCAACGAAATCCATACCAAACAACCATTACCAAAACGAAATCCATACGTGTCCAAAACCAAAACCATACGTTTTCAATGTTAAACGTTATCCCGAAATCCATAAATATTATAAAAAAAAGTTTGAGTACGAGTGTATAAAAATAACCTAAGCATCTTCATCTTCATCTTCATCCTCCGAGTCGGTCGGTGAGTCGGGCATTGGGAATTTGGTCGGATCACGCATGTGTTGGCACAATTATCTTCCAAATGCTTTACGCTTCTTCTCCTTCTCCCTTGCCTTTGCAAGTTCTTGGGCCACTTGTTGGGCAACTAGTTGGGCCATTTCCTCTCGGGTTTGGGTGAGTTGTGTAGCTAGCGTTTCATTTTGTTCTTGGAGTCGTTGAATTTTTTCATCTGTCTTTTGTACAAATGCTGCAGTTTGCAAACTCCCCTCTCCCGGTTGTCTAGCCTTAGGTGGCCGCATAGTAGCTCTGCCGAACCCTCTGATATACCGGCCCCTCAGCGGACGGCCGTATGTTAGTATATGGGCTCGGTTCATCAAGTCTTCCTCCTCTTCCAGCGTCATCGGGTCGTTGTGGGTGTCACACCACTCATCGAACAATTTCTTGACGTTAACCTAAAAATAATGAAAACATTAATATGATTTAAAGCACCGAGGATCTAAAATATAATACATTATTAAAATTACCCGGTGCTTCTTCAATTCTTTGTTTTTGACGTTCGCGTACCGTTGAAGGTGGTTCTCTATATTCGCCGAAATAGGTATGAGACATTCTTTCTCCCTCACTCTCGACAACTCCGCGGACGAGCTTCTGAATGATATTGGACTAGAGTTCTGATTTGGCTTTCTCTTTCGGTGCTCAGCCATTTCCTTCCCCAACTCCTAGCCAAATACATAAAATAGATTTAGTTAATACCTGCATCAATTTGGAGTCATAATGCTCCACGAGCCACCTCCACTGGTCTTTCTTCCCTGCCAGCTTGTATGGGATACCATTGCGCTGAAGCACGTCACGGTCGACATTGTAGAATCTCTTATAATCATTTTTCCGCTGCTTATTTGCGGCCCGTGCTCGCTCATCTATCCATTGCAGCAGTGACGGTGAGCGAAAGTCTACATCGTATGTGCTCTACATGAGATAAAAAACAAAAAGTCAATATATTTGAAAAATAATAAAAATTTGTGAATAATAAATATTTTTTAAAAAATACCTGCAATTTCTCCATGAACTCCATCCTCAACTCCTCTGGCACATCACGCCACTGTCGATACCCAATCGGGACAATGGACCGAAAAATGGACCCCGTGACATTCACGAGTCGCTCATAAGTATTTCTTTGTGACTTCCAGTCCTTCACAATAGGAAGTTGCAGGTTCTTCGACCATCGAATTTTTAAATTCTTCCGTCCCAAACTATCAGCCGCGTCCCGTTCACAGTCAGTAGAAACATCACCCCTCCTTTTCCTCTGTCGTGTCCACCCGTCCACGACAGCATCAGCTGGTATGTTTACATCAAAATACAGCTCCCTGTCAAATACTTCCGGCTCGTCTAGTCGTTGCCATCTTGACGGGCCAGGATCTTGTGGGGGACCCACAGGAGGGCAGGAATGGATCGACTCGTGACCAGAGTCGGCAGCAGACCCGGGAGTACGATGATGAGAGAAGACAAGGGAGACTCGTCAGGCTCATCTAGGAGGCCATCTGCCCAGAAATCTAGACCCTGCCTTTAGGCCTCGAGCTGGTCGCGTAAACCGACCTCGGATTCCCACAGGGTAGGTCTACTCTGACCTATGGTTATTCCAGGCAGAGATCGCCTTTCTCCTGCATCCTCCGCATGTATGGCAGCCACAGCTGCCGCTATGTATATAATATATACATATATATAAAATTATACATATGTATATATAATATATACATGTATATTACCGAAGCCGGAGGCGGAAGTGAGCGGAGCCGGAGGCGGAAGCGTGCGGAGGCGAGGCAGGCTGAGGCGTAGGCGCGGACGCGAGCGGAGCCGGAGGCGGGCGGAGTCGGGCAGAGGCGTAGACGCGGACGCGAGCGGAGCCGAAGGCGGAGGCGGAGGCAAGGCGGGCACTGAAATCGGAGAGAGAGTTTGAGAGTAATATTTAATTAGGTTAGGTTTTGCATAATAATAGATAATGGCACTGAAATCGGGGTTATAATGGCTTATAACTGCGCACATTGCCTATGTGCGCAGTCATAAGCCATTATAAAGACTGCGCACTTGCCTATATGCGCAGTCTTCAACCATTGAATGGTTGACTTCAATGGTTGACTTTATATTCGGTCGCCTCATCGAATAGGATCCCGTGGTTCGATTTGTGTAAAAATTGTTGTGTATATGTAATCCATGATTCTCTACATATCCTACGGTTTTGATTTTTATAATTCACTTTTGGTACGTTCGGTCATTGTAAATTGTTAAATCGTATAATGTGAACCCTTATTTTCAATAAACATAAACTTGTACATTGAAGATGATTCAATGTTGGCAAAAAATAAATTATAATCCAACCGTACGGATGAGACCGAATATATGATTCTCTTTTACTCGTAAAATATTGAATAATTTTATTGACAAATCAACATCGATAAAGTACCCGATGAGTCGCGGACACGTGTGTATATACCAAGATCATCAATTTTTGCTACGTTTTTAGTCGATATTGAACAATTTTATTGTGCGCAGTCAACATCGATAAATTTTATTGCCAAATCAAGACCTACGATTAAAAAAATAATTAATCGAGAGCATCGGAAATTGAGGTCAAACGTTGATTTGACCTAAATAGTCAACGGTCAACACTTAAGGACGGCTCATATTTACATGTGCGCAGTCCTTAACACTTGGAAAATTTTTGACACTTTTTTCTAACACTTTTTTTTAACACTTTTTTATAACACTTTTTTCTAACACTTTTTTCTCACACTTTTTTCTTAACACCATATTTTTGACACTTAGAAAATTTTTAACACTTTTTTCTTAACACCATATTCCTAACTGAGCACATTTTGCAAATTTTGAAATTTATTATCAATTCAAAACGAAATTACAACACTTTCAATCAGATACATAATCTTCATGTCCTTCCATATCGCTATTGTCGGATGCACTACTACTATATTCTTCTATGTCTGGTGGTATGTCGGCAATTTGAACGGGCGGTATATTTGATTGGAACTGAAAACTGCTAAGATCTATTGTTATTCCTCCCGGCCTGTCAATCTCAATTATGTTCGTATTTGGCTCTTGGTAAGGCTCGTTCACCTCGTACGTGGGGGCTTCGGCTGTACGGGCTAGTGTCTTCGGGTTGTAACAACCCCTATGGTTGACAAAGTTCACAGCTTTTCACCCGCGACCAGTTCTCGGATCTTCGACATAGAAAACCTATTTCGCCTTTAAGACAAGACAGAAAGGGTTCTCCCTGTGACAATTGGTTGTCGTGTTAACTAACATCAACCCCCCATCATGCCTTAACATGCTCTCATCGTACCATCTACACTTGAACACAACCACATGCAAACTCTGGGGTATTTAAGTACGCAGACGTCCAGAAGAACACCAAAATATGTCTTGTCGATCGCTTCTATCATTATTCCTGAATTCTGATTCACTCTCCTTTCGTCTAATCGTTGACAAACGAACTTCACGCCATTTACTGTACATTGCGAATATATGCTCGAACTCTGGGGTCCATGAGAAAGCAACGTCAATTCATTTTTATACCAGGATTTTGCATCTGTAATAACAATAAAAGTTGGGTTTAGTCCAAAATATTGGCAATAATTAGTACACGCGATTTTAGATTTGAACACTTACACATTTTGCGAATTTTTTGTTGAAGGGAAGGACCCGATCTTCAATGCTTCCATTGGGTTGTTTTCTTTTGAACCAGTTTTCATGCGTGTCTACAAATGTATCCATCTCTGCGCAATTCTCCGTGACTGTCCAATGGGCCCAAAACAACTCATCTCTTGGCAATTTTGAATTGCGAACGACGCTACGCAATTCAATCAACTGAGACACTACCGAGAGGTCATGTACCATGGTTGCATTCACCGCGCCGGGAATGGACGAGGTACCCCGATTTAGGTACATGCGAGTAAAAATAACTGACTCGTGCATCAAATATTGTTGCGCTATGCACCCTTCAGGATATCGCATGTTACGCACACTTCTCTTGTACTCACCGAGTTGCCTGCACGTTAAAGTATAAATTCAAGTTCATTTATGATGAAATGAACTGTACTAGCCGATAACTTAAATATCACATACCTTTCAATTGGAAACATCCACGTAAAGTGAACTGGTCCAGTTCGCAAAACCTGATCTGCAAGATGTATAGGTAGGTGCGCTTGTATTGTGAAGAATGTCGGGGGGAAAATCATCTCCAACTTGCACTGAATCATCGCGATGTCTTCTCTCATCTGGATGAGGGTGGATTTTTTTAACTCCCTGGCACACAACTTCTGAAAAAATATTCCCAACTCGACCAATACGTCTGCTACTTCTGGATCGACGTATTTTCGAATCATAATCGGAAATATCCTCTGAATCAACACGTGACAGTCGTGCGTCTTGAGCCCGTAAAATCTTTTGTCTTCCTTTATTTTATTCTTCAGACTTCCCGCATACCCACTTGAGTACTTGACCATCCTAAGATGGTCAAGTACTTCTCCACGATCTTTTGGTTTCACAACATACCCTGCCTGAGGGAGAACCCATTTTCCGTCATTACCATATACATGCCAAAGATGCGGTCGCACGTTCAAATCCTGTAACGTGAATCGGGCTTTCTCATCATCCTTAGTCTTCCCACCAACTCCCATAACAGTGCTCATAACATTGTCGCACACATTCTTCTATATATACATCACATCAAGGGCATGTCTCACTTGATGAGTCTTCCAATAATCCAGCTCCCAGAATATGCTTTTGTGCGTCCAACAATACTTCTCCCGAGTTGCCCTGGGTTTCAACAGCGGGTCCAAACTCTGTACTAGATATTCATTTTGCAATATGAATGAAAATACTTCCTCCCCAGAGCAGATACGAGGCACGTCTCTTTCTTCAACTGTTCCATTAAAAGCTTGTCTCGCCCGACGCAATCGATGCCTTCGATTTAAGTACCTGCGTGCACCCAAGGACGACGTTCTCCCCCGTTTATGAGTGGAATCAATGTCGTCCATGCATATAGGACAAGACTTGTAACCTTTTGTTTGAATTCCACCCAACATGCCCAGCCCTGGATAGTCGCTAATAGTCCACATCACTGCAGCACGCATTTGGAAAGCTTCATCCTTAAACCCATCCCATGTCGGAACACCTTGATGCCATAGTTCCTGCAACTAATCGATCAATGGCCTCATAAAATTATTCAAACATTTACCTGGTGACTTTGGACCAGATATCAACATCGTCAGCAGATTGTATTCCTTCTTCATTGCCATTGATGGGGGGAAATTTAGCGGGATAGCGACGACGGGCCAAAGGCTATAAGGCGGTGTGTTTGGTCCGAACGGGCAGAAACCGTCAGTTGCAATGGCGAGGCGCACGTTACGAATTTCTGCTGAAAAACACAGGTATGTCCTGTCAAACGTAATCCAATCTTCTCCGTCTGCTGGATGTTCGAGTGTATCATCGTCCACCCTCTCCCGCTCCCCGTGCCAACGCATCCACTCAGACGTCTCGGGTACGGAAAATAGTCGCTGCAAACGCGGTGCCAATGGAAAATACCATAATGTCTTCTTTGCTATAGTCAAACTTCCAGCATATTCGTACCGATAATCTCCACATATTGGACACTCTGTGGAATATATGTGCTCTTTGTAGTACAATATGCAACCGTGGTAACATGCATCATATTTCACCAACGGCAATTCTATTGACTTCAATTTCTGCTTCGCTGATGCGTAGTTTGCCACATGCGCATTGGGTTGCGGAAACTTGCTGGAAACGTACGCAGCTACATCGTCAAATGTCGTGTCTGTCATCCCCGTCTTATGTTTGATTGACAGAATTTGCAGCAGTGCGGCCAACGCTGTATCATCGCTACCATCATACAATGGTTTCTCCATCTCTGCCACCAACTGCTTGTACTTTCTCGTCGTTGCTCTAGCAGCATCAGCATCTACTTGAATCGCCATATCAGTTGCTTCTCCAAGTGGTTCAACTCTAACATCTCGACCTGGGTCTACATCATGCACGAACTGATGAACATGATCAACCACGGGACTGTGAACATGCGAATAACGAAGACCCTGGTTACTGCTCTCCCCGACTTCTCTCACTTCGCCATGTTCGGTCCATATTGTATAATATCTCATGAACCCTTTCCTAAGTAAATGTGTACAAATGGTCGGCATCTCGTGGAAACGAAAATTACAACATGTCAAACACGGGCACTTGAATCGATCTGGGCCGTATTGTATAGCATTTTCTCTCGCAAAAATTACGAAACTGCTAACACCTCTCTTGAAAGCATTTGTTGACCTATCCATTCCCATCCACGATCGATCCATTTTTTATCTACGTTTTCAACAATCACTAATTACCAAATCACACTACTACATCTAAACTCTATTTCGAAATAAAACGATATATATATATATATATATATATATATATATATATATATATATATATATATATATATATATATATATATATTGAAGGAATTATTTGAGGGTTCCAGACAATTAATTTCATGCCCATACAAGAAATTAACCTCAAAGTTCCATGTTTTAATACGGATCTTGCATGATCATGAATTGATCATGAGATCTAGACTAGATTAAAATTAAGTATTACCTTGAATCAAAATCTCCTTGTTACTAAATAGGATTTAGTAACCTCTAAAGATCGTCCACACAGGAAGAGCAATCCGGGGATACTCACAACGATCCTTACTAGAAGATCGAAGCAAGCAAAACGGACGGAGCGGGGATGGAGGGGGCCGGCCGAAACTTGGCAAGGAGAGAGAGAGGAAGACGGCTAGGGTTTGTAAAAATAAATTGCTTAATTTTCAGATCTGAAAATTTCCCTTTTATAACCCTTACTTGGACTTTAATTAATTAAAGGCCTTAATGGGCTTAAAGCCCAAAGCTTTTTAATTAATTGTGTAGAGAAGCCCATCATGGCTTAGCCCATTCTGGCTAGGCCCAATTTAGCTAATTTAATTAAATCTATTTAATTAGATTATAATTAATTAGTCCTGCTAAACCGTTCTTGATTCCGGTTTAATCCTAAACCGAAATCGGTCTAATCCGGTTTAATCCAAAACCAGATTTTGTCTCTCTCATGATTCCTCCTTTTGATTCCATCCGTTTTACTCAACCTTTAGTGTGTGACCCTCTAGGCTCACGACACGTCGGTGGACTGGTAAAATTACCATTTTACCCTTTCCATCATGAGTGGCCTCTAGCAAGACATCATGATTACCCAACGCTTGTGATTATCGAGATTTCGACTTAACCTTGTCGTACATGAGTCTATCCTTTTATCCTCTTGATATCTTTGACAACCACGAGGCATAGACAAGTCATCCTCGTTCTATTGTCATGTTTCTTGATTCTGAGTTAACTGAATTATAACTGATACTACGTATCGTCTGCATGGTCATGCTATTGTATTTCAGTTGTACTCATCAAGTGGCTTAAACTGATATCTGCTCACACGTCCGTATGAGGGATAAATCCTTCAGCGATCCATTGAGTCAACTTATGTAACTTGTGATCGAGCCAATCACAGCTGTTATTGTAACCCTTTTACAGGAGACGTTAGACTGAGTCAAACTGGTCACTCATTACATATTGACCTTAATGGTCCTTCGGTCTGAGGATGTGATTTCATGCGCCGACTTATGAGTATGTTCATGACTGTGTCTATGTAACATACTCATGATTCGGGTCGTCCTATATCACCCCTGACTAGTGATACTATGACCTAACTCTGGCCCCCTTATGGCCATGATCAGTAGAGCGTGATCATTTAGAGTTAGCCTCATACCGATCGCTTCTTATGAAGCTATTCTGATCGGGGACTGCTTAAGTAAGATTTTATCTGATCTGTAGATCTACTATTATGTGTTGACACATTAATGATACGAATCAAATCATACTTAAGATATTACTACAACACTTAGTAATATAAATGCCGATTTTATTTCAACTAATAATCTTTATTACATGATTAGATTGAAAATACATTGTGCTAGGGCACAAAAACTCAACATATATATATATACACACACACACACACATGTACATACCTTAGAATGGACGAATGATGTGCACATACGATGTCTTCGGATTCTTGATGGGTTTATTTGCCTCTACAAGTCGTATATTTGAACCCTCAATTTGTAACTCCCAACACAACATCAACTATCCAAAATAACTCCCACAACACAACATCAACTTTCTGCAACTTATAGGCAGAAAGTTGATGACTGCGCACCCACAAAAGTGTGCAGGCACAAGCTAAGGACAACACACATTCATCGTGTGCGCTGTCCTTGGCAGCGGTCTCATGAGTAACGGCTATACATCCGACCGTTGCCAACGGTCGGTCAATTTAGTCAAAATGTACAAACTGCGCACGCACATGTGTGTGCGCAGTCCTAAGCTTGTAACTGCGCACTTTTTGGTGCGCAGTCCTGGCCTTGGCTTAGGATTGTGCACGTTCTCTATGTGCGCAGTTGTCAAGACAAAATGGTGTAGTGGTATTTGCTATGAATGGTAAAGTTGGTTACTATAGTGGCCTCGTCATGTTTTATGGACAATGACCACTACGGCTATTGCTTATATGATAATTATTGTGTGTATTGAAAGAAATAGGATTGAGATTCTGATGTTGTCGCATCTTTGTGACGTTTATACTATTACACACCCGCACTTTAGATTGTTTAGTTATTCATCTTAATTAGTGCCTCCATACGTTTTCACGGGTACTGTAACGCTTGGCGTGCAAGAACATGATAAAAATGGGTAAATTGACGAAAAAAGAACAAGAGGATAGGACCGAGGAAGATGTCACGACCTCCATGTCACAACTATGATGATCATACCCTTTGCCAATAATAACGGCATAAACTATATATATGCATGTGTAAGCTTAAATTAAGTATTGCATTTAAATTGATTAATCTTTTACTCCTTTATTAATCACAAAAAAATCTTATGTACCTTCCTATAACAATCACATAGCAACTTTTCAATAAAATTGTAGGCAGTTCAATCATGCTATATAATTTTTTCTCTTCAAAATCTGTGAATACGTTTCTTGGTACATGAATCTTAGTGAATGAAACCCAATTTGTGGCCAAGTTCAAAAGAGGAAGGTGACAAACATGTACAGAAGGAGTGTGGAACTTTAAGTGGACTCCAATATTGCGTCCAGATTCACGATTCAATATTTACAAAAATATGGGTTAGCTTTCCAATAGAGCTGGATGTTGATCCAGAGCTTCAAGTCATGTGATCTCTCATCATGCCGTACGTACCCATATCTGATCAGTATAATACACAAGGATATTAAGGGATGCAAACTATAAAATGAAAAATAAGAACTACAGTTATCATGCAAACTTAAGAACTATTACTGTACATGTGTAAGATTGAATGGTGAAATATCAAAATGGGCATTTGTATATATATGGTGTCGATGTTATTTTTTGGGTACCGTCCTTGATGTTAGAGTATAAAACTATAATTGGTCATTCAACTATCAGCTTAAACTTGTAGTTGAATTGGTTTTTTAATATGGTATCATATATCTTGTACCTCTAGCGGACACGGACTCAAATCCCAGTACATGCAAAAATTTATTTCTACTAACTCTCCTATATTTGTCAAAAAAAAAAGTTTGGCCGTGAGAACGCGTTTTTAGTTGAGTTAGTGCTTTAATACTTGCAAATACAGACATATCATCCTTTGTGCACACAATAGAACCACATCCAAATTTATTAATATAAATTTACACACCTTGAACATTTTACATCCATGCTTGCATAGACGTCTTAAATTACCAACAATTATTTGAGGTCTTCACAATTCTTTAATACCCTTCGGCTAGAATAAAACTTGCACCTAAGCATTACATTCAATAAAACATGGCATCAATCACATAATTGACATGTATGTAAAGCAACTAATTAATCATATTCCCACACCTCAAACATCTAATCCCTCACCATTTATACTGCAATTATTGAGACTTTATGGATATTGAAACCTCCAAATAATGAAATATCATACACCCACTATGAAAATTTGATGGGCGGAATTTTAGGCTAACCGGGTGAAATTTTTCAATCACGGTATGTTTTTTAAGACTCAAATTGTCTCAATTTTTCAAATTTAATTAAATATTCTTATTGAAGCCATCTTGTTTCTTTTTAATTTCCTTTTTTCCATTGTTTTGTATTATGTAATTAATTGGTTGACATCTTTCTCCTATTTTAAAAAAATTGGTTTGGTTGATTTACAATACTGAGCAAAAAATAAATACACATGCAATGAAATTTTGATACTATACCCGATTAAATGATAAATATGTCGATAATGAATATGAAACAACTTTCACTCACACACATCTCATCCTAAAATAATTGTTACAACCTCTGTAATTCTCACATAAACCTTACATACCAATTGATAAAATACCCTCCCTCTAATTAATCAGCCTAGTCGATGATCACCGACGCTTGTTTGACTAATTGGTTAAATACTTGAACTTTGGTTCAAATGTCATAGGTTTGAGTCTCTTTTTTTCCAGTTATTTGTTGTAGCTTTCATTTCACAAATTCATACCCATTTTCTCGGTAGAGAGCTGACCACCTTATATCTATATATTTTTCCCCTTCATAATCTAATAGTTCATATCCCAAAGAAAATGTTGGTAGCTAGTTGTTCGTGGATAAGATTCTATAAACTAATTAAAAGTTAATCGATTTATTTAATAATCTCAAGCAAAGTATGTGAGAACTACTTTTAGATATCTTATTTTAGAAAGTAAAACATATATTTCGAGGTATCGTAATTTTTTTTAGATTTAACTTTTGAAAGAAAGCAGATATACTGTAAAACAGCTACTGCAATGGCTGTTGCTTATGAAATCTGAAGCATTGTAAAGGTGCCCTGAATGAGTCCAGGCCCATGCTTTTTAGGCCCAATGGGCTAACATCAATAAACCTAATTGAAGATAAATAAGAATGGATCAGCAACGCAAGGTTGTAACTTGTAACAGTATTAAGTAGCAGTGTCAAATAACAAATCTCATAACTATATATATTATAAAAATTCATCTATCCCTAAACATAACTCGTTGTAGAAACGTCAAGCGCCAGTTAATTAGACACAATTTTCTAAAAATGAATAGACGAATCAGTCAAAAAAATAAATTGAATTAAAGTATTAATCGGAAAATATAGAGGTTAACCGAGTACTAGTCAATAATTAATTGTAAATTAATCAGACAGGTTAAAAATTTTAAGAACATTAGTTGGACATGGCTTTCGAAGCCTGGGTGAATTTCTATATTTTTTATTTTTTAAAATTTATATTAGATAAATTAAATACATTTAATAAAAATATATATTATATTATGTAAAAGTATTTATAAAAAGTATTTCAAAGTCATAGAGAAACTCGTATTTCAAAGTCATAGAGAAACTCGTATTTCAATCATCGAAACTAATAATTAATTACCAAAATTCATATTTCAATTACAAATAGTCACATTTTAAAATTCTTACAAGAAAAATGATGACTCATATTTGAAATTTATTACGACAAAATAAAAGTGTACTTAAAAGTAAAAAATATTCGAACCTTCCCCGACTGGGCCCAAACCCGGCCCGCCTAGCCCGCCACACCTACCAAAATTTGCTTGGATATGTGTTTTCCGGCACCTGGACGACGCTTAATTAGCAGCCGCCAAGGTGGACGTCTTTTACAACTAGGGCTTTCCATGGTCGGTTAACCGAACCAAATAGCTTATTTTCAAATCAAACCAAAATTTTTGGTTTTATAATTTTTAAAACCATAACCAAAACCGAATGTAATTAAATGATTGGTTTTTAACCAAGTAAAAGTGGTTCGGTTTTTGGTTTAAACCGAACCAATCCATATTTATAGATCATATATTTGGGCATGCAATTTGGGCTCAATTTGTCATTCGAGATTGATGGTAGTGTTATATATTTTATTTAGACTTTTTTTTTCATTTAACTAGTTATTGATTAAAAATATGAATAGACGTTAATTTTGAATGACTAAAGAACCATTAAGAAGCAATTGAAGAGGGCTTCAAGAGTCCTCAATTTGATCACTTCCTAATGATAAAACATGCTTTGCCTATCTTTCATATAATATAGTATATTAAATCCAACAATACGATACACCAAAAATTAAAATTCAGCAAAATAATACTAAACTAAAAATTTAAAACATAAGTAGAAAAAAAGTAATCTTTAATCTTCATCAATTTCTTTCTGAAGCAAGTTGTCTTCATTGTAAAAAATTCACAAAATATAAATAACATATTATTAATATATGCACAAGATATAAAATCCCAATAAGTAGGAAAAAAATACTCTAATTTTGTGGTAGGAAGAAGACACGTCTACATGATTGACACTTGTATGATCAATTATGGTTCAGATTTTATGGTTAACCGCTGGTTCTAGATTATATAAACTGAAACCAAACCAAAAATTATTTGGCTTACTTAAAAATTGAACCGTAACCAAACCATTATGCATAATTTTCGATTTTTTAAAATTTGGTTCGGTCTGATTTTTGGTTCGGTCATGATTTGTTGGTTAAAATAGACAACCCTATTTACAACACTGCATAAACTTATGCAATTAATTTATAATCAAGCTTTTTTCATTTTTTTGTGAGATGACTTCGTTGGTATGCTCAAAATATTTATTTCTCCATATAAAGCATGATGAAAAGAAAGTATATAGAGTATATATGTAAAAGAGTTGATTAGAGTACTTGGCAGGTTCCATGCTTGAGTTTCTGGGTCCCCAACACGAAGCTTCCCAGCTCTTTCCTATTCAAGTCAACTCGACCACTCCTTTCCTCTCCGTAATTTCTCTGCAACTCCACCAATGACACTTCATAACTATCTTTAAATGTGCCCTAGCTAACCCTATTACCTTATACACTCACTCTCTCTTCTATATATATACATGATCACTTACACCCTCGTATGATCACATATATATCTATACTACAAGGTTTTATTAATTAATCTACGCAAATTCCACCATGTCTTCTCATGCTCATCATGATCATCAAGATCAAAGATTAGCTTCAAAACCACCATCCAAATGGTTTTCTAATAAAGGTCTCCTCCGCCTCAGATCATCATCATCATCATCAAAACCTAGCTCTACCTCTACATCCCCATCTCGAGCTCGGCGGTCCGCCACCAAAGAAGAGGAGCTCCGGGAAGTGTTTAACCGCTTCGACGGCAACGGAGATGGGAAGATCTCGGCCCTTGAGCTCCGTGCCTATTTCGGGTCCATCGGGGAGTACATGTCCCAAGAGGCTGCTCTAGGCGCCATCCAAGATCTTGACACGGACGGTGACGATTTTCTTGACTTTCAAGATTTCTTGAAACTCATGATCACCCCCTCATCATCACCATTGTCATCTGGTGGTGACGATGATCTGAAGAGGGCTTTTGAGATGTTTGAGTACGAGAAAGGGAGTGGTTGCATAACCCCAAAAGGGTTGCAGAGGATGCTCCACAAGCTTGGGGACAGCAAGTCTTATGAAGATTGCGTTTCCATGATTCGCTTCTACGATGTTGATGGTGATGGCGTGCTTGATTTTAATGAGTTTCATCTAATGATGGCTTGACGTCGTGCGCGTGTTATTATGTTTTCATGTGTACATAAATTCTGCTTTTATGTGTACATAGTCCATGTAGTGTATAATTAAGGACCCATGAGTGATCATCGTTACTAGCTACCTAAAATGAATGATAAGGGTATAGTATATGTATGATTTGTGCCTTTATGGTTGTGGGTTTAATTAATATATTTTGGTTTCGCTGTGTATGAATGAAGCTGGTTATAAAGTGAGAACTATAACGTGTTGCAAGGTTGGACTTTGAATCAATATTGGAAAAGGATATACAGCGGCTTTTTTTGACGGCGCCACCAGCGATTTTGTCACTCCCGACGTCACATGTGTTTCCTCATAGCCCGATACCCGTGCACGCTTCACTTGTGGGTTGTGGATCAGGTTTCAGGTAGAAATCTATCAACCCGCAAAAAAATAGGTGGATTGTGAATCTAAAAAGTCTGACTTGGTGATCACACGATTCACCCAAAAAAGTCAGATGAGCTTAACTTAATTACCCACCCAACCCAATTATTCAAACTACAGCCCAAGTATCCTAACTCCAGCCAATTCTCTCAGTGCAAGCCTAAAAATAACATTAAAACTATAATCTTTATAGCTTTTTTAGGCCAACAGTTGAGCATCACATTATTTATAGTGAAGTTGCACGTTCAATCCTGTTAGGAAAGATTTATGAGTAGATAAACTTTGTATGTGCATCACCATTCCATTTCAAGTTCGCGACCTCTCCATCATCAGCATTCCTTTCAATTTCATAATTCTCCATCTCCAACAACAAAAGTTGAAATCTTTGTTTCCTTCTCGCCTCTACCTCTTCTCCTTTTTTTTACTCGTTCCCACGCACATCAGGAATAAATCTAAGAAAATGAAGTGAGACTGATGGGATTGAATCTTTCTTTTGCTAAAATCATAAATACGACGACGAGAATCTATGGAGTTAGAGAAAGAGTTGGAACTAGTAAGAGTCCGTGAGGGATTCACAAACTCTATACTTTGATTTTCTCCATAGAGCTAGAGAAAGAGTTCACACTGATGACACCCATGATTGGAAAATGTTAAATAATATATTTTGGGTTTTAAGAAGTGTGAAATTCATACAGAAATGCCCAACCCACTTATATGATATTTGTCTCCACTAAATCTTTCTGGAGGACTTGCCAGGCATAACGAACCCACAACGCAACGTTCATAACTCAACTTCGGCTTGGTTCAGCGGTTGACCAAGCTACTGGTCAAAGAGCACTCTCCATTTCACATATACGGTAACAAACGATTGGTGGGCGATGAACTTACACGATTCTTCGGGTCACCCACCCGATCCAATCACCACTCGATCGGGTAGAATTGTGGCTCACTATTTGACCCGTGGGTCGGGTCCTGGTCTCCAAGCTATCACCCGTATATGATTGGGTGGGTCGGATTTCTAATAGGGTGTGTGGGGACCCGACTCGTAGACACCCATAGCTGACATCAACATTGTGTCAGAGCTAACCTCATGTGGTTGATGTACATTAACTAATGCATCGGGTACTACAATGTGTGAGCAGAATCATGGTCAACGGTAAAATAATATCAACAGTGTAGTGCGATGTTCGTCGGTTACAACAAAATCAATGGTCAACACGCAATGGTCAATGTGTTGGGGTTTCTGGGATCTCAAGCACAACGGAAGCAACGAATTTAACCGAGAACCAGCCACAGGATCGTTTGCAAACAATAGATTAATCATTAGAACGTGTAAAGATCGGATTCTTACCTCTCGTAGTCTAGCGGAAAACTCACGAATTCGATCTCGAAACGACCCCTTGGACTCGTCCTCTACGTCTTGCACACACTAGAGCTCGACAAACACGAAACTAGAATTCAACTAGTGGCTACTAGACCACCAAAGAACCCACTCTCACTCTTTAGCTCCCAAATGTAGCAACTAGAGACTTTTGGAGAAATAGCTAATATTGCAAGAATGCATTGTGGAGTCACTAACCCTTGACCTCTATTTATAGGCTTGAGTGAGTGCCTAGGGGTTTTTCCCGTTAGGCCTATGTGGCAATCTCCACACCATGGGTGGCGATCGCCACCCTCTACATATGTTGGTGGCGATCGCCACACCCAAGGTGACGATCGCCTTTCTCCACAAGTGTTGGTGGCGATCGCCACCCCATAGGTGGCGATCGGCACTACACTTCGTGGCGAATATTCCTATTCTCTCCTTTTGGACCTCTTGAGTCTCATCGAGTAGGCTTCGGTTCTCGCTCATGGCGTGCGACCCTGTAGGCCCGTGACCCATTGGCATATCGGCGTGAAACAACATTTTACCCGATCAATCACTAGTGGTCTCTAGTAAGACATAGTGATTACCCAATGTCCACGAGGTATCAATCGGTTCGATATCTCCTTTCTGTCACCTGTATCACTAACCATTTGTTTGGTTTAAGGCGTATGAGATCGAATGAGGCATATAGCCGTCATTCTCATGCATTCGATCTAGTTTCTTGAATTCCGAGATGACTGATACGTAATTGGTGCGGCCGCAGACTTTCTCAGTCATGCTCATCATGGGGCCTAGAACCATACCCTTCACCACGTCTCATCGTGGGGAAACAAATCCATTCAGACGCAATGTGCGCTCCCGCTACAGTCCGTCCAATAGCCAACGATGTCTGTTATGACTACCTTGTTACAGGCAGTGTTGGGGCATGTCAAACTACTGGAGTAGCGTGCACGTGAGCCACTCGCTCCTAGGTATTAAGGCAGTGATCACATGACGACGGAGTATGCGTTGGTGATTTAATTTATGCGCCATACTTCAAGTCGGGTCATCCGATATCGTCTCCCAGACGATATTGGTGATATGACTCTACATCTCGATCAGTAGAACATAATCGTATGTCATCCTCACGCTAGTCACTTATGTATAAGTTTTTACTAGGGACTCATAAAGCATAACTTCATAATATATAAAGGTTTTGGTGTCCTTGTGTAAACACTAACAACTTTAGATAAAGTTATCGCTAGATACATTATTACAACACAATAATAATGTAAATGCCTCTTTTATTGCTTAACATAAGATAAAAGATTACATGGTAAAGATTTGGACTAGGGCACTAGATCCTACACAATGATAGTTTCATAGCCGACACACATTCACATGTATGTTAGCTATGGCTTGCGCAATAGTCGTACTGTTGACCACCAATGGTTACATTGTTTGACCAAATGTATTGTCGGCGTGTGTAAGTCAATGTGCGTCGGCTATGGTCGGACATAAAGTTTATATTTACAAGCAGCATATGTTGATTCTTCATATTGAGCACATACATTGTATGGATCATTCATCGTGAAATTAAGAACATATCTTGAAATTGAGAACATAACTTGTTGGGAAGACAAGATATGGCTTCCGGCAGTCTCAATGTCGATCATTTTGTAGAGCTGGTGGTGGATTTATGTCGGCGGCCTCAATACTTAGGTGAAGATCGAGTAGATACGGAAGAAGAAACACCAGACTGATGAGAGCACCATTTTACAAAAACTGTGACCGACGCATACGACGAATTGATGTGTCTTGTGTATACCCCATTGTACGCAAAATCCAACATGAATTGTTTTTCGATGATGTTCAACTTTTTGTCAATTAATGAATAAACAACAACTTTAAACACTTCTCTCAATATAATGTGTAAATACAACAAATATTTTTTGTCGTCGCCTAATTCGTACCTTCAGCCTTATGCATGAGTTAAGAAGACGTTGAAGAAGATGATGATGGGAGTGTATCAAATATCATGCTTGTTAGTAAGGGTGCATTTTATACTACAAAAACTATATAAATTATGTCAAATGTACTATTTGTCACACATCCGATGGGAAGACGATGGATGTAAACATTTGAAAGTAAGGAAAATTGGTAGATAATTTTTTATAATTTCGCGGTTGAAACGTCTGTACATGTCAGAAAAGACTGCAGACCACATGCGGTGGATTCAGTTCTATGTCTTACAGTGTGTGGTTGATAATAGTGATCCCCCTTAATCGTCCTCTATCGATGTATATGAAGGAGTACAATATTCTCACCTCTCTCTCGTTAAGTTCTCTTGCGGTAAAGTTATTTTTCGTTGCTTTAAGGTAATGTTCTAAAAATCGAGTTAAGTGGCCGCTTATACGTGGGGGTTTTTAGAACACAAACCCGATTTCACATAATTGTTCAGATTAAGTCGGCTAGGCAGGCCTAGGCAGACATAGACGAGTCTAGCAGGTTTAGGATATATTTTTTTCAAAATTTATTTTTTAAATAAAAGTTGCCAAAAAGAAATAATGTATACTAATAAATACTTTGTTGGCACGTTTTTTAAGAATATGAATATAACAAAGTTTAAATTTATAATTATTATTTCTATAGTATAATTCATATTTTAGTAGTGTATATATAATACATTACTTAATAAACTATATCAAAGATAAAGAAATTCAAATTTAATTAATTTTCGCTCTGAGTCCCTATTCGCCTGATTAGTGCCTAACATGTTTTACAACCTTGCTATAAAGTAAATGCTTTACAATCATGTTTTACAACCTAAATGATTAATTCTACACGGTTCCTCCCTTCTCGTCTCTATTTCAGTATTTCTAGAAGCCCGTCTTTGACGAAGCTTTACTTCGTTGTGATAGACTATATGGTTGCAACAGAAGTTTTGTTCACTGGCAAGGTTATGCTACGCAGACGAATGTCTGTCATTTAGATCTTTTTGTAGCACAGTGATATATTTGTTGCAATAGATCTTACTGTGGCAAATGTTTTAACTATCATTTTGATATTTCTATAGTGTCAACCTTTTCATGGCAGAGAACGTGTGACGCAGATCATGTTGCAGAACATCTATAGTAACACAATTTTTAGTGTTTCACAGCAGAGTCCATCTGTTACAGAAAAACTGGGGCTCAAATTAAATGCCCCATAGGCAGAGAGATAAGAACACCAATTGTAAACTTAGAAAAGGAGTTGGGATTGACTTTTGAACAAGTCAATAAGAATACCCACTAGCTAATGTTTCCAAGGATAAACATTAAGTAAGAAAATGATTTAGGGTTTTATATAAAAATGGGACAACTACAAAAGCCTGTTATACAATTGCAGATATTCGTGAATTCTGGAGCATGTTCAGTTACCAGGTATATATAATCTTGACACCATATATTTATTGATACCGGAAACAGTTTAAGATGCATAAAATTCAAGAGCAAACTCCGGCAAGGAGATGATGTACTCACACATTTGCAAAACTGGAAAATTGTTTAGGTCCAAAAATAGGGGACTCCTAGTTTATTCCTTGGTTGATGTAAAGCTATTAAGATAAATATTATAAACTCTTGTAAGATCTAAAGAACTCACTGTCCATAAATGACCACGCTGCACGAGGGCAAGGACATCGTTTGTTTGCTGGCAATCCCCTTCAACAGCAGCAGCCTCTCTTCTCTTCCCTTCCTTCCAAAGACAATTTACAAGCAACTCTTTTGTGGCAGCGTCAGGATTCATATTTGAGTTCCTCATGTCTTCAAAAACTCGCCATCCAAGAGAAGCTCTTCCACATTTGCAATAAGCTTGTATCAATACCTTAAACACATAACCATCTGGCTCCACCCTACTCTGCCTCATCATTGCATATACTTCCTGTACCTTTTTAATATCTCCTTCTACAGCAAAATGATTAATCATCCCAGAAAATGTCTGGATATCAGGGTAAATTTCACAAAATATCATCTCTTCAAGAACATCTATGGCGTCAAAATTTCTCTTACACTTGGTCAAAGTTCGTAACAGAGATGAGTATAAAAGCATCAGGTTAAATTTTGATATGGGACCGCACAGCTCTCTGTCCTTTCGGAAGGCCTTTAGAGCAGCTTCAGAATTCTTTGAAATACCATAAAGGTCAATGACCGACCTGATGGTACTGAAAGGCAATCTCATCCCGTCTTCTCTTATTTTGGCTGTAAGTTTATCAACAAACTGAACATGCCCATGACGTGCTGAAAGAGTAATCATCCTTTGTACAGTGTATATATCATGACTGAATCCTTGCTGATGACCAACCCAACAGAAGAAATCCCATGCACGTTTTGGTGATCTGAAATTCCTAAGAATCTTACAAACCAACCTTGTGGTCCACACAAATTTCGCATCCTCCAACGCTGATACCTCATTAGGGCTCCAACCTTGCAAGGCATTTGCCAAAGCTCTTGGGTCTAACCATGGTTTCAGCTGAACTCTATCCACATTACCTCCACAACTAGCATGAGTAACATCTTCATCCTCGTCTGCGTCATCATCACTATCATCCACACAAAACCCTACATTCTGGATCCTTCCATCAGGCAATGTTTCTTTTAAGAATTCCTTTGTTTCCAGGATATACCCCGCTTCTTGCATACGCTGCAATGACAAACACATGGCTCGGCCAGGCAATACTCCTTCAACCTGCATTTCATGAAGTAATGTCTTGACATCATCAAACCGTTCAAGCCCGATCAATCCTTCTACTAGAACTGAATACTGCTTTAGAGTGGGCTTTATCCTCATCAATGGCAGTATGCGAAAAATCTCCAATGCTGAATCCACTTTTCCTGAATTTATGAGATGTTCAATCATAACTGTATATGTTCTTGAATTAGGAATTGCCCCTTCATCTATCAACGAGTAGAAACCCTTCACTGCTTCAGAATCTCTGCCCAGTCGAGCATAAATGTGCATGCCGATATTATAAGTTTCGGTAGATGCACCCTTGTTTGAGTGTCTATATTCTTCCCAGGCGCAAAGAGCAGACTCAAGGTCTCCAGCAGTAGCATGCCACCGGATGAGGTCCATGTCGCTGACACACACATCCCGAAACCCACCAGCCTTGATGTCGCTTATCAAGCTCTTGAGCTCACAAACTCTCTGTGATCTGGCAAGGACTTTGGCCATAGCACTGACAGTGGCTTGTTCGTGCGAAAAATGAGGAACTGACTTAAGGGTTTCAAAGAGGCAGAGGGCAGAATCTGCAGAGGGTGCAGAGCGTAGAGCATTACTTACTACAAAAGAATCCAGATCTCCAACATTCAAGAAACTATCAAGCGAGCTAGGAGGATGAGAACGGAGGCTCAGCCGTATAGAATCAATGAGTTTTGCACGATGGAGGTAACGAGAGACCTTATTAGGAAATGGGTCAGCAGCATAGCAACGAGTCTGCCGGGTCAGGCCATTGATTAAGCCGATAGCACAAGAGAACCTCATAGCATACATTGGTCGGGACTCGACCAAAGACCTCAACACCAACTCTGTCCGTTTTCAGCAAGAATGCTCAACAAACAGGTTCACATACTACCACAATCAGCAATGCTCATATTGATGTAAGTTATAACCAATAAAAACAGTATAGGTTATAAAGACTGACATAGACAATACATCGAACACTTGGTGTGCATTAAGATAAAAGGGATTCAAATTTCTAGAAACGGGACCGAATAATAAACATGAACTGAGACAGTTGATACAGCAATCGCTGATTGAAACGAAATGGATTGAAAGGTACCGTATAGTCAGCTCCCGCCGGTAAGAAAGAGGATCCGTACCGTTTGGGTTCAAATTAGGGCACGTTTTCGACATACGTATTATTTGGCGTCTGTTTGGATGTAATTAAACAATCTTCTTGTGCTTTTCCGGGTCGGGTCGACTAGTTACAACGCGATATGACTCAATTTTGTTCTGCTTACTTGGCCGTAACTAAAAGGAACAAAATATAAGCACAAAAATGTCAAATATCATTGTTTTTAATGACACTCTAACCGTTTTAGTTTCCTATTGAGCTCTACCAAAATTTCCAAAGTGTCCCGTTTCAAAAGGGACACAAACATAAGTGCCGACTTAGAGGTTATATCGGTTTTTCTTTTGCTTTTTCGTATTATGTAATTTGTTATATTCTTTCTCATTTCAAAAAAAATTGGTTTGGTTTATAATACAATCTCTCTTTGTTGAACAAAAAAAGTCCCTTACCACCCTTTTTGTAGTGCACGAATCAGCTCCACGCGTTCTCATTTTTTACAATTATCTATTTCTTAGTCTTCGACAAGAAATGTTAATCTCAATTCCAAAGACTAAGATAAAGAATGGATTTTTTAATAAATATTTATTTAGGAAGATGGATTATCATGTAATCCTCCCAGTCGCTGATCCCAGTCCATTTTCATCAAATAAAAATGAAAAAGATCACAAGTATATATATATATATATGCATAAACTCTATGGTACTTAACATTTTTATTAGTATTTGTGATGGTGTAGTACAATATGTAGTTTAAACTTGTGTAACAAAGAGCATTACAACCTGTGTAAAATGCAGAAACAGCATTTATTGTGTATATGTGATTACAGTGATGTATTGAGTTCATGTACTGGTGCCTGTAAAACTCAAGTATTTTAATTCATATGTTCAAACTGGAAAACTTCCAGTAAGCCTAATGTGATCAAGGGTCTTCCTCAGCCCGTATTTAAGCACTGCCTCATTACCAGCTCTGAATCCGTCCCCATACGCTGTTGATGTATCTGACTCGATCTGGTGTTTAAAAAACTCGCCAAGTTTCTTCTCAAAATCAGAGCGCTTACCCTTCTTCGATGACCCAGATGATGATGAGGAAGAAGAAGATGAGGAGGAGGCAGCATCGGTGCCAGCAGACCCAGCGTATATCTCAGAGTCCAACCACATGTGAGCTAGCACTTGGCATATCCCTTCTTCAACCTCCGGACTCATACTCGGATAACCTGTCCAATAAAAACATATGAGCAAATCGTGCGACAGCAAGGCAAAGTTTGTCAAGGAGGGAAGTGGTTACCTTTAAGGCGTAGCCATGCATGCATCATCTCGTGCGCTAGGATTGAACCTGTCAATAACCTGCATTTTCACGATCGTTACCCATGACCTTCGACTGCTGAAAGGTTTGTGGAGAAAACGAGAGATGATACCTTGGAAGGCCGTACAAAATCAGAATTGCTGTTACTTCACATTGGCGAATTAGCCTGTAAGGCTCTGTTATCATGTCTATGAACCGGTAGCCTGCCCCAATCTTTGGCCTCCGGGAAACCTGGTAATTGAGTTCACAAATATTAATGCAGGACGCTGATGAGTGTTGGAGAGAATTATGGGAAAGAAAGTCCTACTGTAGTGATAGTCTGCTCTTCTGACAAGCATAGGCCTCTTGTTTCGGGCATGTGATGGTGACCCTGCCAACAGCGACACGGGAAAGAGTTAACTCTTGCTCATCATAAATTATAGATCCAGTAATATTAGCATCTACCAAAGGCTTTAACATTAACTTACATTTTTTTCTCCCTCCATAGCTTCATTAAGAGCTGATCTCTCAACCAAGAGTAATGGGACTTGCTGCTCCACTTTCATATTCAAACCTTCGTAAAAATCTTGAATTTCAAGGTAAAGAGGCTGGCATTCATGAGTATCCATGATTCCAGAGTCCAGGCACTCGAGGCATAACTTCCGACCATCATCAAGTGACAGATATCTCGTGTCCCTAGCCTGCACGGAACCGAGAGTTTTACATTATTGCTAACCTTATACATTCGAGATCCGCCACTTTCTTGGAAGCAAAAGTTGAAGCGTTTCCCTAATCTATTGCTGGTGTTTTTGGAATGAAATGGAGGGACGGAATGATTCATGTATTTCAACTGACCTCCATTCTTTCACAACTGCAGCACCGAGGAGTCCTATCGCGCTCGTGCGAGGGGCAGTACTTTTGTAACCAGAAAGGATGTGCCCTATACTCAATAAGACCTGCTGAATTTGTCGGTATCTGTAATAGGAATTAGAAACATTTTACATCAAGCATAAGATACAAAATAGAAGACAAAATACATGATGGGAAGCAACCCAGTGAGCATCCACAATGCGAAGTCCAAAACAATGTATGGACAAACATATATATTTGTCATATAATGAATTAGCTTGCACAGTTCGACAGGGTGAAGAATGAACAATTGATTATACGTGGTCATTTTCACATGGAGTGACACGGCTGTAATGTACCAAACACTAAAAGAAATGACAAAACAAAACAAAAATACACTTATTCTTTTAGCTTATTACAACTGGGGGATTGCTGGTATACACATAAGATTCTAGGTAGGACGATCGTGATCTTTCCTAAGACAGCCAAAACAAATTCCCAAGTAAACAACACTACGATTAACATTTAAAGGAAAAGAGAAGCTTAACAAACAACCTTAACCTGTATAAAGTGACAGAGAATATAATATATATCTCATCAACTAGATTAGACTGCAACTTACAAATGTTTCGCAAACATCGCATTTTGGATGATGGTGCTCCTTATAACAGGATTTGTGATATGGATGATCTCCGGACATAGAAAACTGTCAAAATTAGAAACTTTGCATGTCAGAAATTTCATACTCCATCTTTAAATGAAATAGTTGAGAATAATAGTATTCTGATAGCAAACTCGAAAGTACAGTTTTAATGAACTGAGACAAATCTGGACCTCATAGTCTGTAATGGGCATATTGCAAGAATGACAGCAGAAACATTCTGGATGCCAAACAGCATCCATGCAGCTCAGAAATCGCCCATGACCTATCTCAGTGTTGCAACCAGCACAGACCCTACAAACAGCACATTTAACTATAAGGCCAGACATAAGATGCATAAATAGCTTTAGATAAATGCACAAGGCATAATAAAAATCGTGTAAATTTCAATTGATAATGACATTAAATACCCAAGTGAAATTGTGTTAGTTTAAACCATTTCTTTGTAGTTACAAGTTACATTTAAATTGTCATACATAGTTCTTTTATCGGCAAGGCAATAAAAAATGGCATGTGTACTTTTTAGAAAAATAAAAATTCATTATCATATTCTATTTAATACAGATTGAAGAAGCAAAACAACAGTTTAGAGCAATTGGTATGAATTAGATCTACTAGAATAGGGATGTCATGAAGATTGTGTGTACCTGTATCCCTCAGAAAACAATGGATAAGGTTGGAATATGCTGTCCCTTCCACTATCATATCGAGGGGGAGATTCAATGTCCACAGTCAAACTTTCTTGAATTGCTTTAGCAAGCTGCTCATCTTCCTCCAATTGAGCTTTAGCAAGTTGCTCATCTTCAAATACTTGAGCATTGATGTGTTGTTCATCTTCCTCTGGCTCGGATTTAGCAGGTTCTTCATCTTCATCCAATGGATGTAGTTCATCATCTGACTGAGATTCATAATCTGAGAGAAATATGATACTTTTAGCATTATCATCAGTAGCTTCTGACCTAAACTGAATTGAGCACCTGATAAATTAAATGTAGCGAAATTTGTGGAAACTATCACTTATTTATAGTGGCTGCCAACATGTAAACTATCTATGGTACGCCAAGGTTCTGATTAAATTGAATCCAATTTCAAATGGCATTTAAAGGGGAAGGAGAGGAGAGAAGATTACAAGTATCTTGACATATTAGGTGCTACATTTATGTGCTATAAGATTTTGTTTATAAAGGATGAGAGTTAAAAGCTTAATTGATTACACCTTGTGTTTTTTTCTTTCTTGTATATTTATTTTGATATCGTCTCTCGAAATGCTTTGTTAAACAGGCATATTTGATACGAGCGGTAGAAACAAGTCACCTGAATGCACATGATCAGCATGCAAAACAATGAAACTTACCAATGATCACTTTTTTCCCTTTTGGATCATCTTCTGAAAGGGAAAGTGCAATGGCACAATCAATTTCTTCTTTCTCCTGCTCTGTCAATCCCTCCTGTATCCAAGTTCCCAACAAATATATGTATATAAGACGGGAAAAAATAATTTGTAAATAAGTGCAAAGAAGGATATTTGACCTTAGAAGATCTATGAAGTTTCATTAACCAACAAAAAATATGAAGAATTTATCCTACCAGACCGCAACTGTCCTCCTACCTAGTATAGGCTTAGATTAAGTGAACAAAGGGTGACCAGCAAAAATGTAAAAAAAGTACTAACTATGATTACCTCTATATTATGAGGCTCGTCCCGAATTCTGTCATTTCCGTATTTACCATGATATTGCCCTTTGGAGATCTTATGACTTGCACCTTTGAGAATCTTCTTCAGCCAACCCATGAAACAAAATGTAATTTTTCACTGAGCTGGCAAATTGCTCTGTGCACCTATGTTGTTTATTGACGTAATGGGATTAAATTAAAACCAAAGAATAAATATTAAAGGTACTTGAAGAAAGAATATACAAGTATTTGGCAGAAAATGAAGTCACTATTTTATTAATGGGGATGCACGAAAACATTTTCTTCTTGAAGATACAGTAAAAATGAAATCTTCCACTAGGACTCTATTTCTACAGTGAGAATAGACAAGCAACTTTGGTAAGATTGAGGAACCATTGATACCAGCACATTGCCTGTTAATTTTCTTAATCTGGGAATTTGACTAGACAAAAAGTCAAATAGGAAATCAGCCTTCAAGCTTCACGACTGAATGTAATTGTATCAAAGTAAGTAAATACACAGAGCCGACACTCATAATTTTGAGGCTGCATCAAGTGTCATAAAATGGAGTTTCAATTCAGTCCCATAATTTTCTAATTTATTCATCATTGCATAGAATTTGGGAGTGCATAAAGGAAAATATAATCTGAATCATCCAACACTCATGCAGAATCACCCAACAGGAACAGAATATGAGTTCCAATATGATTGATGGGGCTACAGGGAAATCAATCAACCATTGCCAAACCCCCACAACCACAGCCACAAACCAATCAACTAAAAAAATTCAAACTTCACATCATTTGATAAAGCAATCAGTTGATAACATTTTGGTCAGAGGGAACTCACCTAGGAACAGAGGAAGAATCTGCAGAAACAAGAGAATCTGAGGAATCCCAGATCATATAGAGACCCCAATTGCAATGAAGGCATAGTCACCAGAGAGAAACAATAGAACCCAGAAATACCTCAATTTCTGCCATCATACCTGAAAAAAAACTGAGCTTTTTTGAAAAACCAAAGTCAGGTGTTGATTTTAGAAAGAGAAAGGTGGGAAGTGAATAAAAGTGTACTTGAAACCTACGCAAAATCCAGGTAGGAGAGAAAGCTTAAAAAATGCCCAACAGTGGAAGCTTTGGAGGGGCTTGATGAAGAATCCACCGTCCTTAAAACCCCGAAAAAACAGGTGGATTTAGGGGATAGAGAGGAAGGCTAAAACTGTAGGGTATGGTATGGTATCAATTCAATTGAACACAACCTTCTTTGCCTCTTTTTTGCAGGTGGGTCCTCTCCCCTATACCCATTTTCCGCCACATTTCCACTACATGTCCAAGAAACCCATAAATCTTTCTGATTGAGCAAAAATGTCTCACTCCGCAGACTCTAGAGAGAGAGAGAGAGACTGATATGACTTGTGTGTTTTATGGCTGGTTTTGGTCTGCAATTGCTCATCAAAATCCCAAGAGCCACGCGCCACAAGACGGCTACTTTATCTTCTCTTTTTTCCATTAACAGTTAAAGAACTTTCACTTTTACCTACAGAAACTTATATGCTCTTATGGGCAGTATTAAATTCATTCCTTTTAAACAGACTATGAAAAAAGATGGCATTTTTATTCATTTCCAGAGGATGTTGTAACTTTCCACTCTCTTGCGCATTCATTGCTTTGACAAGAAGCAAACTTTTGAGCAATGAATATGCTCGTGTTAATTGTTGTATGCAAATAAAAACGGAAATGTTTGTATGATTCATATGTAGTTGTTTCAAAATGGAACTGTCATTATTGGTAAATTCTAACAACCAAATTATGCCACTATTTTCTTGTCTCTCCAATTATTCATGCCATCATGATCTGAATGAACATTGTTGGAAATAGATGTCACTCATTGAGTTTTAGACCCTTTTCTATCAGATTCCACGCCCTGTTATGGAGGGATCCACAGGTACACATTGGTGGCTTAAACAATCATGTGCTAATTTACTAAAAGATGGAGGTTCAGGTTTCAATAAGTACCATTGAATTCCAAGTAAATTGACACTAAGAAACACAAAGCAAGAAAAATGGCTCATGAATATTATCAATAAAAAAAAGTATTTTTAAATAAACTTGAAATATAGTAGAGAATTAACACAAACCAAAGTTCTCTCACAAACAAACATCATTCTTCCACTATCTCGTTCTCCTTAATTTATGAGTAACTCTAAATATTTAGTTTTAAGAAAGAGATATCATTATTAGTTCTAAAACACCATTTATTCACTCCACTAAAGACGTATAAAATCGAAAGTGGTATAACTTAAAAAGCGTAACATCATATGTAAGTCACACTTCAGTCATATATTCTTTAGGGCAATCCTTGACCTTATCAATAACAAAAATAGTAGTAATTAATTACGCTTCAAAAATGAGTGATGAAGTATTACCGAAAGTAAAAAAATATCATTAACAAAATCACGATAATTTCTAAAGGCACCTCGAGCAACTAGTATCCCAAGAGCGCATATCATCTATGTTACATTTAATTCAGGTGATATGAGGGAAACACCAAACAATTGAGATTATATCAAGAGGCTTTTTTGATTGAATCTCCAAACAAACAAAAAAATGAGAATTTCAAGATCAGTTAGAGTGAAGTCGTTTATGTTTTATATTGTTTGATGAACATGATAGGTCCATTAATGTTTAGGTTGTGTATTAAGGTTTGTATCTATTCTCTATAAATAGAGTATTTTGTATTCTAAATACACATAAATTCAATAATATATTTTACATTTCTAGCATGGCATAAGAGAATGGTTTAGTCATCATTTGTTAAAAAGAATTATTTTCTCGAGTTTTATTCACTCATTAACTTATGGTTCTAAAGAGTGGGTAGAATATTAAAATTTATCGTATTTTATGGAAAGAATTATTTTCTTCTCGTTTTTTATCTGACTCTGTTTTCATCCTCTTTGCCATATGTTTCGGTCATCGCCATGATCTACGTGTACATCCCGTAATATGGGCATCGCGCAGGGGGGGGGGGGATCATCAACGAAGTCATTTTGAAGACTTCAACTCACAATTTGAGAAAGAAGAACGAAATGCTTGTATTATTTATATTCAAACTCAATTCGGTTTACACCATATTAAATTTGAAGAGGGTCGGTTACATAAATACGATAAACCATAAGGGTTTATGTTGTGTACGTGTTAGGATTTTCTCCATCCTCTATAAATATAGGGCGTAATTCCATATCAGTACCCCAAGTTTGCTTTATTTTCAAATCAGTATCTTAAGTTTGAAATGTTTTTTACCGGTACCCCAAGTTTAATTAGTTGCTGATAAGTACCTAACCTGTTAAATCTAACAGAATTGGGATGTGAAAAGACCAAAATGCCCCTAATGCTTATGATTAGAAATCTAACCGGTTCAATTTGATCGATTTAATAATTAATATTACATTGAAACTTTCGAATGGAATAACTTTCTTATATAGACCTCCATTTCGGGCTCCTAAAATATCAAATCGGAAGATAAACAATTTTGAAGAATAATATTAATAATTATATTATATTATCTAATTATTAATTATAAATATTATTTAATTATTAATAGTTAATAAATTTTTATTTAATCATTAATATTATTCTTTAAAATTGTTTGTCATCCAATTCTCTTCGATTTGATATACTATGAGCTCGAAACGGAGGTCGTATGAGAGAGTTATTAAATTCGAAAGTTTCAATGTAATATTAATTATTATTAATAATAAGTTTTGTATTATTATTTATTATTTTAATTATTAGCAATTAAACCGGTTTGACTTAGATTTGAACTGGTCAGACCAGTAAGATTTCAAATCATAAGCATTAGGGACATTTTGGTCTTTTCACATTCCAAATCCGTTAGATTTAACCCATTATGTACTTACGTACAATTAATTAAACTTGGGATACTGACAAAAAAAACTTTTCAAACTATTGATTTAAAAATGAGGCAAGAATTGACATGAAATTATCCTTAAATATAATATCTTGTACTCTTAATAATGAATCAATATTATATAGTTTACTATTTCTGTAATATATATATAAGTCAGTTTCTCTAATGAAACTCCAAATTCGTGTCAAGAAAACACTAATGTGAAGCTCCTCGTTATAAAAAATAGGGATAATTACACTTTGTCCATGCTAAAATGACCGATTTTACATTTTACTACAGCTAAAAAAAAAGTTTACATTTTACAACGGCTAATTGCGTATTTTTTACATTTTACACTAACGGTGTTAAATTCTGGATGGAAAATTTTCATGTTGTATGAAAAGTCGAAATTGCCCTCAATTAATCATCAAAATTTCAAATTGATGTCATTATTCATCAAATTATAATATTTATTAATAATATATAATTTATATTTATTAATAAAAATAATTTTTTATTATTATTAATTATAATTATTTGATAAAAATAAAAGTAAATCATTTTTTCAATCATAAATTATCAATTATCAATAATTAAAATTAAAAGTAAATTAATTATTAATAATTAAAATATTATCAATTAATAGTAATAATAATACTAATTATAAATAATAATAATAATAATTTATAATATATTGAAACTTTCAAAATAACATAACTCTCTCGTACGAGTTTTGTTTCGGGCTCATATATTATATCAAATCAAAGAGAATTGGAAGTCAACAACTTTGAAGAAAGAATTATTTGTCTATATATTATTAATAATTTATTTAATTTTACGTGATAAATAATTATTACCAAAAATATAAATAATTAATTATTAATAACTTTTTTAACATTTTGCTCTAACACTGGTAAATGTTGGACGAATTTTTTTTAAAGATTAAAAAACTTGTTGTCGTTGGATGGACTTTTAGACAAAAACTCACTTCTTCGAAATTGTTGAACTTATGATTCTATTTGATTTGATATATTATGAGCCCGAAACAAAGCTCGTATGAGTGAGTTATGTCATTCGAAAGTTTCACCATATTATTAATAATTCAATATATTATTAATAAATAATATTTTTTAATTATTAAATATCAAAATAATATTAAGTATTAATAAATAAATATTTCATTAAAATTGTTGATCTTTCGATTCTCTTCGATTTGATACAATATGAGCTTGAAATGGAGTCGTATGAGAGAGTCATGTAATTCGAAAGTTTCAATACATTATTAATAAATACTATTATTTTAATTATTAATTAATATTATTTGAATTATTAATAATTAAACCGGGTCTGACCGGATTTGAGTGGAGGTTGATTTTAGTTAGGAAAAAAAAACCTAAAGGTATTTTGGTATTTTTGTTATAAAATAAAAATTTTCATTCAAAATCTAACACCGTTAGGGTAAAGTGTAAAAAAACGCAATTAGCGATAGTAAAATGTAAACTTTTTTTTTAGTCGTAGTAAAACGTAAAAGTGATCATTTTAGCAGGGGCAAAGTGTAATTATCCCTGAAAAATATATGTATTCTGAGTATGTTGAGTCAACCAAACCGCATGGACAATGACCGAGTTCCCCAAAAGCATTTGCTTGTGTGTGCGTAGTCCTAAGGATCATCCAACAACAAAACAAAGAATCATAGTAAAATATATGTATCTTCCATATATGGCCATTGCATAACCTACGCACCGAAGCAAAAGAATATTTCTCTAATTGTAACTTGAGCTCAATTGGTAAAATATCTCGAATGAGGTACAGACTCTCTTCATCAAAATTTCTGTCATCGAAGAATCAAATTATAGCTATAATAACAATTAAAATTGTAAATAGTTTTTTCTTAAAACATATCATCTTTGCTTGAGCCTGGTAAATGAAAGGTATGCACTTGTGGACAATGAAATGTTAGGAATTAGGATGCGTACTCTAAGCATCATTGGTGTGACAATTAAAAATAGAAGTAAAATTTACTATAACTTTTTTTGTAATAGTCATTGAAAATTAATTACTTCTATAGTAGTGTTGGAGTCATTTTCCATAAGAAAACGAAGTAAAGCACTATGACCCGACCATTTATGTTGTAGCTTTCAATTACAGTCCCTTGACCCACCCACCTGTTTTATCCCATTTTTTGCTATTCACTAATAAACGATTCTATCATCAAAGACCGGAGCGTGAGAACTTTGGTTTAAGTATCATAGAAAGATGAATAACTTTTTTCTTTGTCATCTACGGCATAAGGATTAAAGTAGATTTTTATGGTCGGATTTTAATTTTGCATAAAGTTTTAGTGATAATGAATCTAAATCGGATACAAGAGAAAACTTTAACGATAGTTCAAGGATATCATAATTTAATCTTTATTTGAGGTCCGATCGAGGCTGAAAGACCACTCTTTCATCTCAATGAGAGTTAGGAAAAATATCTCATTACTATATCTCCGTATAGTCAAATTTTACGTGAATATATCTATTTATTTATGCTTTTATTTTTTTTGTTACACTAATTTTGTTGCTTCACTTTAATAAACTCTAACAAAATTCGGTTAATATTTATTTTGAAAAAACAAAAGTACCTTTTAATACATTTTAATTTTTTTTAGAAATGCCTTAACCCTAGATCAGTAGTAACATTCAATTACGGTAAAAACATCGTAGTCGAATAAGATGTCATCGATAACAACGATTCTTGTTTGCAATGACAACTACTGAAGTTTTGTCTCTTCTTTCCCTTTTTCTTTTCGTCTTCATCGCCAATGGGTCAATTTTGACAAAATCACAGTCAAAATATCGATCAACGACAGTCAACACTATTTTTTCCCAAATCGTGCCCATTAAAAAAGATTTTCATCGGCATCATCAAAATCTCGCTGGCGCCTGCAACCTTCATCCTCAACTGGTATCATCGACATCGATTAGCTCTGGATCTCGTTTGTGTATGTGACTCTTCGTCCTTCACCTACATCATCGACATCTATTTGCTCCAGATCTCGCCATTTGTGACATTCATCCTTCACCGCAATTTCGCTACCGCACCATTTCACCGCCAATTCATGACTTCTTCTACGACTGATCCTCAACGTTGATAGGATAGTTGAAAGTTCCAGAGGCTTGCCTACAGCCACGATTTCGACACCAAATTGCTCTAGTAATTCGTCGAATCTTTCGTCAATAGTGAAATTAACGACATCTCCAACCGATTCTCTCTATCATAATCAGTACTCAATTTGAGGATCTGCATGTTGTTGTCGTTCCCAACGTTGAGATTTTCGAAAGCTTTCAAGTGCTAGAAAGACGGGCGGGTGCGGGGCAGATTTGGTAATCCCGTCTCCGTTAGAAACGGGGTGAAGATTCCTCGACAGGTACAGAGATTTCTCATTTTTCATTTCCAACCCAAAATAATGCTAAAACACACACACACACACATATATATTAAATAAAATTTATATTAAAAACTATTATTTTAATAAAGAAAATATAACTATTTCATTAAATATGTATCATAAAAAATTATATTAAAAAAATTATATTTCATTATATACACATTTTTAAATATAATTTTTAATTTATCGAGGCGGGGATACCTTCCTTTGTCCCCACCGTTCTCGTCTGGATTTGAAATTTCAGTAGGCATGGAGAACCATCCTTAACTTCTTTCCTTTTTTATCTTTTTTTATTATTTTTATTGTTTAGTTTATTAAAATAAATTATGCCCTCATATTTTATTTTGAGATTGTGGATACAACTATCTTTTCACATTAATTAAACATTTTATTCTTGTCTAAAGTTGATGAAAAATAACTTTATCCTATTTTAAAAATACTAATATGAATAATATATTCTAAAATTTTGATAGAGTTTATTAAAGTCAAACAACAAAGTTGTTAGGGGCCACATAAACTAAAACGTAGTTACGTAATGTTAGTAAACTTCCACCATACATGTAGGATGTAGGGTTGTCCATTTTAACAAAAAAAATATAATAGAATCGAAAATCAGATCGAACCAAACTTTAAAAAATCAAAAACCATGAATAATAGTTGGTTACGGTTTAATTGTTAAGTAAACAAAATAATTTTGATTTGGTTTCGGTTTATATAATTGATAACCAGCCGTTAACCATAAAAACCGAACCATAATTGATCGTACAAGTGTCAATCATGTAGACGTCCACGTCTACCTATACGTCTTCTTCCTACCACAAAATTAGAGTATATTTTATATCTAGTGCATATCTTAATAATAGGTTATTTATAGTTTGTGAATTTTTTTAACATGAAGACAACTTGATTCAAAAAGAAATTGATGAAGATTAAAGATAGCTTTTTTTTCTACTTATGTTTAAAAATTTTAGTTTAGCATTATTTTGCTGAATTTTAATTTTTTGTTGATCGTATTGTTGGATTTGATATTATATTATATGAAAGATAGGCAAAGCATTTTTTTTATCACTAGAAAGTGACCAAATTGAGGACTCTTGAAGCCTTTTAATGGTTTTTTGGCCATTTAAAATTAACGTCTATTCATAATTTAATTAATAACAAGTAGTTAAATGGATAAAAAATAAACCTAAATAAAATATATAAAACTACCACCAATCTCGAATGATAGATTGAGCCCAAATCGCATGCCCAAATATTTGATCTATAAATATCGGTTGATTGAGTTTAAACAAAAAACCGAAACACTTCTTACTTGATTAAAAACCAATCATTCAATTACATTCGGTTCTGGTTATGGTTTTAAAATTATAAAACCAAAATTTTTGGTTTAGTTTGAAAATAAATTATTTGGTTCGGTTAACCGACCATGAACATCCCTACATAGATGTACTAAAATGTCATTTTCTTTAAACTTTATTGCATCAATTTTAAGTAATGGTATGATTAAGTAAATATGTAATTAGCTTAATCCGTTAGGCCAATAATAATGTGCATGATAGAATTGGGTGTACCTAATGCACAGGAGAATCAAAGAAAAGAAGAGGGTGATGTTGATTCTATACCCTACATTTACATGATAACTGTTCCATAAATGCCAAAGAGATGTGTGGTGCTCTTGTAACTGAAACATACTTAAGCACACTTTTTATAGCATCATTGTCTTAGTAAGCGTTATCGTATAACTTCAATAGCAATTGAATAAGTTGCATAACATTGGAGTGGTTGTTTGTGGATGTGGCATCACTACACTTCATATTTCTTGTGCTCACATCATAAACAACAGATTGCTGATTCAACTTCAACCAACTCCCAATTTCTTATTATATATTTTCAACACCTTAGCCGTGATCAGTATCACATTTTTTTTGTTAATAAAAGATTACCCGTTGGATTCTTTATATTTGATATTTAACTTTTTTAATGTTTATATGTTATAACTAATATTTATATGTACTTATTGTGTTGAAGTAGAAGCTCATGCGTACACGAGCGTGAAAAAAAAATAAGCTCCACACATATACGAGCATGAGAGAGAAACAAGTTAAGTTAATCCCACATGAAAAATAAGTGAAATAAAATGTGTATATAAAGGGAAGAGTCAAATTCAACTAATAAGTTTGAACTTTTAGTTGTGGAGCCCGACCCGATATGTACAACCCAATTTTACATGATATATGCCTCCTGTCCTGTAAACAAGGCTACCTGTAAGGGAGAATGTTGAAGTAGACGCACATGCGTACACGAGTTTAAAATGAAAATAAGACCTATGCATACACAAGCATAAAATGGGCAATTTATCTTAATTTCACACGAAAAAAATATTGATTTGGGAAGAGTCAAAACCCATGAAATCCAACTCAATATCTATAATTCAGTTTTACACATATCACCGACATTTACTATGGTACAAGAAGTAACTAAATTTATTGTTTGTGGAATTCATATTAAAATTGAGGGTCAAAATATAAGTAATACTCTGATGACGGTAGACAAAAAGACAGACACAAGTGGCAATGGGTTTCAAGAGTACTAGAAAACGGTAGGTTATGGATTGGGCTAGACAGGCCCATGAAATGTGTAGGCCCGTGAAGTGAGATGGGCCAGTTGTGTCCACCGACAGAGAGATGAGAAGGCAGTAATTCCGTGTCCAAACAGCCTGACAGCTGTGGGGACACGTGTAGGAATCGCAGGAGCTGAGGACCACAAGCCCCCACGTGGAAGGACCACCTTATAGATGGACTGTACTGTACCACTCGTCTCATCTGCTCATACCCATTCTGTTTTTTCATCTGCTTTCAATTATTTCAGGTCGTTTTCTGTATTAGGCCCAGCTCAGGGCCCATTAAGCCGCCTTCCATTACACACCACAATACCCCCTTTTTTAATTTATACCTTATCAATTATTATTTACCCAATATTTTCGTATCAAATTAAATAATAACTTTATACAATGTGTATAATGTAATAATCAACCTGAAATTTACCACATCAACTCATAATTGGTTAAGGAAAATTCTCTTACCATTGTAGTCTGTAGAGTTGCTTTGTTACTTTTTGTTATCCATAAAACCACACTCCTTAAATTTCTTTGTTGAATTGGACTATCGTACAATTTCAACAAAACAGTTATTTTTGACACACAGTACTTTTTGTCCTAGCCATTAGGAAAAGCCTGTCCCCATCACTTATAGTGTTGTTTTTGTTTAATTAATGCAAATATTTTACCAAGTCCAAAAGCTAGCTGTCCCCATTAATCAGTAGCTACCATTTCTTGTTTATTGATAATTACTTGCTTCCTTAAATATTCTACTTCTTTAATGACTCGTGTTACAAAATAAATGGCAGCGCCTTCAAAAATATGTTTTTTTACTTAATTTGTACATTAATTATTGAATAAAATAGTAATTACTTCCTTCAATCATGTATTTATTTATTTACATATAATTTCAATATTTGTGCACTTGGCATTTCTAAATAATCATAATTTGTACGTACAATAAGATGGATTTCAACCTTTGGAGCCAATAATAAACCAACACATAAAAATGTAGGGTTTGGTTGAGCAAGAGAGTCACGAGTGTTTAAGTTAAAATATTGTAATTATATTTTTGCAATTGGGTTGACATCGTAAAAAGTATGTAGCTAGTTCACAAGATTGCAATGGTTGGTTGGGCATTCACATCATTTGGTGGGGGTTATGATTTTTTATAACTATTATAATTTTCTTGTTGATTGCATGTCCAAGCAATCGATTAGGATATGATTGCACCGTAATTGCACGCATTAGGAAATTAACCATTAAGATAAAGAGTTATCAATTGAGCTCAACTATAAATCATTTCCATCTTTATATCTTCGTGATATCATGACGTGTGCATGATTTCTCAAACAAACAATGACCCCGGTCGATAGGCAATATTTAAAAATTAAATGTAATCACAAGATTAATCTAAAACATCTCGAGTAGCTAGGCATGCATATTCAATAAAGCTGATTTTATAAATAATATAGGCATCAGTTAATGTCTAAATTACAAAAAAATGTAAATATTATTATTAATTGACAATGATATGAATGTCAAACAATTAAATTACATAAACAACGTATTGAGAGAAAAACATATACTCTAAATATAAAAATCGTAAACAAAAAAAAACATGAATAACAATAGAGAAAAATGTCACATACATATTCTTAAGAATACGATCATTCTCACCAGTAAACACATTTTCTACTCCTCTCCGTTAACTTTTTGGGAAAATGACAAAAATACCCCTTCTAAAAAATTTTAAATTATTTTAAACTTATTTTTTTTAAAATAAAGAATTAAAAACTACGTTAGTATTACAAAAATAATTTTTTTTAAAGAAAAATAAAAAAAACGGTTTTTAAAAATCGTTTTTTATAATATTTAAAAAAATAATACTAAAATCATTTTTATTCTGTATTGTTATAAAAATATGTTCAAATTATTTATTTATTTATTTTAAAAAAAATTAATGCAAGAGTATTTTAATTTTTTTAGCAAGTAAACAGAGAATGATAAAGTGCTAATTTTGAAACTCAATGGGGATTATATGTATAAACATATGGAGGTAAGTGAAATTGGTTTATAGATATAAGTTTGTTGATTTGTGCTAGGATTTAGAATTGGTAGCTATGTACGTAGTTGGTTGTTGTAGTATAGTAGGCATAAGATTGGAGGTGATGCAGTAGTGACTCCAAAACAAGCTTTTGTGAGTGGGGTTTGAAAAGTGAATAAGGTTTGGGGCATCAATTAAAGGAACAATTTCCACACAAAATACAAAGTATCGTCGGGCCAATGGCGAAAGTGACCGCGAGTGTTGTGCTTCACTTGTTCTTTCTTCACTTGTCGCTTTACTTTCCTTCTCTACATCATGGATTGGTGGTGCTATCTTCTCTCAATTCACCTCCTCTCTATTACTCATTCTATTATTAACTAAAAGGGAGGACCGTTATACTTCCTCGTACAACTCTCACTTTTACTCTGTTTTACATTTTCTATACGTACCCTTGATGAATCTTATTTTCTTAAGATTCGGAATATTGTATCATTAATGGATGATTTGTTTTGCACTACCAAGACAAATTAAAGGAATGAGTAGTGGAAAATATTGCATACAAGTGACCGACTATTGGCACTGAGCAGCACATGTAAGGGGGGCCATCTCGGTCTCATGTTCGAGAGAGTTTAACTTTAAGGGCAGTCGGGTCAGATTTGCACGAGAGTTATATATTTTGAGAAAAAATGTCACTTATTTTGTCAAGTATGGATCATTTTTACGTAACTTTTCTCAAGTAAAAACATGTTTTTATGCTCCATAAGTTTTAAAAGTTAAAATTTACCTCCCACCATTCACGTTTTTTGAACATGGAGTAATATCATAAACATGCACTAACCCATAACCCAATATCATGTAAGTGTAGAAGTGTGCGAAAAGACACCGAATCAAAGAAACCAAACCGGCTGGTTCGGTTGGACTTAATTTAGTTGTCCTCAGTAACCACGCCTCCATTTTTATCCCCAATTTCACGATCTCCCATAAATCGCCACTGGTCTCGAATGAAATTTTCCTCATATGTGAATTTTCTATCATTTTCTCGACCCCGTGGAGCGTACTATTCTAGATGATCACCCTTCGGAGGTTAGGCCTCGCAACGAGGTGAGATATGATGAGGTGAGGAGAGAGAGTGCCAGATCCGACTATAATTAAGGTTTTGTTATTGATTTTGAAGAGGAATTTGGAGGTGAGGTCAGAGACAGAGGTTGTGCGGAAGAGGGTGAGGATTTTGTTGTTGATGGATGCTAGCGTTTAGCCAGTGGTGGAGTTGAAAATGTTGTAGTTGGTGTGTACTCCGGGGAGGTTGTGGGAGGATTTTTAGGGGGAAGCATGTGACGAGCTTGGTGCTGATCTAAAGAAGAGACAACGAGGAGGAGAGGAAAGAGGTCATGAAGAAGGAGGAGGTTGGGAACACAACGTGACTGTGGTAGAGGGAGGAGAAGGTCAATGGGGGGGGGGGGGGGGGGGGGGGGGGGGCTTTATTGCAATGGGACAAAAATTTGCCCATAAAATACATCCCATCAAGCCAATTATTTTTCAGGAAAACTGTTCAAACCGAAACTAGTCAAGCGGTTTAGTCTTCGGTTCTACAATTAAAAAACCAGATTGATCTGTTCAGCTTCGTTTCTACCGGTTTGATTTTAGAATTGTGCACATTCCTTCATGAGTGTATTGAAGTAAAGTTTGCGCTCTTGCGGTGATTGAACTTTGTTTTTGTCTCAGGTTACAAAACGGTGTTAACTCTTAAGTTAAAAAGACGAAAATGTCAAAGTGTAGTGGAAGTTCCAGATTATTTAAGAAACACTTGAACCAACATAAAAAAAATGGAGAATTGATAGTGACACAAATATGGTAAATGAGTATTTTATAATTCTTCGTTAATTTTCATTATTTTCAATCAATTACACTTTGTTTTACAACTCAGGGCTGTTAAGAAGGTGATGTCGACTCTAATCGAAGAAATAAGTGTGTCCCAACCTTCCATCACTGATACATCTTATGCCAAAGTCGTGCAACCCTTCTCCCGACAAGACATATTGACACAGTCATCCCTGACGTACTTACCGCCACCGGCTTCAGTCCACCTAGCTGGCGCACTTTTTCAATAGTGGTGTAGTGAGAAATATGTAACTACCAAACTAAATTTAAACATTAACAATCCCCCTCCTTGAGGTTGGTCTAATTTGGATGTAATCCTTATATGTAATATGCTTCAGGGTTAAGTCCCATGAATTGGAGGGCATCTTGTTAATAATGACTAACCTTATATGCGGATTACGTAACAAGATCGACGTGTTGTTTCTTGCCCACAAATATCTGATTCCGGTGGCTACTATAGAGTCCCAGTAATGCCCACACCACAAGTCCTAGAGCCTCTTAGAATGGTTGCTCTTGGTGATTGATAATATGTGAAGTGTTATTTTCTTTCTTGTGTCTTGTATCAATTTCATTTCCTTACCTTCTATTTACACTAATGAAAAGAGTTGTTACATTGAAGTATTATTGAGAGAATTATGAGACATACTTACCAAGTTAATGACCTCATAACCTCTATCATAACAACACATATTAAAATTTGTAATAACCTAATTGTTCATTCAAATTTCAATACGTCCCTACACACACACTCGTCTGTTTTTACGTGTCTTTCAAATCGAGTTGTACGTGAGAATAGTGGTTAGAGTATCACATTTGAAAAATATAAATTTGTTTACCAATTTAAATAATAGTCCTGATTTTACGTGAGTTGGATTTTTGACATTTAATTTATCAAATTAAATTAAGGATCGGATATATTAGATAGGTATAAAGTATAATTTCCACCTATTTATATGATTCATGTGAGTTCACTCAACATTTTTGTATGATTGGTGAATAGGGGAAACAGGTAAGGCAGTTATATGTGTCTTTCTGGGACGGCGCACAGTAGACCTAATTCCTTGTCTGTACAGGGACGAGACTTACCGAAATTGGCACGTGCCCTCCATCTTTCTGCTCGTGACTTGTGTGTACCCTTTCCTCTTTAATGATCAATCTCCTCTGCATGCTCCCACCTTACAATTATCTACAGTTGGCTTATTAAACAAAAAAAATATATATATATCAATTGACGAAAGAGCCCTCACCAACATCGGTGGTTGCCTGACACCAAGGAGGGCGTTATGGTCATTTTGATGTGCTGGTAGTTTTGAGAAGACTTGGACCTGGTACTCACCGTATCTTTTCTTTATTTCTTCATCGCACACAAAATGACAAAATAGGTCAAGCATTTAAAAAATAGTTTAAAATTTAAACAGTGTTAATAGAGAATTGACTGTTCCTACATTTAAGATTATGATTGAAAAAGAGTGTTTGTGCGGTAAGCCGACACTAAAAGGCAAATCGGCAACTGTGCAGCACAAGCAGAATGACGAAAGCACCCCCTGGGATTGTTTAGGACAATAAAGTCTTTTCACCAAACAATAATAATAAATACACATAACATAAGGTAGGTATTTTATCTTGATATATATTTGCTATTAATTAAATTGAAGAAAATATAAAATAAAAGCATAGGCAAGTGGAAAAAGAAGGTAATTAAAGACTAAAGAAAGAAGAAGAAGAAGAGGGACGTCCTCTCCTCTCCTCTCCTACTTGAGCTTCAACTTCAACCTCAACTTGTGTTCATCATCATCACAATTAATCCTCAATATTTGGGGGTGCACAATTGTTGAGCGCGAGCAAGAGAGTACTGAGAGTCAAGACTTGATTTGTGGATTTTAGATTGAGTGAAAGCACAGGCCAGCGCAGAGAGAAGTGAAGAGAAGACAAGAGAAAGGGACGACAGATCGAGAGAGAAGTGAAGAGAAAATGATGTGTGAGGCAGCTTTTTCCTGCATCGACCTTTAACAGGTAAATATGGTATATATATATTTATGAAATTGAACCGATAGTAATGATAAAAGTACATATAATATATAATCATTTTTTGTCAATTTGTGATTGCAGAAACAGCAAGTAATTATTGAGGCAGGATCGATGTGGATGTTGAAGAAGAAGCAGGCAAGCGTGACGATGATGATAACAATTTAGTACATATATATTGATAAAAGCAGATGTCCCAAGAACTGGAGCAGCCGGGATTGTTTAGCTTCTCGAATGGGTTGGAGAGATCATCGGAACAGATCCGGAGGGATAATCATAATAACAATAAGGTGAGGATGCAAGCGCAAGGGTACGAGGAAGCGGTGTACGAGACGGGCGGGATAATGTTGTCGGAGATGTTCAATTTCCCCGCAACGGAATTGCTCCAACACCAACATCAACAGCCTCCTATTAATAATAATTACCAACGGAGATCAGTACTAGGGTCGGAGTGGTACGGTAATAGATCAGTACTGGGAGGGGTTTTGGGACCGTTGGATCAGAATCCCAACGCAGTCGTAGATGATGAGATTTCAGGCATAAATGCGGACTCAGCAGCCATGCAGCTTTTTCTGATGAACCCACACCAACAACAACAGCACCACAGATCGGCTTCTCCTCCTCTACATCAAATTCAACACACTAGTAGTACTGCATCTTCTTCCACACTCCACATGTTGCTCCCAAACCCTCCTTCCAATAATCTCTTCCATGGCAGTCCCGTAATTAACCCTCCTTCCCAATTCACATGGGTCAACAACAACAGCAGCAGCCCTAGTGCGGGCCTCTCCCTCTCCTTATCTTCTTCGCTGCAGCAGCTCAAGGTGGAGGATCACCTGAGGAATATGGCGGATCATCATCTATTGTACCAACATCAACATCAAGGAGCAGTCAACGTGCTGAGGAGCTCAAAGTATGTCAAGCCTGCTCAACAGTTGCTGCTAGAGTTCTGTAGCGTCGGAAGAGGACACTCCAACAACAACAAATTACCAAGAAACCCTAATCCCACCACCACCACCACTACTGCTGTGCCTCCGTTGTCGGCGGCTGATAGGATTGAGCATCAGAGGAGGAAGGTCAAACTCCTCTCCATGCTTGACGAGGCATGTACTCTCTCTCTATCTCTCTCCAAATCTCCCGGACAATAATTCCGTCCAATTTTGATACACAATATTTTATTCTTCATTTTGTTATATGTATATAATTATAAGAATAATGACGGCCGGCAGCTGGTGAAATATATAGGCTTCTCCATAGGATCACAGAGTATATATAATCTCATTGATCCTATATAGCTTTATATATAATCAATTCATATAGCTAGCTATTATTCTATATATTTCACTTGATTAAATTATACACATAAGATTATTATTATAAGCTTTGCTTTTATGTTACATTTGGTTGAAAAACATGTGTGAGATGGACCTCATCACCTAATTACTATGATCATAATTAGCTGCATCTTGCCTGATCAAACATACTTTACATGAATTACATCTATTTTTGCTTAAAATTATGTATATGCTAATTAATACGTAGAAACCATAATAATAATAATGATGAATTTTGGTTGACCTGTCCATATTGTTGGGAAGAGGAATTGGGACATAGGGAGGACGGAGGGTTGTTTTCTTTCTTTTTCTTTTCCTTTTGTTTTGATTATTGGAGAGGGAAAGCTAAAGAGAAAACAGAAAAGAACACAAATTAAAGTATATTCTTCTTTCCCAATCTATATATAGTTTTTCACCCTCAATTCATTCTGTTGATCATACTACTTTTTAATTACATGTATATATATATATATATATATAGTGATCATCATTGTCCACATACTATAAAGATGAATTGTTAATTCATGTATATATTCACCTTTTGCAAGTAACACACATGTACTACATATATATATGTTAAATAATAATTAAGTAATAGATGATGCGGTTTGGTTTGTAGGTGGATAGGAGATACAACCATTACTGCGAGCAAATGCAGAGCGTAGTGAACTCGTTTGACCTGGTAATGGGGATGGGGGCAGCGGTGCCCTACACGTCGCTGGCGCAGAAGGCAATGTCAAGGCATTTCCGGTGCCTAAAGGACGCGGTGGGGGAGCAGTTGAAGCAGACGTGTGAGGCGTTGGGGGAGGAGAGCGGAGCAGGGGCGGGGGTGACCAAAGGGGAGACGCCGAGGCTAAAGGTGCTGGAGCAGAGCCTCAGGCAGCAAAGGGCTTACCACCAGATGGGGCTGATGGACCACGAGGCTTGGAGGCCTCAGCGCGGCTTGCCCGAGCGCTCCGTCAACATTCTCCGAGCTTGGCTCTTTGAGCATTTTCTTCACCCGTAAGTTCCCCATTCCTATTCCTCTCTATATATATCGGCCTATATATTTTTTCATTAATTAACTACTTCTTTTGTTTCTTTACAAAATTAATTAATGCACTTTCTGCAATCATAATGCCTATATATACTTGTGGGCTTCCTTCTCCAACAAAATTGAAAACTTCAATCTCATTTGTCATTTTGATCGATGTAGATTTTATGCTATGAAATTACATAATTTTGTCACCAAAATCACATCTTACTCTAACGCATATATGTTATGTCATTTGTCATTTGATAAGAGTTGAGTCTGTAAAAACAAGAGGTTATTTTAATAAATACATTGTTTTATAATAATAATAATATTTTTTTTTGGGGAGATGCAAATATTATCATGAGGTGTATTTGCATGCCAAATTTAACATGAAAATATAGCAAATGAGAGGATATAATAGCATTGATATTGAGTCTGAGTTGAATATATACTTAACATTACTTATTATAATAAGAATAAGAATAATGCCGGCCGGCAGCTTACTTATTATATTGTTTAGTGCTTGTGAAAGTCTCACATAGTTATTTTTTTCTGTAAATTCTTTTGCCCAACAAAAAAATGTATTGATAAGCTAAGAGAGCTAAAAATGTTACAATAAGAAAATTGAGAGCATTTTGAAATTTAGAGAAATAATGAGCACGAGTAAAACTTATATTTATATATTTATAAATTGAGGGCATTCTGGGACTCAAAGAAATAAAAAAAAATAATAATAATAATAAAGAATTAAAACTAAATTATTTGTGTGGACTGTGGAGTAATTAAAAGATAAATTTATAAATAATTTACAAGTGACAAGGGAGGGAGATTGAAATGATGGAAGTGGGAAAAGAAAGGGGGGACAAGTTTAATGGTAAGCGATGCATGGAGATAGGAGCAGATGGTATTGATTGTCACGCTTATCCATGCACTTGCAGTCGATGAAAGCTGAGTTATAATATAGACACGATCAGACTCTGAGTGATCGATTCGATTTTATGTGTATGATCTTTAAACAGTGTCTCATGATGTCATCTATTAATCTCTCAGGTACCCAAGCGATGCGGATAAGCACCTGTTGGCTAGGCAGACCGGTTTATCAAGAAATCAGGTACACATAACCATTAAATTAATTAATTTGAAAATGAAGATATAATATACTTGTTTTTGAATAAGGATTGTTAATTAATAATGAATGAATGTGTGTGTGTGAAATGCGCAGGTGTCGAACTGGTTCATAAATGCGCGGGTTCGGTTGTGGAAACCCATGGTGGAAGAGATGTACCAGCGAGAAGAAGAAGATAAAAAGCAAGAATCAGGAGGAGGAGGAGAGACAGAGTCATTGGTGTCGCCGCCCTCATCGCAGCAGCAGCAACAGCCTATGATGATGATGATGGGAGATGGGACCACTTCGACGACAGACCTCGGATCCTCTACCAGGTTCGGGAACGGGACCACCTCTGCTGCCGGTGACGTGTCCCTCACCTTAGGGCTTCGCCACGCCGGTAACATCCCAGTACTCCCGCCCACCGATAATACTCCCTTTTCTATTACGGACTTGGGCTGTTAATTACCTACTAATTACACTATACCATCTTAGGTTCATTGGAATTTGGACAACACAGGAAATAGGGAAACACAAAATTTATAAATATTTGAAAATTCCCATTTTCTTTTCTTTTACTTTCTATACTTTGCTTTTTTATTCAGTTTGTTATCCAATAAGCAGACTACCGTATCATAAATTAAATCCAATCGCCCGAACACGTTGTAAGCTGCTCGTCTAGCGAGATTAAAACAGTCCACGACACGTACCAACGTGTGCGTCTCCACTTAAGTGAGTGATATTTTCGTATTTTTGCACTCATAATAGAACTTTTGTATTTCAGTAGAGCATTTGCACTTTGCAGTAGAACTATTGCGTTTTTGGAAGAACGTTTGCATTTTCAGAACAGATTCAGCGTATAAACCAAAGCACAAATAATTAAAACGAACACCAATTTTCTATTTTATATACTACTAACATATGGCAGATCTTAAATATGAATTCTAGAAGATTAAATTATAACATACTATGATTCATATTTATGATCCGTTTTGATGCGAAATGAGGTGTTTGTATTGATTATTTGAGTTTTTGTGCATACGTTTAAGTTATTCTACTGATACGTTGAATATTCTACTTAAATGACCACATGTTTTACTGAACTGAATGTTATACTGATCTCAAAACTCATTTAACACTATCGCGAAAACGAAAATAAAAAAATTAAGTAGAAAATGCAAATGTTCTATCCTAGAAAATTAAAATTATGATAAAAAACTTGATCTCGAAACTCATTAAATACTATCGCGAAAATGAAAATAACAAAATTGTTCTACTAGAAATGAAAACATTCTACTGAAAAGTGTAAAAGTTCTACTGTTGGCACAAATGTTCTACTGTTGGTGCAAAAGTTCTACTGTGAGTGAGTGTGCAAAAATACATAATTTTCCCTTACTTAAGTGAAGATACACACTCAATCACACGTCGCGCGTTGTTTTAATCTCGCTAAATAAGCAGCTCACATAGTATTCAAACAGTTTAGATATTTGAACGGTTTGTACCAAGGATGGAACTTAAATACTATGAACATTTAGTACTTCATTATAGAATGAGTTTTGATTTATAAAGGTACATGTATAAGTGCAAATCACTAATAGTGCAAGCTTATAAGAATTCATCTAAGTAGTTGGATGGATTATAATAGATGATTTAGATTAAAACACATATACAATATTAAATAAATATAACTAAATTCAAGCTCACAAAGATTAATTTTCCCGCTAAATTAGTACTTGATCTTAGACTACATGTTTAGAAATTGAACAATTAATAAAATTGGTTTGTAGTTTGCTTTGTAAAGGGATTTTCACCGGAGTAATCCACTTTACATAAAATCAGATAAATTTATAATTACATTTTAAAAAAATTTAGCTTAATTATATACTTAGAGTTTAAATCTATGCAACATGTAAATATGATCACCTTTAAGTATCTCATATTTTTTTGTTTATTTGTAGCTTTCTCAATCTTCACCCGATCTTTAACTAATTTTTGTTTTCTTTCTTTCAATTAAAAATTTATAGAAGATAACTAGCAAATGATCCTTAGAGCGGAAGAATATATAGATAGATTTATATCAAGTTATGAAATTACCAAATTACATTAAAATTGAAATATAAAGAAAAAGTGTGGACCGAGAACTTATCCTACAAATCATGACGATGAAGATAGTGAAGATCCTATTCGGTCTCGGACTCTCAATCCAAAATGTCGGCCAAGATATATTAACTAACTTTTGTTGGTTCAAGTGGCACAAAAATGTCTTCTAACTAATAATGGTCTTAAGCTTGATACGTATTTATAATTCCATGGTAAAGACTAATTATATAAAAGCTACAGAATGCGAGCATTCGTGACCAAATTAATTGAGATAGCTTGTGAGTGGATCATTATTAAAATGGCAATATGTATATATATTAAGTTGGTTCCGAGCAGGATTGATATTTGAAAGCTAACGATCGTGTGATTGATAACTGTATGTTATGTGAAGTCACATGGTGCAAACCTGCGTATAAATAGACATCCACCTATAGCTATATCTAACTTATTCATGAATTTAAGTCGCATCCATATCTCTCACCATCGTTAGGTGTAATATATACTAACACATGACCATATTTTGAATAATATGTAACAAAAAAAAGTTAAAAAAACATGTGACACTCGCAAACTAATTTTACCTGTCCATTCTAAACTTTGCTATTTGGAGGCTTAACAAATTTGGTTATCGAGTATTAGGAATGGCAATAAATCGAATTTGGCCAAACCTATAGGATTCGAACGGGTGCCCAACCTAAAGAAAACCCGCTCAAAGGAAGCGGGTTACAGACCCATAAAAAACCCTCAAGGCATGTGTTTTAATCGAAACCCACCCGAAAATATAATATATAATATATAACCTTTTATTTTCTTATACTATATTTAATATTTATATAAAAGTTTAACAAATAATACATATTTCGATATTATAATATAATATACTATGTAAATTTTAAAAAAATTAAATAGTACGGGTCGGAATCGGACCGTGTGCAGGTCAATCAACACCCGTTAGAAAACTAGAACCCAAATTCTTTTGAGTTTCACCCTTTTTAATCGGGGCGGATGCAACAGATACCCGTCGAGTTTGAATTTTTTTCGTAATCTCTATACAAGTATAATTGATATATGCACTAAATGAAAAAGGAAAAGAAACATATGTTGAGGTAACCAACCTTGAGCTAGCCTATAAGGGCAAGGTTCCTTGAGATTCAAACAAAAATATTTCAAAGCAACAACCACTCTCCACCTAATATCATATACACATATATAAATTGCCGGTTAGAGAGATATTCATATTGCTTACTTGTTGGACAACCACTGAATTCACAGAACAATTAATGTGTCTTAAGTTGTATATCCCATCCTGTAATATATATATAGCAATCAATAACAATATTGTTTCCAATTTAAGGCCGTAGTAGTTAATTTTATGTACCAAAATGGTTACGTATGATTTGAATTTTTGTCATAAAAATTGAAAGTGAATATTTTTATGGATGTTTAATTAAAGTAATTAATGAATGTTTTTTTTATCACTGTAGATAACAACCTCTTGCTTGCTGCTATAGAATAGTAGTGGCTGAAAGCTACGTGAGTCGTGAGATATGTTGCCTTCACTATACCTTTTTAGTTTTATTTTATTTGAAATTAAACTGTGGATATATATAGATCAATGCAAAAGAGAAAGACAACTCATCAACTGACAAAAAGGCTGCTTGATCATTGCACACTCTGCCAATATTACAATTACTATCACCAATTTTTCTTGGTAAAAAAAGATTCGAGGAATTTAATGTAAATATTTATATCTTTTAATGTAGTAAAATATAATTTATTCCTTCGGAACACGCACATTATCACTATCAACAGCTAGCTATAGCCTATAGGTCATTTGTGTAAACTATAGGTCATGAACATAATAAAAGTATTTTCATAATATCCTGATAAACAAAAACCATTTTGATGGTAATTTGTGTAAAGTGATTTTGCCATTTCTTGGGATTAAAAAGCAATGTGAAAAAGCTAAATGATAGAGAAAAGTGAGGAGGAGCAATAATTATATTATTGACAAAATTGACGAAGTGATTAATATATGGATGAAAGGAGAATGAGTTTAAAATTGAAAGTGAGATGATATATATATATAATAAATGAGAGGTTTGTGAAGACAGAGACCTGGATTGTAGCGACCCAGAATGCAATGGTTTCTCTGTCTTATTCGGTCACTGATATGATATTAATGAATTTACAAATTCAATGCCCCATAACATTACATAACTGTTCGAAATTAATTGGCTCATTTACTGTCAGCAATGCATTGCGTCAATTTCATCATTCATTAATTACAGTTGTGTGCCATTACTCTTCACTGGATCCGATCCGACAGCCCACAATTGACAGACCACTAGCCTGGGCCCACCTCTTTTGTGTCCTTGTACATTTACCACCACTTGCTGGGCCCCACACATACCCTCTGCTCTTATTTGGGCCTTTCAGCCCATATTCGATTCTCACGAAACACGCACCACAGCAGACAAACATGCATGCATCATAGCTAGACTGGACATCATCCTCGCAATATCTATTTTTTTTCAAATAAAAATGTTTCTTTCAAAAGCTCAAACTATTTTTTTTTTTATAAAAATTCAGTGTTGGTCAAAAAAAATTTCAAAATTTATTAATTTTGTCTTACATGTTTAACTTTCAATTATTTTACATCTACGAACTCAATTAAAAAGACAAAAATAAACAAATTGTCTTGAATATTGCTCCACATTAAAGTATGCAACACTACATACGCTTGGAAGCAAAATTACATAATTTATTTTCATAGAAAAAAATATATAAGAACACTTAAAAACTACCTCCAAATCCGTGTGAACACATGGTTCACCAGATACACAGACGTGGTCTTAGAGGTCATGAATAGGGGTATTTCAGACCATTATATGTCTTCTAATAATTGATTTGGCGCAAAGCATTATTTCTTGGACCCCCCTTTTTGTTTTTTGAACATCCAAACTGAGCACCAAACGTTTTATGAGGTAGTACAACAATAATGGGTAAGAGAAAAACATAAAAACCCGCTCACTGATATATGGTACAAACTGAAAGAGATAAAAGAGAAATAAAGGAAATCAACACTACTTACTTTAAGGGTATCGCTCAGAGAGAGCTGCTTCTAGATGTGCAACTAAAACTGAACATAGATCAGAGTAATGAAGATCTTATAGCACTGGAGAGAAACATGTTGGATGAGTTGGAGAAATGGAGTAATCTAGATTAAAGAATATGACATCAAAAGGCTCATGGATTTGCCTTGGGGACCACAACACCAAGTTCTTTCACGGATATGCTAAAGCGCGGAATAGCCAAAATTCTGTCAAAGTTCTTATTCAAGAGGAAGAAACAAGAATTCAAAATCACTTTCTCGTAAAGGGAGCAATTACATATTTTTATATGCAACTGATGGGAACTGCATCTACATCTCTCCCTATAGTTGACAAAAAGATTATATAAATGAGACCTAAATTGACACATACTCATCAGATCATTACGTGCACTTTTTTAAGAGTACTTGGAACATTGTGGGACCTAGCATTGTTTGTGATAGTCAAGAGTTTTTACGTTCTAAATTCTTACCCATAATCATCAACTGCACTTATGTTATGTTGATTCCCAAGGTCCCAAATGATGCGACAGTCAAAGAGTTCAGGCCGATTGCTTGTTGTTCAGTCATACAATATTATCTCCAAAGCTTTAATTATCAGGATGCAAAGAGTCTTACCTCATATCATTGGCGAGAGTCAATCAACATTTGTCAAAGGGAGAGTAATTTTTTACAACATTCTCCTTGGTCATGAACTGATAAAAAGATATGGAAGGAAAGGGGTGTCTCCGAGATGCATGCTGAAAATTGATATTCATAAGGCATATGGTACAGTTGAATGACCATTTTTCAAGTACTTAATCCTCGAGATTGGCTTACCTTATCAGTTTATAGAGTGGATTATGGCATGTGTCAGCACGGTCTCGTATTCATTCAATGTGAACGGGGACATGATAGAACCTTTTGCAGCTAAGAGAGGACTGAGACAAGGGGACCCAATTTCGCCTTACCTCTTTTTAATATGCATAGAATACCTGAACAGGTGTTTGCATAGTTTGAAAGGTAACCCAAAATATCACTATCACCCTCGATGTAAGAAAATGAAGTTGACCCATGTTTTCTTTGCAGATGACTTGTTGCTTTTCTCCAGAGGAGACACACAATTTGTAAGGCTCCTTCTCGCCGCTTTTAATCTCTTTTCTAATGCATTAGGCCTGAAAACAAATTAATCTAAAAGTTGTATCTACTTTGGTGGGGTCCCTTATGATGAACAAGAAGAAATACTATCTGAGTTGATTATGGTAAGAGAAGAATTACCCTTTAAGTATTTGGGGGTGCCCCTCTCTATTAAGAAATTGTCTGTTATCCAATGTCAACCAATAATCAAGAAAATTTTGTCTTCGGTGGAGTGCTAGACTTTCAAGCTATTATCATATGCAGAGAGAATTCAGTTGATCAAATCAATTCTGTGTGGGGTGCAGACATATTGGTGCCAGATTTTTCTTATCCCACAAAAGGTATTGAAATTAACCCAAAGTGTTTATTCGACCTTTCTCTTGACTGGATCATCTTGGACATCCAAGAGAGCTTTAGTAGCTTGGGAGTATCTATGTTTGCCTAAAGCTGCAGGGGAGTGGAATATCACTTCTGAACACTTGGAAAGCAGCTATATGCAATTAGTTATGGAACCTTGCTCAAAAGAAAGATAAGATGTGGGTGAGATGGGTTCACAAAATTTATGTGAAAGACAGAGTTGTCACCCTCATGAAGGCTCCACCTCAAGCTTCATGGGTGGTGAGGAAAATATTTGTAACCAATAGAATGATCAATGATAGCGCAAGAGGGGTTAATATGCTGAGCGAGCCTAGCTTTTCAGTGTGTAAAATGTATAATTTAATCAGGGGAGAATTCACAAAATTTAATTGGAGGAAGATGATTTGTAATAATCCAGCCCCTCCAAAGTGTGTCTTTATAAGCTGGTTGACTATTCTGGGGAGATTAGCCACATGTGATAGATTGGCTAGAATTGAGGTAAGTTGTGACTTAATCTGCAGCTTGTACACTAAGGAGCCAGGGACCATATCACATCTATTTTTCAGCTGTGAGTATGCCACTGAGGTATGGAAAGTTGTTCCTGAGATGGTTCGGAATCACGAGGAGGGCGTGTAACTGGAAAAGTGAAGTAAGTTATGCTCAAGCCCAATATAATACAAATGTCATGCATCATCAAATTTTCAGAATGATTTTGAGTTTATCAGTTTATATGATTTGGAAAAAAAGGAATTGCAAGAAGTTTTGTAATGTTCAGCAGGGAAGGAATTGCATTAAGTTTTGTAATCGTAAAGCAAATTCAAACTATGGCTTTCAGTTGCTGCTATGCGAAGGATTAAGTATGAAAGGCGCTACCTAAAGAGTTTGGTGATTAAGTTGGTCTTTTTGATGGTTGATGGGTTAGATTTATGAGGTGTGTTTTGGGATTCAGATGAGTATGTGTTGTTTGTTGTTGAGTTGTATGTTTCTCGAGTTGTGATTCATCTTTTGATTTAATATAATTCTACTTTACCCAAAAAAACCTACCTCAAAAGATTTTGGTCGGTATTCTAGTCTTTAAAGGAAGCTTAATTTATTTATTTTATATTTTTCATTGGATGATTAGTGAAGAGTGTATATAATAGTGATGATGAATGAAACAAATAGAAATTCAAATAGTAGTGACGATGAATGAAACGTATAAAAATTAGAGAAGTTTAGAAGACGTGTATGATCATATAAAAACATATGTTGATGGCAAATTTTTATATACGTTTGTTACGATGTGTTTGAAATTTTAGTAAAAATACTCTGAATATTTTTTTTAAGTTACATTTATAATTATTTTTGTTAAATTTAATATTATTGGATTCCAGTTAATTTCCGTCCAACTCAAATAGAGCTGGTCGAGAAAGAAGCATTTTTCCCGACCAAATAGAGTTGGTCGGGAAAACCTCCCACTTTGCCGATCAACCTTGAGTTCAGGGCATAGAAAGACATGTCCCCGCATTATAATTCAATTTGGCTACGATAATAATTTAGGGAAAATTTCACATAAACCCTATTCATTATGGACGAGTTTCACTTAATTCCTCTTAACTTCAAAATCAACTTGTAGAGTCTCTTAAGTTTAAAAAGCTTTCACTTTACCCTTTTTCTTAACCTTTTTGAAAATTATGTTAACTTTTTGTGAAATGACGAAAATACCCTTGTATTAAAAAAACTGAACTTCTTCTATAATATTTTCATTGTAACAAATAAAGAATAAAATTCTACTACTAATAATAAAAAAAATTAAATTTCTTATAAAAATTAATAAAAATCTATTTTTAAACATTGTTTTTTATTTTTATATTTTTTATAAAAAGATATTTAAAAACAATTTTATTCTTTTTTTGTAAAAAATAAGAAATCAAAATTTCAAAATTGTTTTAATTTTTTAACGTAAGGGTATTTTCATAATTTTACAAAAAATTTAATATAATTTTCAGAAAAGGTTGGAAAGAGTAAAGAGAAAAAATTTCAAACTAAAAGTATTCCACAAATTGATTTTGAAATTAGGGTTTAGGTGAATTTCATGTGGAATTTTCCCTAACTTATTTATGGTTATGTTGGAGATTACACGACAAATGGATAAAGTTTAGATTTAACAAAGCCAAATTATAATTTTGCTGAGAAATAAATGTGTGTTGAAGTTAAAATCAAGCTTAGACTTCTGGTTTGAATTTGATGTTTATATTCTTATATCTGACACTATCTGACAGATAATCCGATTGGATTAGGTATTGTTAAAGAGTAATAATTTGAGGTTTTTTGGCAGTTTTATTTGTGAATCATAACTTCTTAATTGACTAAATGGAAAGGAGCTACTCCCATATTAGCTTAGCATATTGTGTTAACTGATTGCAGCTCCAAGAATTGTAAAGATGGATAGCTTAGCCCCTAAAAAGTTTATATTGTGATATGAAACTATAATCTTATCGCAATTTATTATATTTGATCGGAAATTAGTTGATGAGTTTGAATTGGAGCACAAATTTAATTAAAAGTTCAAATGTGTAGTTGAATTATTGATTATACTTTACATTTTAACGTGCATCATCGAAAATAAATTCGTTCGTTGGTACAGATGAATAGATTGAAGGAGGAGTTGACATCACGTACTACGGAATTTCAGGCCTCAACAACCTTAAACTACCAGTGGTATAGAAGACCTCGACTGCCCTACAGAACTCATGTTGGGTTCTCAAGTTGGGTTATTAGAGTCATGTTGAGGAGAGAAAGTAGCGAGAGATATGACACGTGGATGCGCCAATCCTACAAGCTGGAAGCCAAGTCACGGGATGATGCCAGACCATATACTATCGGCGTTTTGGAGAAACGCCCACAACATGAGGTCGAGATGAGGACACAACACTTAGCATATGACTTTAGACCCGAACTCAAAAGGCGAGATGAGAGATGGAGACGCAAATAAAAGCGCAGATATAGGAGATGAAGAATATGATGGACATGACGAAGAAGCACATAGTGAAAATAAACGTTAATCAAGAATTGTAATAAATTATAACTTTGAATTGTTTGTTTTGATATGGATTTTCATGTTTTGAATTGTTGGTTTTGATAATAATTTCCATATTATGAGTATGGATTTTCATGTTTTGAATTGTTGGTTTTGATAATAATTTCCATATTATGAGTATGAATTTTCAGGTTTCGTTAATAATTTATATAGAAAGTTAAAAATATAATTTTAAATTATGTTAGGTTATTCCCGATCAACTGTAAAGCTACGTTGGTCAGTAAAAGGTATGCATTTTCCAACCAATATAGTTGGTCGGTAAAAAGCATAGATCTCCCGAGCAATCAAAAATCGGATGATAGTGGCATATCCCGACAAATCGAAAATATATCGGTAGTGGCATATTCCCGACCATTATGTTGGTTGGTAAGGATATACTTTTTCCCGACCAACAATGAGTCAATGATACGCATCGGTATTTATGTATTTCAACCGGATTTACCGTTTTCTCGACCAATGTGGTTGGTTGGGAAAAATCTTATTTTAATAGTGTAACAAAATTGGCCTGTAAAAAGTCCAAAATACCCTTAATAGTTATGATTTAAAATGAGATTGGTCTAACAAGTTCAAAATAAAAATTAATTTATTTTATTTGATAAATAATCATTAAATAATAATATAATTAATTAATTGCTAACAACATATAGAATCTTTCGAATGACATAACTCTCTCATACAGCTCCATTTCGGGCTTATAGAATACCAAATCGAAGAGAATCGGCAGATCAACAATTTTGAAAAAAAAAAAGATTTTACATGTATATTATTAGTAACTGATTTAATTTAATAAATAAATAATCATTACAAAAATATTAATAATGATAACAACTATTAAGTATTAATAATATACTGAAACTTTTGAATGACATAACTCTCTCATACGAGCTCTGTTTCGGGCTCATAGTATATCGAATCGAAGAGAACTGAAAGATCTGAAACTTTGAAGAAATAAGTTTTCGTTTACATATATTAATAATTATTTATTCATAATAATATTTTTTGTACGAATTATTAATATTTTTTGTAATGATTATTTATTAAATAAAAGTAAATCAATTTTTAATTTGAACTGGTCACTAGATTTGACCTGATCAAACCAGCCAAATTTCAAATCATAACTATTGAGAGCATGGATTCGCCATAATTTACCTTAAGTGCTACTTAAAAATTCTCAGGTACCGTTGAAAAAAATTTCAAGCTTAAGGTAGTGATTTTGAAATCAACTCATACAAGTTCTTACACATATCCGTCAAGTCCAAGAGTAACCCTCATTACACTTTAGACCCCTTACGTGTTATAGAAAAATTTAAAAAAATTAGATAAGACCTTATACATAGTAAACAAGAACTTGGCAGGGCGTCTTGGAATAAGATTATTATAATAAAAAATAAGGAAAATTGTAAAAAATGTCTTAAAAAATATGTTATGAATTTATTTTTTATGCAAAATGTGTGTATTTATAAAAAAATGACAAAATTGTTTATGATATTAAGAATTATATACTTTTAACAGTAATTAAAAAGTTTGTAACTTAAAAATAGTTTAACTAAAAAATTGAAATACAAGTTTGATTATACAAATTTTAGTTAAAATAATTTTGAGAAACACTTTTTAAAATGTTTATTTAAAAAATAATTTTTAATATTGAGGGTAACTTCGTCATTTAGACATATATTAAACTTAACAACACATTTTTGTCATCAACAAAGTATATAATAGGTTTTTACAAAAATGTAATAATATATAACAAAAAAATAGTTCGCAATTGCATCCTTCTTTGTTTTCATACAATTTACAACATAATGTGTTTCGTATATTTTAATACAACTTGAGTATGCAGAATAATTGAATGGTAACTTAAAATTTATAATAATAATTGAACGGTGGGATATGTTAGAAAATTTTACTATTGAAAAAATGGGTAATTCTATGTCTGTACCCTAACTTTGACTCATTTTAAAATTAGTACCCTAAGTTTGAAATTTTTTTGGCGCTATCTTAAGTTTAATTAATTTCAGATAAATACCTAACGGGTTAAATCTAACAGAGTTGGTATGCAAAAAGACCAAAATGCCTCTCGATGTTATGAGTTGAAATCTGACTGGTTCAAATAAGGTCAAACCGGTTTAATATTTATGAAATGACTATTTTACCCTTCATTCAATAACTAATTTAACCTATAAAGTGAGAGAAATTTTGACTTTTAAAGTATTAATAATTAAAATAACATTTGTGATATTAAAAATACTTGTCAAATGACCAAAATGCTCTCAACTATTCATTCAATTTTCAAAAACTATCATCAAGTTTAATCCACGACCTTCTCGCAGATTGAGTTGTTGTTGTTGTTTTCAATTCAACAAATCAAGAGCCCCTTTCTTGAAACCAGAAAAAATCTAGATTGAGTTGTTGTTATTGTTGTAAAAATGCAGAAAAACCCAGTTTGAAAAGGCCACATATATATGGACCCCTGTTTTCGGGAGACCCTCGATGCGGGTTTCACTCCGGCGAGAAGGAGCCAGGAAGTGAGCTCGGCGCCGGCGGTGGAGGGTCCGACGACGGAGAAGCCGAGGGAGGGGCTAAAGAAGAAGAAGAAGGTGAGCGCAGAGATGGAGACGGCGGCAGCGCAGGGGACCTATTGTCGCGCCCCCATCGTCGGCCTCATCGGCCCTCGACGGCCTAGATTCTCTGGTCGGCGACCTCGCCGATCTTCGCCCCTCATCGCTTCCCCAGCGCGAGGACGAGTCCTCGCCACCCCTCCCTCCACCGTAAGATCTGAACCCGCCGCCGTGCCGGGTCTGGTCGAGCTCCTCGGCGGTTCGCTCGTGCGGGCTGTTGGTGAGGGAGAGAGGGGCCTAGTCAAAGAGGGTCTGCGAAGACGGAGCCGAGTAGGTCGATTTGGCGGAGAACTTGGCGAGAGAGAGGGTCTGAGCCTTCTTCTTCTTGGTCTCGGTGGTGGTGGCGGCGGAGAGGGGCTGTTTGCCCATTTTTAAATATTAAAAAAAGGGTAAATTCCACATGACCCCCCTTAACTATACGCGTGTCTCACATGTCACCCCTTAACTACAAAATCAATTTGTGAGATGCCTTAACTATTCAAAAATCTCACTTTACCTTTTCTTGTTGACCTTTTTCAAAATTCTGTTAAGTTTTTGTGAAATGACGAAAATACCCTTATATCTGAAAAATTAAAATAAATAAATAAAAATGATTTTGAACTTTTTTTTCTAATTTTCTCGTTGTACAAAATTAAGAATAAAATTTTGTTGATAGTAAAAATAATTTTTAAAAAGTTTTTTTTACAAAAATAAAATTTACTTTTAAGCATCGTTTTTTATTTTTATTAATTTCTATAATTAATTGTTTTTAAATAAAAAATTAATACTAAAATATTATTTTTATTCTTTATTTTGTACAACGAGAAAATAGAAAAAAAAGGTTCAAAATCATTTTTATTTTTTTATTTTCATTTTTCAGATATAAGGGTATTTTCGTCATTTCATAAAAACTTAACAGAATTTTGAAAAAAGTTAACAAAAAAGGTAAAGTGCGATTTTTGGATAGTTAAGGCAACTCACAGATTGATTTTGTAGTTAAGGGGGGCATGTGAGACACGCGTATAGTTAAGGGGGGCATGTGAGACACGCGTATAGTTAAGGGGGGTCATGTGAAATTTACCCTAAAAAAATTAAACTGTGTGTGTGCACGCGTTTTATGTGTGAGTGTGTGTTTGCGTTTATGTTTGAGTTGTAGTGTTTGTGGGGTTTTTGTCTTTTTTAAGTGGAAATTGCAAGTCACTATCCTGTACTATACAATTTTTGCATGTGACTACCCTCTACTTTTTTTAGTTGCATGTCACTGCTGTAAAATTTCATTTATTTGCATCGTCCATCACAGAATTAAGTTTGATATAAAAAGTTTATAATACCCCTATATTAAAAAATTCAAAAAAAATATATCTTTTGAACATCTTTTAAAAAATAATTTTTATCGGATAAATAATAAAACACTGATTTCAAAATTATTTTAAAAAATAAAAGTTTTTTCAAAAAAGTATTTAAAAATAAAAACTATACCCATAAATTACAATACATCAATATACCCATCAATTATATAAAGAGCAATAAAATACAACCATCAATTACAGTATGTAACTTTCAGATCTAGTGGAGTCAAATCATGGCCGAGCTGTGAATCGACGGAGGAGGAATGACTTTTGTAGCGGACGGTTGCTGGGAGGCTGAGCTGTGAATCGACGGAGGAGGACGGTGAATCCGGAGAGCTCGGCGCGGTTGCTGGGAGGCGACGACTAGCAATCGGGAAGATGGCTGGGAGGTGAGAGCGACGCTGGTTTTTTTTTTATCTCCGATCTGATCGTACACGCCGAAGTGGGGAGGCGAGAGGCGGAGGGGGTGTTGTCTGTGTTGAGTGTTGCTGGGAGAGTGTGATAATGATTGGTTGATTTTTTTTTAATTTAAAAATCAGAACATAAGCCTACTGTTAAATAAAGTAAAGCCCACAAAAGCACAAACTAATATAACTATGCAAGGCCCATTATGAGATAAATGAAGTCCATTCTTAAGTGATAAATCATAAATGAATCGTTCGGTCTGTTCAGTTTTTGATCGGTTTCAGATAATTGAATCGAACCGAATCAACTATTTTTTTTGGTTTAGTTCGGTTCGGTCGGTGTTGATCGGTTCAGTTTTTTGAAACATCCCTTGTCAGTTCTAATAATTATTTATTTTAAGAATTTTGAAAATTAAACTTGTTAAGTAATGATGAATGTGCAGAGAAAAGGGGAGTTGGATGCAATGATGGCCCAACATTCATTCTCGGATCCTGATACACATCTTGCGGGACCACCCTCCCTTCCATCGTGCTCTACCTGTACGTGTTTATTATTATTATATGATTATGCTCCTAACACTTGCATTAAGTTTCACTTGAATTAGAAGAACTAAATTATTTAATATTAATCAGTATTTTTAGATTCCTTCTCAATTAATCAGTTTAAGCTAATGATTCAACAAAAACGCAAGTGTTTATTTTTAAAGGAAAAACTAAAATTGAATAATAACAATTTACTCGACATCAAGCCAGACTGTTGAAGCTATAGTTGGTGGTACAAACTCATTACTATAATTTCAGCTACTGTTAGTTAAAACATACAAGATCAATTCGTGAGCCACAATCTACGGACAAAAGAAAATGATACGTTGGATTCAGGTGCTGAAAAAAGCGCCTACAGTCGAAGATAATGCTCCCGAACATGTTCTTGAATTGTTTCCCTTGTCGGACGTGGTCCACCACCCTAAGGCAATTAATCTGAAGCTCTACCTCACTCCAGTTATTCCATTTTTCTTATGATAGAGCCTCTCTAACACCTACAACCTCCACCTCTTCAGAATGAAGATGACTCGAAAAGCGTCCGCAAAGAGCTCCCACAATTCGTCTTTCCTGAATACATACAGATAAGCCCTCCATATTGCCCAAAGTATGATGGCCCAAAAAATTGCTTGCGTCCTCCCCTTCTACCCAAGACCTTCAGTTACTTATTATTGAATATGGCCCCATCTTTATTGGGTTGATAGAAACTCCATTGATTAATTGAAAACTCTAGAGAATTAAATAATAAATTATGAATTAATTAGATTATGTATTTCCCTACTATTTTAATATTTATTAAATATATAATAACTATAAATTTAGCAGAGTAGTGATTCGAGATAAATCCCAAAGAGACCAAGTTGATCATGAAAGTCCCTACGAACAAGATACGAAATTAGAGTTCTTAATGTTTGAAAGATTGGATTTTGTTTTTGAGTTTGTTGTTTGATCGGTAAGCAATTATTTTATTTATTTATTTTCAATTGGGAAAGGCAGGCTTATGGTGCTACAATAATTTAAACAAATTATGCCTCTTCCTACTTGCAAGTGAACTTGGTCCGGTGTCACTAGTCTTGAGTTATAACAGTAGAGCCACACGGACTAAAAAGTTTTCTAAAAATGAGAGAGATTAGAGGAAGACCCTGAGATATATGTTCCGATTCTACAATTGTTATCAGTTTCCCGAGCTTACTCAATGTCTAATTTAAAAGAAATGACGCTTCATACCACATACAACTAAACTAACTACCTTGATATGGTGTCACTATTCCCAAGTCTTAGCAACATACGATGCCTGAACTTTATAGAATTGCATGTCTCCCTCTTAAAGAACGAGGGAGATTAGAGGTGGACGCTTAAGATCTCACCCATATATATTGTAATTACATTATTATTTATTTGTTTTCCAAGCTCACATAATTGATTATTTCACTCAAAAAGCCCAAGCTCCAATCCTCCAAAATATTGAACATGTCGGACATCAATATTTCCTAGAATGGTTTAGACTAGCCACATATCTCAACACGTTGGACTGAATTTAATTTCGTAATTGTTATCAATTTTTCGAGTTAGCTAACAACTCAAGAGGAACTATATATACTCCCTAGCTCCAAGCCTAGAAAACACCGAAGAAGGACAAACCAGAGCTAAAACAAGACATTTGATAATATATTTGGTTTCACTTTTTACGTTTTAATTATTGTGATATCCATAGCATAAGTGAGCTTAATTTATGGGTATATGGCATTATCACTACCCATACATAATCATGTTTAACGTTTTTGGAATACAAAAAGAACACAACGGAAACCAAATATGCTTACCTTACCTGATCGAGTCGCGATATTTACTTCTTTTATTATTCTTGTAACGTGTTTTTTTTATCGTAGATGCTTTTTGGTAATTAAGTGTATGAGCTTATACTTTTTAGTAAATAATTTTTAAAGGCTAATATCATAGACCTATTAGTTAGAAAAACGATTTCATTATATAGTTTGTAATTTTGCAAATATATTTAACATACAAAATCAAACTTATTTAAAATACAAGAACAAAATCGAATAGTAGAAGTTTACTTTTCTTAATCTATTGAAAAACTAGTACAAGTGTGATTCTAGTAAAATGCAAGATGGGAGATTGTCTAAAAAGTGAAGGGTTAAAATCGGCTTTCAATTCGATATATCACTATCAGTTTTTTATGTTGTAACGACGCACGTTAAGTGCGCCGTTACAATTTGTAACAGCGCACAAAAACGTCTGTAACGGCGCAGTTAAAGTGCGCTGTTACAGTGTCGTCGTTACAATCTGTAACGGTGCACAACGCGCAGTCTGTGCGCCGTTACTGGTTGTAACGGCGCACATACGGATGTGCGCCGTTACAAAGGCTACTGTCACTGTTTGTAACGGCGCACTGACGGTGGGCGCCGTTACAATTAGTGACGGCGCACGCCGTTACATTTGTAACGGCGCACTGACGGTGGGCGCCGTTACAATTAGTGACGACGCACGCCGTTTGTGCGTCGTTACATTTGTAACGACGCACTAACTGTGTGCACCGTTACAAATAATGCAGAATAATAATAAATTTTTTTTAATATATTTTATATTTATTATTTTTTTATTTAAAAATGAATATTGAATTTGTTGAAAATAAAATTATATTAATATTGAAATTGTTGAATAAAATATTTAATTTACATAAAATCTATGACGACGGGACTCCAGGATCTGTAGAACTATTCGGGTTAAATGGAGGTGGATGGGCGAGATTAGGGTTGAGTAACTTCAGCTGTTGTTGGAAGTACTGGAACATGTGCTCGGCATGTTGTTTTTGGGCGGCGTGCTGCTGACGTTCAGCCTGACGTTCAGTGCGAAGTTCCGTGAGTTCAGTCCGGAGCTCCGCAATCTCCGCTTGACTACCATCGGAGGAGGTCGAACGTCTTCTCTGTCCCGGCGGTGCCTCATAAGCACTCCCGCAACCCCGGATGCGTCGTCCTCTGGAGGGTTCTATGGCAACTCCTCTGGCAAGCTCGATCTCGCGAACATGCTTGGCAGCTAGTCACATGACCTCATCCTCTTCAGCGTCGGTCATCTTGTTCAGCGTTCCATCCTCGTTGTAGTTCGCCTCGTCATTCTTCCAATCCCTAAGCGCATTCTTAATGTAAAGCTGCAAAAAAAATTTGATTAATATAATAAATTTAAATATTAAAATTTAAAAAAATAATAATGAAACTTACAAGCTTCGGGTTGAGTTCCTCCTCCCCCTCCTGTGCATCATCACCAGGCCTAGGTAAGGCCTTGTGAGCCTTCAGTAAGGCCTCCAACTTTTTGGAGACCTCCACTTCCCCGGCCTCCGACATCCTCTCCCAAAGCTGTCGAAATGGGACTTTACCAGTGTGGTGGTTTAATTTGTTCTCGCTCCTCCGAATGGCACTCATTTGAGTACCAACTTCTTCCTGGAAAAAAAAAAGTAAATTCACATCAAAATTAGTAAATTAAAGTAAAATTAAAAAAAATTAAAGTAAAAATTAGTAATATACCTCGTTGACATCGAAATGTTGAACGAGCCACCGCCACTGGGACTTCTTCCCTTTCAGACACTTGGGAATCCCATTACGGTCTAGTCTAGTAGGGTCGACGTAGAGCTTGTATAACCGCTTCATGTTTGATTTTCGCTCCTTGTAAGCGCCTATGGCCGCCTCACGAATCCAACCCCTAAGCTTAACCGAATCGGTCACTGCAAACAAACGCTGAAATTCACAAACATCACGTCAATATTTATAATACGAGCATTTGAAAAAAAATGTGAGTAAATGTTGAAATTACCTTAAAACTCCTCCAAAATGCCTGGAACTCAGACGCCGGCAAATCCTCAAACGTTTGGTAGGAAGCGTCGCGTTCCCGAGCGAATTTCCCTATAATCGTCTTCACCCTTTCTATTGAAAGGATTCCTCCTGCGACACGTGGTCGGCCGTTTTCTCACTTCAATAGCAACGGACCTCCGTTCGTCTGAACTGCTCTCTCTTCGTGCTCGATGTTGATGTCGATCTTTTGGTCCTTTTTTGCCCTGGCTTCCCAGCTCTTCGTGTTCAGGCAGTCGACTTCCACTTTGTAATCGAAGTACAACTCGTACCTCGGAATCTCTCTGTACTCGAGGGGAAGGAGCCTCCACTCGTTCAGCGGGAGTTCTGACTCATCCGGCACAAAGTCCTCTTCGGAGGGTCCTGCGACGTCTCCGAGCATCTCCTGGAAACTCCGAGGATCCGGGACCTGGAACTGCCAGCCAACCTCCGTATCTCCCGGATAAGTCGGCTGAGTGGGCTGAGTCGGCTGCGGCGGTGACGGAGTGTACATCTCATCATGTAACTCCGGCGCCTGTGAAGCCTCGAAAAATGGAATGTCCATGGTGGCTCGCCTAGGTGCCCTGGCCTTAGGTACCTTACGTCTAGGCTCCATTATTTGTAATTGACCGAATAACACTTTTAAGGTCAATTTGACCGAAATAACCCTAATTCGGCCGAAAATGCCCGAATTACCCTTTTTAAGATCAAATTGACCGAATTACCCTTTTTAAGGTCGAAATGGCCGAATTACCCCTAATTCGGTCGGAATTGACCGAATAACACTTTGAAGGTCAATTTGACCGAATTACCCCTAAGGGGCATTTTTTTAATAATTCCAAAAATACCCCTAAGGGGCATTTTTTTAAAAGTTCCATAAATACCCCTAAGGGGCATTTTTTTAAAAGTTCCATAAATACCCCTAAGGGGCATTTTTTTAAAAGTTCCAAAAATACCCCAAAGGGGCATTTTTTTTAATAGTTCCAAAAATACCCCTAAGGGGCATTTTTTTAATAATTCCAAAAATACCTCTAAGGGGCGGCGACGGGAACGGGATCGGAATCGGGATAGCAAGGGAGAATAAGGAGAAAGAAGGAGGAAGAACAAAACAGAGGAGGAAGAAAAAGGGTTCTGCCAATATTTATCTGCGTTTTTGTAACGGCACACATAATGGTGTGCGCCGTTACAAATTTTGAGTCTAACAACGCACATAAAGGTGTGCGCCGTTAGACCTAATTTTTGTAACGACGCACCCCGGTATGTGCAACGTTACAAACCGTAACGGTCAGAAAACGAGCCGTTTCTGACCGTTGCCGGACCCAACGGTCAACTTTTGCAACGGTCAACAAATTTGTAACGGCGCACATACCCGTGTGCGCCGTTACAAGCAAAACTTTGTAACGGCGCACAACAGTGTGCGCCGTTACAACCAAAATATCCGCGGGAAGTTTAAATTTTCGCGAAATTTACCCGCGAAATTTGATTTTTCGCGTGGCGCCACTTTTGTAACGGCGCACATACCTATGTGCGCCGTTATAAACTTAAACCCTAAATTTGACCTAAACTCGATCGTCAATGATAAGCGGTGTTCCCGTGGTTTGATTTTCTTCAAATTTGTACTATACCACGTATATGTAATTGAAAACTAATTGAACGGTTTCGATTAAAAAAAAATAAAACAAATCTACCGAACGTATGATGATCAATGTGTTTAGGGTTTTGTGAGTTTTACCTTCCTTAACCCTAAACTCACGCTTTCAACGAAAGTGGAATGTGTTGAAAACAAAGTTTTAATCCAACCGTACGGATAGGAGCGTAATGAATGTGTACTTCATATGCCAAAATTTCATTCAATTCCGATAATGTATGAACCTAGATCTAACCGGTCAATGGGAAGTCAACATAGTTGACTGGCCCATTTGACTTTTTGTAACGACGCACATAGGCAAAGTGCGCCGTTACAAACTTTCAAAAATAATATTATTTTATTTATGTCGATCCAAAAGTTAATCCGACCGTACCAATTTGAGCGCAATGACTTGTTAATTCATGTTTCATAATTTCAGGGTACTATGTTGAACGTATGAATCTCGATCGGGATCGAAAACCCGATTTCAAAGGACAAAAGTCAATAATCTGATTTTTCCTAAGTGTGGATTTGTAACGGCGCACTTACCTTGTAACGGCGCATTGTATAATGTGTGCCGTTACAAATCCATACTTAGGAAAAATTTGAAGGTCAAATTGACCGAATTACCCCTAATTCGGCCGGAGTTGACCGAATTACCTTTTTAAGGTCAAATTGACCGAATTACCCCTAATTCGGTCGCATTTGACCGAATTACCTTTTTAAGGTCAAATTGACCGAATTATCCCTAATTCGGTCGGAGTTGACCGAATTACCCTTTTTAAGGTCGAATTGACCGAATTACCCCTAATTCGGTCGGAATTGACCGAATTACCCTTTGAAGGTGAAATTGACCGAATTATCCCTATTTCGGCCGCAGTTGACCGAATTACTCTCTATAGATCATAGATTAAAAAAACCATTTATTCATAATCAATCAAACATACATATACATATTAAGTATCAGAGTCGGCGGAATCATAATCTTCATGCCCTTCCAAATCACTGTCATCGGTTTCTTCGTCGTCGTGCTCGGTTTCTTCGTCTTCTTCATCGTTCTCAGCTGGAGGTACTGGCGGTGGATACCGGATTAAGTTTGTTAGGTCGATAGTGATACCACCCGGTGTGACGATGTCAATTCGATCTTCTTGGTAAGGTTCATCGACTTCAAACTCCAGGTCGTCGTCGTCACCGGCACGGGCTAAACTGCTCGGTTTGTAGTGACCCCTATGCGACACGACGTTCACAACCTTCCACGGTCCACATTTAGGGTCGTCGATATAGTATACCTTTTTTGCCATTAAAGCAAGGCAAAATGAGTTTTGTTTGTGACGATCTGTGGACGTGTTGACCGAAATGAATCCATTTGCGTCCTTTCTGACTGTCTGTTCGTCGTACCCCCGACACTTGAATAGAACGAGTGGCATGCCTTCCGAGTAGGTAAGGATACATACGTCCATAAGAACACCGTAGTAACATATGTCGTTTGCTTCAATCATGAACCCTAAATTTTGATTTCTCCGGCCCTGGTCGATTCTCAAGCATAAAAATTTGACGCCGTTAACAGTACACTGCGAATAAATGGCAGACGAACGAGGACCTCTGGATAGTAGTACCAACTCTCGTTGCCACCCTGGAGCACTCATCTGCACACGAAATAAAAATGAGTTATCCCTAAAATTTGTATATGGTAATTGAAGTTAACTGATGTCTATTACGTACAATTCTGTGCCACTCGAAGACCAAGGACATGACTCGATCCTGAAGAGATTTCCTAGGGTGTATTCGTTGGAACCCTGCACGATGTGATTCTACGAATGCATCTGCTTCGGCACAATTCTCAATCACTGTCCAATTCGCCCAGAACATCTCGGATGTGCTCAATTTGTCGTTTCGCACCACGCTCTTAACTTGTACATGTGGGGAAACAACTGATAAGTTGAAACCTAGAGCTGGACTAACAAAACTTTCGCTGGTTGAAGTGGCGCGGTTAAGGTACATCTGAGTGAAGGTGACAGACACGTGCATCAAGTACTGTTGGGCTATACAACTTTCTGGATATCGCGTGTTTCGCACACTTTTCTTGTACACGCCAAGTTGCCTACAATCGAATTATGAAGGTTAATGTCATATTCGATTATACAGTTCAATGGTAATTGGAAATGATATTTCGAATTCAAGGATCATACCGTTCAATTGGAAACATCCATGTGAAATGAACTGGGCTGGTTCGCAAAACTTGATCTAGGATGTGCAGTAGAAGGTGAACCATAATTATACAGAATGAAGGAGGGAAAATAGTTTCCAACTTACAGACTAGAACCACTATATCTTCCCCCAACCTTTTCAGGGCTTTTTTCCTCGGTTCCCTCGTGCACAACAATTGAAAGGCCTTGCCCAGCTCTGTTAATGCTTCTGCCACATAAGGCGTAACGTACTTTCGAATGACAAGGGGGAAGATACGTTGCATCAACACGTGACAATCGTGGGTTTTCTATCCGAGAAACTTTTTCTCATCGGGATTCACCTTGCTCTTTAGACTTCTCGCATATCCAGAGGGAAACTTAACAGCTTTTATATGCTCCAGTACTTCCTTCCGATCACGACCCGCCACGCCATAAGGTGCATCTGGGAGGTCCCCGTCTTGCACCCATTGGTCTTGCCGGACACCCTGTTCCTCATAAGTTCTCCTAGCTTTCACGTCATCCTTAGCTTCCCTGCAATTTCAAGAACTGTACCTATGACGTTGTCGCATACGTTCTTCTCTATATGCATCAAATCCAATGCATGTCTGACTTTATGAGTTTTTCAATAAGGCAGCTCCCAGAAAATACTTTTATGAGACCAACATATAGGAACACCACCCCCTTTTCGTTTACTGAACTTCGGATGCAGACTAGGTGGTGGGTATTGATGACGTAGAATCACACTTAGTACAGCAGCCCCTGAATGCCGGGTAGGCCTTCTCCATGTCTCTGTCTTCCCGTTAAAGGCATGCGGCTGAAATCGCAGCGGATGTTTCGGTGGTAAGAACCTACGAGCACCTTGGTAAGAGATTCTTGAGTTATTGTGTTCAGAATCGATCTCGTCCAAGCATAAAGGACATGCCTTATAGCCTTTAGTCTGGATGCCCCCCAACATTCCCAAACCCGGGAAGTCACCTATTGTCCACATCACAGCATACCGCATGATGAAAGCCTCTTTCTTAGAACCATCCCACGTGACAGCTCCGTGCTCCCACAGATGGTTCAACTCATCAATCAGCGGACGCATGAAGTTATTTAAGCATTTCCCCGGTGATTTTTGACCAGATATCAACATGGTGAGGATGTTATACTCCTTTCTCATAGCCATCGAGGGCGGAAAATTCAACGGGATAGCGACTACAGGCCACAAACTATAACTCGCCGCATTAGGCCCGTATGGAGAGAACCCGTCAGATGAAAGCGCCAGCCGCACGTTCCGTATTTCTCCAGAAAATACTGGGTATTTAGCGTCAAAATGAATCCAATCTGCACCGTCCGATGGATGTACTAATATTTCATCGTCCTCATTCTCCCGCTCCCCGTGCCATCGCATCCACTCAGCCGTCTCTAGGGCAAGATATAAACGTTGAAGTCGAGGAGTTGATGTGGGGCATTTATGCTCCTTTCCAAGCCCAAATGTCCCTCATCTTAGCACGTTTTTCCCTCGTTTCAGTCTTTTTAGGGCCATTTAGTGCGGAGATCTACCGTGGAATCGAATTCTGTGCAGGGACGACTTTGGAAGGTGTTTGGAGCAGAACTGAAGCAAAAAGGGAGGTGGCTTGCGGCTCAAGGAACCAAGGACTGAAAAAAGGAAGATATCACGATCGTGACAACCAGCGTCACGATCGTGACGACGACAAATGTGGTTCGACAGGAGCTATGTCACGATTGCCACAACGATCGTGGCAAATCATCGTGACAAAGGCGAAACCGGGCTGTCACGGACCTGCCACGATCGTGACAGCTTCGTGACAAGAAGAGGACAAGAAGCTAAGTCACGATCGTGACACCTTTAGGAGCGATCGTGACAAGGCCATGAGAAGCAGTAACGATCGTGACCACTTTAGTAACGATCGTGACAAAGCCAACATGAAGAACATCAACGATCGTGACATCGAGCGCAACGGACCAGAAATATTCAAACGATGTCACGATCGTGACGCTAAGTGGGACGATCGTGACAAAGGCAATTTCGGCAGTCTTATAAATAGTCAAGAGCTAGGTTGACCTAGCTAGACCCACTTTTTGGAGAAGACAAGACTAAGACTTTCAGCCTCTCTCCATAGCTTGCCACCTCCTTCTTACAAGAACACTATTCCATTGAGCAACCCAACACTCCTACTTCCACAACACTAACATTGGAGCAAGGAGAGTCAACAAGAGAAGCACAAGATCACACCTAGAAGACCTCAAGCCCATCATGGGCCATAGTTTGCTTTTCTTCTTTTCTCTAGCTACTTTTGTTTATGTTGCCTTGTTTTTCATTCATAGCACCATGGTTGTAGGCTAAACACTTGCAACCATGGGTGCTAGACATTGTATGAACATCGAGATTGTTAACATTGAGTAAAAGAGTCATGTTTATGCATTTGTGAATGAGCTACTTGGTTGAATGCTTGGTTTGAGTTATATTGTTATGAGTGAGAGCTTGTGAGGATATAAGTGAAATCTTGCATACTTGAATGTTTCTTATTGCTTGCATGTGAGAATGTGTGACATAAGGAAGCATGATTGTTAGCTAAAGATTTGTCCGAGGGGAAAGTCTTAAAGAGCCATAAGTAGACTCAAAGTTAAGAAGCCTAGCTTCTCGCTTCGATTCGAAAATAGTCGTGCTTAATGTTTTTCTAACGTCAATTTAACATCCCGAGAGGGTCGTTGGCATTAGAAAAAGCTTATCCGAGAGGTTAAGCATATATGACTTAGATCGTTCACAAATGTGCTAGCGTGTTATTTTACTTGATGTATCTCATTGTTTTTGGTCTAGCACCCGTGGTATCTAGCTTAATCGAGAAAAACTTGCAAGTGTTGCGTGTTAGGAACTCCTTGGATTGGAATTTGTGAGTTAGGAAGTTTTTACATTACAATTTGTGACCTTAATTAAACAATCCACCACCCAACAATTGAGTAGTTTAAATTATTTTACAACACATCGAACCATCCGCTTAACATTCAAATACCCACAAGTCGATCCTCGAGAGTTCGACCCGGCAAAGCCGGAAACTTATAAATTTACTTGATAGACGACTATGTTTTGATGCGCGTTAGTCAGGGAAGCAAGTGACGAGTGAGTGGCGGTGCGCCCTAAATCTCGCGTCCGCTTCCCGACCATCAAGATGGCGCCGTTGCCGGGGATCGACGGTGTTTGAGTGTTAGAGTAGTAATTCGTCTTTGTGTGTTATCTTTTTTCTCTTTCTTTTTACTAACTTGAGTAGCGTAATTAACTTAACGTTGTTCGATCTCACAGGTAGCGATTAGTGCATGACCTGTTCCTCCGGACCACCTCAATTTGCACTTGATCGGGAAATCGAAGCTACTTGTAGGAACAACAATTCAAGGAGAAGGCGAATGTCACATCACGGCACCGTCATTATTGGTGAAGACGAGGGAACACCCGAGTTGAACCTTGATATGGAGCCGGATCGAAGGGTAGTCTATGACAATCCTCTACGGGAGAATGCAAACCCTAACTTGGGTGAAGCGAGAGGAGGAATCGGACAACATGGGAATCCTAATCCTCCCCCTCAAGGTGGGGAACAAGCACCGAGACAACACTTTCAACCACCACCTCAAGGTGGGGAGCAAGCACCAAGAAATCAAGCACCAAGGAATTTCAACATTCCCCAAGGACCTCGCATGGTGCAATTTCAATACCCTCGAGCGGCTTTTGAAGTCAAACCAATTATGTTGAGCCTTTTGGCTACAATCCCTCAGTTTAACGGCCTCAATGGTGATCAACCTCATGTCTATTTGCAAAACTTCACCGAGATTTGTGATTCAATGGGAGGCAATGTCCCTATCGAACTATTGAGTAGTCGCCTCTTTCGATTTTCTCTAGCCGGGCGAGCACTTGACTGGTACTTGAATCTCACTAACATTGAAGCCGACAATTGGGAGTGGTTAAAGGAAGCATTCCTCACTCGATTCCTCCCGAGGAAGAGGACCGCGGACCTTAGAAGTGAGCTTTTCTCTTTTAGGCAATTGGATCAAGAAACATTGCCCGAAGCTTGGGAAAGGTTCAAACTACTATTGAAGAAATGTCTGGACCATGAAATATCTGACCGGGGGTTGAATGAGATCTTCTTCCGAAACGTGAATTCGACCGCTCAAATGGCTCTCAATGCGGCCGGACGTGGAGCGCTATTAGATCTAAACCCCACCGAGGCTTATGAGGCAATAGAGAAATGCGCGAACAATTACTTCCAATGGGAATCCTCAAGAGAGCCCGTTCATCGACAAGTGGCCGCGGTAAGGGAGAACCAAGCCATGACGGAAATTTCAAGCAAGTTGGGAGAAATGTTCGAGTACATAAAGGGGAGTGGAAGTGCAAATCCACTACCAAGAGAGGAGGATGCAACACGGCAAGAAGGAGGATGCGATATATGTGGAGATCCGAGTCATGGATACGAGCAATGTGGGCTCAACACACAAGGTGTGGCTTATGTCAATGAACGAATCTTGAAGAATCAACAATTCAATCAAGTGACAACGAATCAAGGTGGACCACAAAGGCAAGAGCGGGGTTACTACGGAGCTTCGGGTAATGGTTACAACAATGGGAATCAAGGGCGAAGCGCCTATGGAAACCGGTATAGCAACAATGACCGTAGCTACAACAACAACGATCGTAATTACAACAACGATCGCAACTTTAACAATGACCGACAATACAACAACAATTTCGGAAGCTATGGAAACAATCAAAGAAACAATGGGAACCGAAACTATGCCTATGACGGAGGTCGGCCTAAGAACTACGGGAATGGAGCTTACCAACATCAAGCCTCATCATCGAGTCAAGGTGCCGGTGACGGAGGAGTCAAGGACTTGCTCATTGAGTTCATGAAGAAGCAAGAGGAAGCAAATAGCCTTTTCCGACAAGATATCACAAGTGTAGTGGCAACCGTCCGAAATTTGGAAACACAAGTAGCTCAAACCCATGCGCCAAGGCAAGTGGGAGGTTTGCCAAGCGATACGGAGAAGCCACGACCTCATGGAAAAGATGTCAAGGTTATCACCCTTCGAAGTGGAAAGTTGCTTCCGGGTCCTCAAGGGTCAAGTTCGGGTGCGGTGCAAGAAGAAGAAGGTGAAGAGCTCCAAGAGAAAGAAAACCTTGGGGAAAGTGAAGATGAATTGCCGGAAGTTGCACAAATTCCGGCCGAGGCAAACACGCCCGTTGAGGCTTATGTTCCTCCTCATCAACGACTTCCATTTCCGCAAAAACCAAGGAAGAGCAAGATAGATGATGAACAATTTGCTCGATGCCTCGATGTTCTCCGCCAAGTAACAATCAATATACCACTCATAGAAGCATTGGGGGAGATGCCGAAGTACCAAGGTTTTTTAAGGAAATCCTTGCTAAGCGAGAGCGGCTACAAGAATGTTCGGAGATCAAGCTTAGTGAAGAATGTAGCGCGATAGTGCAAAAAAAACTTCCCCCGAAGGCCAAGGACCCGGGTAGTTTCACTATCCCGGTAGCTATCGGAAATCACCAAGGATTAATGTCTTTGTGTGATCTTGGTGCGGGCATAAACCTAATGCCCTTGTCGCTCTACAACAAAATGAAAATCGGTAATATGAAGAAAACGTCCGTTATCCTTCACCTAGCGGATAGGTCCACTGTGAATCTGGAAGGAGTGCTTGAAGATGTTCTAGTTCGGGCCGGGAAATTCATCTTTCCGGCCGACTTTGTAGTACTTGATTTTCCTGCTGACAGTGATGTTCCTCTATTGCTCGGTAGACCGTTCCTCGCAACAGCAGACACCGTTATCCGTGTCAAGGCGGGAATCTTGGAGATGACAGTTGGTAGCGAAACCATCTACTTTAACATTTTCAAGGGAATGAAGAACCCTAATGCGGATCTACCCACATGCTCGGTGGTGGATATAGTCGAAGAGGCGGTGAAAACTCATCTTGAAGCAATGGTAATGAAAGACGACAATGACATCAATGCCATGGTAGTGGAGCAAGGTAGCGAAGCGGAGACATGACTCTTGCGGGAACTCACTACCATAGAGGGGGTGGAATGCCTACAGATTGAGACCTTGTATGACGAGTCTAGAACCACTCCAATGAAGAAGCCTTCCACTATTGAGCCCCCCGACCTTGAGCTAAAAGCACTCCCCAAGCATCTCAAGTATGTGTTCTTAGGCTCAAACAATTCTCTCCCAGCAATTGTCTCCTCATCCTTGAGCACGATGCAAGAAGAAAGACTAGTGCAAATTCTCAAGGCACACAAGAGAGCTCTTGGTTGGAGCATAGCGGACATCAAGGGAATTAGCCCTTTAATTTGTCAACACAAAATTGTGCTTGAAGACGAGAGGAAGGGGTCCATCGAGCATCAAAGGAGACTAAACCCGGCAATGAAAGAGGTTGTGAAGAAAGAACTAATCAAGTGGCTCGATGCGGGAATCATATTCCCAATATCGGATAGTTCTTGGGTGAGCCCCGTGCAATGTGTGCCAAAAAAGGGCGGGATCACAGTTGTTGCCAATGCCAAAGGCGAGCTTTTGCCTTCAAGAACGGTTGTGGGGTGGAGGATTTGTATGGATTATCGCAAATTGAATGAGGCAACTGGGAAAGATCACTTCCCGCTTCCTTTCATCGACCAAATGCTAGATCGTCTTGCGGGAAATCAATATTATTGCTTCCTTGACGGGTACAGTGGCTACAATCAAATATGCATTGCTCCTTGCGACCAAGACAAGACCACATTCACTTGTCCATTTGGCACCTTTGCTTTCAAAAGAATGTCTTTCGGATTGTGTAATGCCCCTGCGACTTTTCAAAGATGTATGATGGCGATATTTCACGATATGACGGAAGACTTTCTCGAAATATTCATGGATGATTTCTCGATGTTCGGGAAGTCTTTTGACCATTGTCTTAATAATTTGGGAAGAGTTTTGGCTAGATGTGAAGAGACGGACCTTGTGCTAAATTGGGAAAAATGCCATTTCATGGTGGAAGAAGGAATCGTGCTCGGCCACAAGATATCCGAGAAGGGGATCGAGGTTGATAGAGCCAAGGTTGAGACCATTGAGAAGCTACCCCCACCAAGTTCGGTTAAGCAAATTCAAAGCTTCTTGGGGCATGCGGGTTTTTATAGAAGGTTCATAAAAGATTTCTCCACAATAGCCAAGCCTCTAAGTGGACTATTAGAGAAGGGAGCAAAGTTCATTTTTGACGACAAGTGCATGGAAGCCTATACAAGATTGAAGGAGATGTTGGTTTCCGCACCTACAGTAATGCCTCCCGATTGGACACGCCCTTTCGAGGTGATGTGTGATGCAAGTGATCTTGCACTTGGAGCCGTGCTTGGGAAAATGCATTATAATATATTTCGGGCCGTGTACTATGCAAGCAAAACTCTCTCGGGAGCACAACTCAACTACACGGTGACGGAAAAGGAGCTATTGGCCGTTGTCTATGCATGCGAGAAATTCCGCCCCTATCTCATCGGGGCAAAGACAAGAGTTCACACGGACCATGCCGCTATCAAGTACCTTTTTGCAAAAAGGGAATCTAAAGCGAGGCTTATTCGTTGGGTCTTACTCTTGCAAGAATTTCAAGTAGAAATCGTGGATAGGCAAGGAAAGAAGAACCAAGTAGCCGATCACCTCTCAAGGCTTGAACAACCGAGCGAGAAAAAAGGGTGTTGTATTCAAGAAACATTCCCGGATGAGCAATTATTTGGGGTAGCGGTGAGCCGGCCATGGTACGCGGACATAGCTAATTACCTAGTTGGTGGGATTATACCCCCGAATATGAGCTCAAGTCAAAAGAAGAGGTTTTTGCACGAGTGCAAGGATTATTATTGGGACGAGCCCTACCTCTTCAAGCAAGGAGTAGATCAAATCTTCCGACGTTGCATCCCGGAAGACGAGGTACAATCTATTTTAACATCGTGTCATGATTCCCCGTATGGTGGTCACTACTCGGGTGAGAGAACCGCTTTTAAAATTTTACAATCCGGATTTTATTGGCCTTCGATTTTTAAAAATGCGTACACTTTTGCCAAAAGTTGTGACAAATGCCAAAGAGCGGGAAGAATTTCCCGTCGCCATGAGATGCCCCGCACGAATATCATTGAAATAGAGTTATTTGATGTGTGGGGCTTGGACTTCATGGGTCCGTTTGTGTCATCTTTTGGTAAGTTATACATCATAGTTGTCGTAGACTATGTTTCGAAGTGGGTGGAAGCGGGGGCATGCATTGCCGATGATGCGAAAACCGTGATAAGATTCGTTAAGAGAAATATCATATCTCGGTTTGGTACACCTCGAGCTATCATTAGTGATAGAGGCTCGCACTTTAGAAACAAGCTTTTCAAGGCACTCGCAAAAAAGTTTGGGGTTAAGCACAAAATGTCCGTGGCTTACCATCCTTAAACCAACGGTCAAGCCGACGTTGCGAATAGGGAAATCAAGAGAATTCTCGAAAAAACCGTTAGCCCCACTCGCAAAGATTGGTCATTAAGGCTCGATGAAGCGCTATGGGCTTATAGAACCGCTTACAAAACACCGCTTAACATGTCGCCTTATCGCATAGTTTTCGGTAAAGCTTGCCACCTCCCTCTTGAGATAGAACACAAGGCATATTGGGCCATCACTCGTTGCAACTTGGATCTTGAATTGGCGGGATCCAAGAGATTATTGCAACTCGAAGAACTCCAAGAGTGGAGGAGGGAGGCTTATGAAAACAATGCCATTTATAAGGAGAAGACTAAAGCGTGGCATGATAAGCATCTTGTTAAAAGAACTCTCGAGCCCGGATCATTGGTGTTACTTTATAATGCCCGCTTGCATATTCACCCCGGCAAGCTCAAGTCGAGATGGTCGGGGCCATTTAGAATTTTAACATGTTTGCCAAGTGGTGCAGTGGAGCTTCAAAACTTACAAGACAAGTCTACCTTTACGGTAAATGGACAATTAGTAAAGACTTATCTCGGAAGCGATGGAGAAGTGGACGTTCATGACGGCGAAGACAGACATAGAGAAGGTGATGTGGTAGCACCGGATAGGGAAATTGAAATAGTGATGCTAGTTATGGTTGATCTCGGGGCGATAGAATGAATTGCTAACCGTCCCGTCGAGCTAACGACGTTAAACAAAAGCGCTATTGGGAGGCACCCCAACTTCTAACTTTCTTTGTGAATCCATGAATTTGTAGGTTAGATTTTTACCCATGTTAGTACCTCTTAATGATTTGACAAGTTGTGTCGTTATAGGTGAAGATAGATCATGGCGCCAACTAAAAGGAGAGCACAAAGCAAAGGGCGTTGCTACCTATACTATACACACACAAGTCGAGAAGCTAACTTGGACCACAAGACATCCGAGAAGGTTTGATCACCTTCATTGTTACTTGAAAGGTCTTCTTGATTGGGTTAGTGCATTGAAAGAAAGAGGATTATCATGGTTTTGTTTTTCGTTTATTTTTATGGTACGATGAGCCCAAAGTGTGGTGTGTATCTTATACACACCACACTAAGGCTAGGTTTGAGTCGTGTTGGCACAATTCTTCACAAGGACTTCAAGTGTAGGGTGTACTACATACACACCACAATCAAGTGGATCAAAGTGAGGTCGGGATGAGAATCTAAGTGTGGTGTGTGATAATAACACACCACACTCGGGTTGTTTTTAATGATTTTTCAAGTGTGTGCAGGAAGGGAGAGAATTGAATACAAAGGGTAACAAGGAGATGATCACCATGAAAGGAGGCAGAAAATTGAAAAAATAACGTGTCACGATCGTTGCAAGGGGTGCCACGATCGTGACACTTACAAATCTCCACGACATAGCAAGTGTCACGATCCCCACAACGATCGTGGCGAAACGGCGTGACAATGGCAAAATCGAGCTGTCACAGATCTGCAACGATCGTGACTGCATCGTGACACAGCAAAGCCAGGCAGAACGTCACGGTCGTGGCAAAGATCGACACGATCGTGACACAATCAAAATCAAGAGGACAGAGCAAGTTTCACGATCCCCACAACGATCGTGGCGAAGCGGCGTGACAAGGGAAAAATCGAGCTGTCACGGACCTTCCACGATCGTGACGGCTTCGTGACAAGAAGAGGAAAGGTCAAGTGCAACGATCGTCGCAGAAGGCGAGACGATCGTGACAAGACGAATTGAACGAAACAGAGCGAATGTCACGATCCCCACAACGATCGTGACGAAATGGCGTGACGAAGACAAAATTGAGCTGTCACGGACCTGCCACGATCGTCACAGCTTCGTGACAGCCTTATCCAAGAGACGTCTACGCGGTGTCACGATCATGGCGCGCGGCATGTCACGATCATGGCGCGCGGCATGTCACGATCGTGACACCTGCAATTAAAACAGAAATCAGACTCTTTTCTCTCTCTCACGCGAAAAACAAAACCCTACCCCTCTCCTCTCTCGACCTCTCTCGCTGGAAACCGCCACCAACGACCACAAACTCCGTCTTCACCATATACACACCTCCCACATCTACTTCCAACACCATACCCAACCTCCCCTTCATCACCCATGGCTCCGATTCAGAAAAGGCAAAAGAAAAGCAACGAGGCCGGGGGCTCGGGATAGGGAAATCGTGAACCAGAAAATCCATCTCAGCCACAGGTGATTGTGCGACTTCCTCCTCTCCGAGCAGTGCCTCCAAATCCCGGGGTCGGGGTGCCAAACGTGCCGTGCCACATCTTCACCATAGCCAAGCAACGGGAGCGGTTTGAGGCGTTCAAGGACCTCCCGATGAAGAAGAACAAGTATTTTGATCGAGAACTTTGCTCTGAACTGAAAATTTGGAGAAAATTGGAGAGGCAATCGGTCACCCTAGGTTGGCTGGGGATGCTTCATTGGCAGCCCCCGGTGTATAAGGTGTTGACATTAGAGTTCCTATCAACTCTCCACATGCTCGCCAGTGATATGACCCGGCTCCGATTCCGATTGTGTGGCCGGAATTTTGCAATCACATTGCATAATTTGAAAAAAATATTCGGGTTCACTGAAACGAACACCGAGCAATGGGACCTCAAGGACAATACTGACCTATGGAATGAGCTGACTGGCCAAGTGGGTTACCGAACCCTAAACAAGGCACACAAAATTCCCGAATGCGAGGTCGAGCTAATATATTTGCAGAAGTTCCTAGCGGGGACATTGTTTGGAAGAAAAAACACCCAATATGATGTGAATATGAAAGAGTTGTGGGTGCTCACGGCCTACAAGCGAAATCTGAGGGCACCATTGGAAGATATCATCTAGGACCAGCTTCGATCCTTCTTGAAGGAACTTTCTGCAGCCGAGCTATATTGTGGCTGCATTGTATCGCAAATTGCCTTCAATATGCCGATCGACGCATTCGATGATAGCCCGAAGATTTGGGTAAAGAGCGAAGTTAGGCAGTTTATGTTGGAAGGGTCCATGAATGCTACAGTAGACGTGGTATGCCTGCCGAGGTTGAAGAAAATTCTGGAGAAGATCATAGCGGGGAAGCCGTTGGACGGAAGGCGGCCACCATCGGGAGCCTCTGACCCGACCGGAGAGGGAAGCAGTAGCCAAGCAGGAGGCGCGGGGTCCCTCACTCCCGAGCAATATCAAGAATTGCTCGAGCAATTCAAGGGAGTGCACACCCGCATTGACGCCGTTATGAAGACGCAAGAAGACCACCACAAGGAGACCACGGCGCGATGTGACGGGATGGCACGGGACATTGGAGAGATGCTCGGTTATATGCGGAGGGCCTACCAATTTCCGGGAGGACAAGCCTTTTTCAACTCGCAAGGCGGCTACGCTCCTTATGAGCAGGCCAATGAGGCTAACCCCGAGGGCGAGGAGGACGACCCGAATGCGTACTTCATTCCCGACAATGATGATTGAGAGGTACAATCTCTCCTTGCTTTTCTTGCTGCTTTAAGATTGAGACACTTCGGATGTTTTTCCCCTTTCTGAACTTGTTATTTGGATGATGTTTGGTTTGGGAGCCCTTTGGAGTTGGATCCCTAGTACTTTTGATGTTTGGACACCGTTTTGGTGGTTTTCTTGGTGAGGATGTCGGGTTGAGTACTTTTGAACGTTAAGTGTTAATTGTTTTGGTTGAATATTTGCTTTTGATGAACTATGTTTCTGAGCCATTTGGATCGAATACCAATGATGACCTTGCTTCTAACTTGAGAATTATAATTGTGCATGATAGGTATATAGGATTGGATGAGTCTATATGAAATGCTTCACATGAGAATTGCATTTACTTTTTAACCTCGATTACATGTCATTGCGCAATTGTAACATTTCTCGCATCCCCACTCGTGTGTCGTGTTTAGAACTAGCAACTCGACCACACTTTGTTCGGACCAAGGGTTAAAGACTGTGGATAAAGGACCGTAGGCCTTCTTTGGACCGATTGAACCTAAAAGAACCTACCCGGACTACATTGAATCCTTAGTACCCTTTTCGAGCCAAAAAGCCGATTTTAATATCCCTACATTACAAGCCTATGTACCCTCTTGTCTCTATATCCATTGTATTTTTGAACCCTTGCATCATGCTTAGTTGCTTTGAGTGTGGGTTTGAATGTGGGATTGGTAGATCATGTATAGGAACGGGTTAACTACTTTGGGGAAATTGGCTTGACACAATGATTTGCCGAACCACAGTGGTTCGAGGAAAATGTTTTTATCTAAACTTGATTTGAAAATGCTTTCAATGGAAAAGTTCTCGGATTTGGGCAAAGAAAAAAGAAATGAAAAAAAAAGAAACAAAAAAAAGGGGAAGTTGAGAATAAAAGCCCAAATCCGAACGAATTCGATCTTCAAAGCAAAAAATGAGCATTTCGGTTTTAAAATTCGAAAATTTGCAAGTTTTACATTTTCGTTAATAAGAGCCAAATTTTGGGAATGAAAGGGTAAGGGATTCGAGTGAGTTGAGGGGTAGCACATTTTTAGGATAAGAATGCTCGGGGAGCGATTATGTAATTGGGGTTGTGAGGATAAAAGCAACTTTGTGGTGATGCACCATTTAGCCCGTTTTGATCTTCTAAAACTCCTACCCGAGCTTAAGCCTAACGTTACAAGCCATAAAAGCCCTACGCAAGTGGTTCTAAGTCCTCATGTCTCCAACCATGTGATCAAAGGTATCCGGTCTAGTCACTAGCTTATGAACACCAACGCACGAGGGGAAAGAGAATTGAAGTGAGGCAAGAAGTGCTATGATACGTGTTACATGCATAATGGATTGGTTCAAGATTAGTATGCATTTCCCGTGTCTTGCATGTCATATGCCTTCACTAGCTTATATGCCTTGTCATGTAGAATTGTGTTCCCATGTTGGTTGTTCTGAGACTATTAGCCATTGTAAGTGCTCAAGTGACCATGAGAATCGAGCAAGTCGTCAACGAGTTTGTTAATTGTGTTTCTTTAGTGATTTGAGTTGAGGGTATTGGACTTGAAACCCTCGGGAGAAGCCGAGCTCCCCCCACGTGAGTTGGTCACGGGGTACCTAACTCGGCAAAACTGTGCTTTTTCTTTGTTTTCCTTTTCGGGGACGAAAAGTGCTAAGTGTGGGGTGGTTTGATGTGGGGCATTTATGCTCCTTTCCAAGCCCAAATGTCCCTCATCTTAGCACGTTTTTCCCTCGTTTCGGTCGTTTAAGGGCCATTTAGTACGGAGATCTACCGTGGAATCGAATTGTGTGCAGGGACGACTTTGGAAGGTGTTAGGAGCAGAACCGAAGCAAAAAGGGAGGTGGCTTGCGGCTCAAGGAACCAAGGACTGAAAAAAGGAAGATATCACGATCGTGACAACCAGCGTCACGATCGTGACAACCAGCGTCACGATCGTGACGACGACAAATGTGGTTCGACAGGAGCTATGTCACGATTGCCACAACGATCGTGGCAAATCATCGTGACAAAGGCGAAACCAGGCTGTCACGGACCTGCCACGATCGTGACAGCTTCGTGACAAGAAGAGGACAAGAAGCTAAGTCACGATCGTGACACCTTTAGGAGCGATCGTGACAAGGCCATGAGAAGCAGTAACGATCGTGACCACTTTAGTAACGATCGTGACAAAGCCAACATGAAGAACATCAACGATCGTGACATCGAGCGCAACGGACCAGAAATATTCAAACGATGTCACGATCGTGACGCTAAGTGGGACGATCGTGACAAAGGCAATTTCGGCAGTCTTATAAATAGTCAAGAGCTAGGTTGACCTAACAATTGAGTAGTTTAAATTATTTTACAACACACCGAACCATCCGCTTAACATTCAAATACCCACAAGTCGATCCTCGAGAGTTCGACCCGGCAAAGCCGGAAACTTATAAATTTACTTGATAGACGACTGTGTTCTGATGCGCGTTAGTCAGGGAAGCAAGTGACGAGTGAGTGGCGGTGCGCCCTAAATCTCGCGTCCGCTTCCCGACCATCAAGATGGCGCCGTTGCCGGGGATCGACGGTGTTTGAGTGTTAGAGTAGTAATTCGTCTTTGTGTGTTATATTTTTTCTCTTTCTTTTTACTAACTTGAGTAGCGTAATTAACTTAACGTTATTCGATCTCACAAGTAGCGATTAGTGCATGACCCGTTCCTCCGGACCACCTCAATTTGCACTTGATCGGGAAATCGAAGCTACTTGTATGAACAACAATTCAAGGAGAAGGCGAATGTCACATCACGACACCGTCATTATCGGTGAAGACGAGGGAACACCCGAGTTGAACCTTGATATGGAGCCGGATCGAAGGGTAGTCTATGACAATCCTCTACGGGAGAATGCAAACCCTAACTTGGGTGAAGCGAGAGGAGGAATCGGACAACATGGGAATCCTAACCCTCCCCCTCAAGGTGGGGAACAAGCACCGAGACAACACTTTCAACCACCACCTCGAGGTGGGGAGCAAGCACCAAGGAATTTCAACATTCCCCAAGGACCTCGCATGGTGCAATTTCAATACCCTCGAGCGGCTTTTGAAGTCAAACCAATTATGTTGAGCCTCTTGGCTACAATCCCTCAGTTTAACGGCCTCAATGGTGATCAATCATGTCCATTTGCAAAACTTCACCGGGATTTGTGATTCAATGGGAGGCAATGTCCCTATCGAACTATTGAGTAGTCGCCTCTTCCGATTTTCTCTAGCCGGGCGAGCACTTGACTGGTACTTGAATCTCACTAACATTGAAGCCGACAATTGGGAGTGGTTAAGTTTTTACATTACAATTTGTGACCTTAATTAAACAATCCACCACCCAACAATTGAGTAGTTTAAATTATTTTACAACACACCGAACCATCCGCTTAACATTCAAATACCCACAAGTCGATCCTCGAGAGTTCGACCCGGCAAAGCCGGAAACTTATAAATTTACTTGATAGACGATCGTGTTCTGATGCGCGTTAGTCAGGGAAGCAAGTGACGAGTGAGTGGCAGTGCGCCCTAAATCTCGCGTCCGCTTCCCGACCATCAGGAGTTAATGGGAAGTACCACAACGTCTTTTTCGGAACTAATTTTTTTCCCACTTTAGCGTATCGTGCTTCTCCACAAACGCCACATGTCTGGAGTTGCGATTGTGTTCCGTAGTACAAAGTGCATCCGTACAGACATGCATCATATTTCACGTGTGGCAGTTGGATTGCCTTCATTTTCTGCTTCGCCGCTGCATAACTAGATGGATACGTATTAGGTTGGGGTAACGTAGAACAATAATCTTTGGCAACCTTGGTAAAAGCTTCGTCAGACATCCCGGTGCTCTGCTTGATGGACAACATCCTTAACATTGCTTCTAATGAAGTATCCTCACTATTTTCGTACAACGGCTTTTGCGACTCCGTCACCAACCGGTTGTATGCTGTCATGGTTGCCTTAGCGACTCCCTCCTCGACTTCGGTTATTATTCCAATGTTCTGTTGTTCGTCCTCGTCCTCGTCCTCGTCAATCCTTACATCTCTAGTTGGGTCTACATCATCCACGAGCTGATGCACAGGATCAACGTATACTGGATTGTTGTCCGACGTCGAACAAGGCAGATTCGCCGATGTTTCCCTGAAACTGATATCCCAATTCCGGCTCGAGCTAGCTCCTACGGCTTCGCCATGATGGAACCACACATTATACGATCTAAGGAAATCTTTCCTCAATATATGATCGCAAATGGTGTCCATATCGCGCCAAGCAGAATTACAACACCTCGTGTATGGACACTTGAAACGTCCCACACCATCTCTTGGAGCGTTTTTCGTCGCAAATTTTACAAAACTGCTTAATCCTTTCATCCATTCCTCACTCATTTTTACGGATCCCATCCATCTCCGATCCATTCTATATATGTAATATATATATAAATTCGGTTAACAATTTATTTACAGAATATTGCATTATTTAAAAATATGTACGTACCTTCTAATTCACATAAATGACCTAATTACCCTTGTTTGGTCATTTATGACCTAATTACCCCTAATTAGTTCATAAATGACCAAAATACCCCTAATTAGGTCATAAATGTCCGCAATACCCTATTATGGTGGTTTATGATCAAATACCCTAATGTAATGTTATCATGCAAATAATGGAATTGGAAGAATTTACCCTAATGTTATCATGCAATTAATGGAATCGGGAGAATTGACTCTAATGTTATCATGCAATTCATGGAATCGAGTAATTTATTTCATCAATTCCAAAAATAATTTAATAAATTTAACATGCAAATTATTCATACAAGCAAAACCATACAAATTAATTCATATGAAATCATATACAAATTTGCAGTTATATGTAGTGCATTATTTAAAAATTTGTACATACCTTCTCGGGAGATTTGTCTGAGGGTGCTCGGGAAAATTTATAAAATATCGAAATTACTCTTGTCGGGAGAAAAGTAGTTGTGAGATGTTGTAGGAAGAAGAAGGGGAGGTTCTGCCAAGACTTATAATACATTTTTGTAACGGCGCACATAGGATTGTGCGCCGTTACAAAAACTTCTTGTAACGGCGCACCTATACATATGCGCCGTTACAAAGTAACGGTAACGACAACGGCTTCATTTCCGACCGTTTTCCATAACGGCAACAAAATAGTCAACGGTCAACACCTTTTGTAACGGCGCACAATACAATGTGCGCCGTTACAAATTTGCGCTAGTAACGGCGCACAGATAACGTGCGCCGTTACAAAGATTTGTAACGGCGCACAAGTACAGTGCGCCGTTACAAATGTTTGTAACGGCGCACTTTATCTGTGCGCCGTTAATAATTTCATTTCTAAAAGCTAAGTATGTGCGCCGTTAGAGTGGAAAAAACTGATAGTGTATAGAGTAGCGACCCCAAAATCCAAAAAGTTAAATCAATTTTAACTCATTTTGGTCTCATATTTTATAGTCATTTCCAAGTTAGACATATTTCATCTTGGTAGGTTTTGAAATTTGTTTGTCACATTGACAATAAAAACTAGGGAAAATTCCACTTAGCTACTCCTAAGTTTGGACGAGTTTCACTTAACTCCTCTTAAGTTCAAAATCTACTTGTGGAGTCCCATAAGTTTGCAAAAGTCTCACTTTACCCATTTTCAGTTAACTTTTTTGAAAATTCTGTTAACTTTTTGTGAAATGACGAAAATACCCTTTCATTAAAAAAATTATAAATAATAAATAAAAATGATTTTGAACTTTTTGTTTTCTTATTTTTTTTTACAAAAACAAAGAATAAAAATATATTTTAGTATTAATTTTTTTAAACAAAAAAATTTCGTAAAAAATTTAAAAATAAAAAAACGATGTTTACAAATGGACCAAACTTAAGAGGTGCTAAGTGGAATTTTCCCTAAAAACTAAGCTCATAACAATGAACCAATACCACGAATAAATAGATATGCTAAAAAAGAAATGAATTTAGATAAACAAAAACTAGGTTTATAAAAAATAAAAGTTACATCTTTTACAATGAAATCGGCATTGACCGACAACAAAATCAACAAGCGTAAATTTATAAAATAAAATAATTTCATGCAAATAGAATTGTAATAAGTTTATGAAAGAAAATAATGTATTTATATAAATGAAACATGTAAGTTTATAAAATGAAATTAAATAATAGTAGAAAATAAATCGTGTAATTTTTTAAATTGAAAAAATTACAGTAACACTAAAATCATGGAAGTTTAACCTTCAAAAAAGTCATGCAAGTTTATGACTAAATTATAAAAACTTAATCATTAACACTAAAATCATGTTTTCGAACAAAGAAAACACTACAATCAAGGAAGTTATGATATTAAATTACTTAATCTTAAAATATTTATGTTCACTGTCAGCTTTTTATCTTGTAACGGCGCACGTTAAGTGCGCCGTTACATAGGTTTTGTGCACCGTTACAGCGTCGCCGTTAAATAAAATAATTAAATAATTTAACAGTATAAAAATAAGAATATAGCCTCATATTTGTGTTAAATTAAAAAAGTTAGACAAGTTATCTATAATTACATTCAGGGGCAGATCTACCGGGGCAAGAGGGCAGCCACACTCATTTGGCTGGAGAAATCGAAAATAATTAAAGTACAATTTTGTTTGAAAATTATATTTGCCCCCTTAATTCTTAATATGGATACAGAGTTTGTCTAAAATCAGGGGAGAAGACATAGCCTTATTAACATGAGTTTACATGTTCGATTCACACTTCTCAAAATTATTGATTTTCAAAATATCATTGTAAAAAATTACTGATTTTCAAAATATTATTGTAATGGTAGGCTCCATATTAAATAGGGTAAATTCTACATGACCCCTTTAACTATACGCGTGTCTCACAAATCAATCTGTAAGGTGCCTTAACTATCCAAAAATCTCACTTTAATTTTTTTGTTGATTTTTTTCCAAAATTCTGTTAAATTTTTGTGAAATGACGAAAATACCCTTGTATATGAAAAATTAAAATAAATAAATAAAAATGTTTTAGAACTTTTTTTCTATTTTCTTTTGCAAAAACAAAGAATAAAAAAAATATATTTTAGTATTAATTTTTTTATTTAAAAAAAATATTTATAAAAATTAATATAAAAAAACGATGTTTAAAATAAATTTTTATTTTAAAATTTTTTTATAAAAAATTTGAAAAAATTATTTTTATTACTAACAAAATTTTATTCTTTATTTTGTACAACGAGAAAATTAGAAAAAATAGTTCAAAATCATTTTTATTTATTTATTTTAATTTTTCAGATACAAGGGTATTTTCGTCATTTCACAAAAAACTTAACAGAATTTTGGAAAAAAATCAACAAAAAAGGTAAAGTGGTATTTTTGGATAGTTAAGGCACCTTACATATTGATTTTGTAGTTAAGGGGGCATGTGAGACACGCGTATAGTTAAGGGGGTCATGTGAAATTTACCCTATTAAATATGCAAGTGCACAAACAATTTAAAAACAAATTAAAGACCTCACCATCAAATTTATTATTATAATGGGTTATTAAATTATATTAATTTAAATAATTATCATATTACGTTACTAAAATAAAGAATAATAATATGTTGTTATACTTTATAATCATTTTTCATTTATATAATTTTGTTTTAATTTATATTGATTGTTTAGTGAATAATTATTATGGATAAATGGGTTGAGCTTTAACTAGTCACTCGATCTTTTGTTAGTTAAAAATGTGATATATGGTAGTTGTAATCTAACTCGAGCTGAGTTCAACCTCGATGTTGGCTCGTTTGTTAAACAAGTTCAGCTCGAGCCAACTTATTAGGACTTGTGAGGCTCTCGAAACGACTTACTTCATAATTATTTATACATGTAACTTAAATGAAACTGAACTACAAAAATAAACAATCAAACTCAAATTAGTTTTTTTATATGTATTTAATAATTATTTTATTAATTAAATTAATTTTTGTTTTTAATTATTTATGGAATCAAAATTTTGGTATGAATTTTCGCCTCCACCCCCCCCCCCCCCCCTCCATAAAAAAATCCTGGATTCGCCCCTGATTACATACTCTGCTATTAATGAATAGGCACAAACTCTAGTTTTCGAAAGTCTCTGCTCATAATTAGTTGGGATAATTATAAATTTTTCACATCACTATCTTGAACTTTAAAACTTGATTTATAAATACCTAACTATTTTTTTGTTACACTTAACTGTGATTAAATCTAAAAAATAAAATTGTGACGTAAAATGTCCAAAATGCTCTTACCATCACATAACTACTCTCAATCACGTAACAAATTTATCTTATGACTTAAAAGTCTTTTTGTGTTTTAATAAAAAACTGAAAGTTTTACCTTCAACCTAACCTTCGGCTCTTTGGTTTTCTGGCAAGCTCTCAGGATGGCAGCGAGATGGACGAAGATGGCCAGAGAAGTAGTTGTGAGTAGGGATGGGCATGTACATTAACCAAAACCGGATACTGGAACCGAAGACCAAACCGATTATGTCCGGTTTTCTAATTCCATAATCAAAACAGATCAAATTAAGGCTGAGACCGAACTTCTAGTCGGTTATTCCGGTTAAATTAGAACCGGTTATGATTAAAAATTGAAAATAAATAAATTTAAAGCCCTAGTTTTTGCTCCTCCTCCACCGCCGCCCTGCTCTGCTTCCACCGCCGCTGTAACGACCACCTCTTCCATCGTTTGGGAACAGAAAACCCATAACATATTTGCAATTTGATATTTGGTCGTGTGGTTGAAAAGTTGATTCCCTTTGTGAAGTTGCAAGATCGATTCCTGCTCTTACATCTATTTATGGTGAAGAAAAAGAGTAGAGAGTGAGAAAGAGCGGAAGGGAAAGTAGATTGAGAGGAAAATGAGTAATATGGCTCAATCCTAGCCGCTGATGATAAAACATCAATGATTAAGATGGCGGTCCGGTTCACCGAGGTTCTTGACATCCAAAATTAAAGACCGGACTAGCTCTTACCAATTTTAGTAAACCAGATCCCTACTGGTTCATCCCGAATGTAGGTTTGATTGGTCCGGTTTAGTCTGGTTTCGGTCGATTTACCAATTTTTGACTATATTTTTCCATCCCTAGTTGTGAGGTTTGGCGGTAACGAGATGGTCGACGAAAGTGGTGGTGGGTCGGAGAGACCGGACTAGCTCATTTCAATCCCTTGCTAAATTATTTTGTGAACACAAATTAATTTTTTGTTCAAGCGTGTTTGGATTTTTGGTTATTCTATATGGTGGATCATGAAATCAACGAGAAGTTCATGAAAGTTCCTTAACTGAGATGGCGATGACTTTCGACCCATATATACGTCGCTTTTCTATCGTTGTTCATCTCGTTATTGTTCAGGGAGCTTGTCGAAGAACCGGGAGACGAGTGTTGGGCTGAAAATGAAGTTTTTAGCTTTTAATTTTTCTTATTAAGAGAGACAACAACCCTTAACCCATAAGACAAATTTGTTACGTAATCAAGGATAAATGTTCTTTCATGTTTAACGATAAAATATATGAAAAATAAAATTTTGGCTAAAATTTATAAAAAAAATATAGTAAGGGTATTTTACCTCACAATTCTGTTAAATCTAACCATAGTTAAGTTAAGTTAAAAAATAGTTGGGTTATTTATAAACCAAATTTTAAAGTTCATAATAGTAATGTAAAAATGGGTGACATGAGAACAGTGATGTGTAATTATTCCTAAATAGTTCTTAGGTTTGTAAATTAAGTCCGCAATCTTTTTTGTGGAGGATTGATAACTAGTCTAATGCTATGCCTTGGATATCAGATAACAGTCATTACACTTCCTCAGCTGTTAGCATCAACATTACTGAAACTAGTTCTTCTAATTACTCTACAACCCCCCATCATTTTCATCTAAATGGAACTCAAGAAATGTTATGTACTAGCACGATTCAGTGAAGGCGCCCCCTGCAGTTGGGAGTTCCACAGTGGCATGGATATCCTTCTCCGTGCGATAGCTTGTACCGATAATCACAAGTCAGTTCTTCACCCAAAGCTATCTGTTCGTCAAAGTATACCAATGAATTATCAGGAACGAGTCTTCATTATAACATCTTGATCCATGAATTGCCAAAAAAGAGGATAAAGGGGGAACCCAAAAGTGTTACATCAACAAATGTAAATACAGTTCCTTCAAACATGTGGAAGTTTAAATCTTTACCATAAACAAGGAGGTGGGTACTTACATCTCGGCTTGCATAGAGACCAATGTGCGCACGATGACAATCCATGCTTTCCACAAGAACTTGGTGATTCACAAGATTCGGCGAGCAGCTATCAAACGCCAATGGATGGAGAAGTATCAACATGATTCGAATTAGATAAAATCATAAGCAAATACAAAACCCATTACTTGGGTAGACCGACTTTGTGAACATAATGTCCCCCTTTTCACTTCCTCGAGGTCACTTGGACAGAAGACTGACAAAAGTCCAATGGCAACGCCTCAAACTAGCAGTACACAAGGCAAATGAACTAACCATGTTCTATACAGATGAATTATTACGTGACCTTTGATTTTTCTTCTGTTTATTTACTTTATATCACAGATTTATCCATATTCTATCTCAACCTCGTACATTATTTTCTACATCAATTAAATTACTTTAAAGGTTGACAATTTATAGCCCGATATATACATACATGAGAAAAGACTTCATTAATAAATCTGCTGTATACTGTTATGAAGTCGGTAGAACAGAACCAGACTTTAAAAGTCTAATTTTGATAACCTAAAATTTTCAGTGATTAATAATACCTTAACCTTTACAATGATTTCATGTACATTATATATATGAGAAGGGACTTTACTTATAGTTGGGCACAATGAAGAATTCCCAAACAAAAATGAAGCCTATGAAAAGAGAAAACCATTCTTTATGACAGAGACATCAAATAAATGATTGTCATACAGGATTAGAGCTCAAAGAGAATAACTGACCTTCAGAAAAAGCAAGCCAAATAATATACAAAACAGTTATGGACTAAATTATTAAGCCATGTTTCATGAATCCTAAAGAAGCTCCATGAAACTCTTGGAAAACATTCAGACATTACTCGTGGATAAGGAGCAAATTAATGGCCAACTTTTTTTATTCAACCAATAGATTGCCTATGGCTAAGTTAAGATTCAAACAACCCCTGGCAAGATTGTTAGACAAAGAGCCTAATCTGGAAATTACCTACCTGTGATTAATAAACCGAGAAACATTTCCATATCTCGTTGCATCAATTATATAATGGGCCTGTCCTTCAATTAATCTGCTCATATCGTTAATATGGGCATCTACGTCATACAAATAATTGCAACCTTCTCCATACCTGGGGACTCGAGAGCACATCCAAAATAGAATGTATCAGATCAAATTACTATTAGTTAAAAAAGAAACTGCATCTGGCAGAAGCAATGAGAAAGAGAAACCTGTCGCTTCTCTTATTCAACTCCTCCTTGTCTGCAACCTCTCCAATATATTCACATATAAATGTGCCCCGTTGGATTTCTTGTCCGACTCTTACTGCCCAGCCCTGTAGATCAAGTTGATAAGAAGTTAATGATAGACCATTGAATACAATGCAAAATGTTTCTAAGTGTTACCTTTCTCTCTGTTCTGTAAACTTCCAAGTTCACTTGTACTCCATTCTGCAAAACCCTATTCGGGCAAGTTCTGCTGCAGCTGCACATGTGATTGCACTCATAAACGAGATAACCCTCCTGCAAAAGCATACAACAACAAATATAAGATCCCACCAGAACAAACACCCTATTGGCTCGTCTAATTAATACATGCAGAAAAGAGAAATTGTAAACTTTTTGACAAATTGCTCCTTGATAATGAAACATTTTTAGACAATAATATATAATTAATTTTCTTGAATCTCAGGCAAAGCAGAGGCGCAAAATGCATGCACGCGTTTTAAGCAAAACTATACAAGAAAAGTGTGCATAGTGGATTTAGGGTATCTTCACGGAGCCCCCACTATCCAAAGCCAATATATGTTACATGTGCAATTTGCAATAGATAAGTTGCTACAAATTCATAGACAAGAAACATTGTTAGCTCTTATTTCTTCCATGCACAAACCATCATAAAACCTCTGTGTGTGTGAGAGAGAAAGTTGATTAGAAGTACCTCCAAAATAATTCGTCTATTTTTATCATACGAAAACCTTCCACACATGGCTTTTCCATATATGTCTTTTGCATCTTCATAATCATTGTCAAAGAGGTATGGGTGCTCACATGTTTCAGGAGAGCATGTTGAATGGGGGCAAGAACATCCCAATTGCAAGGTCTGCATGAGAGAAGGAATAAAGAGAAAAATGTATGAATAAAGATTGCTCATTTTCAGGTTGAGGAGAAAAAGAAACATCATACAAAAGCATGCAAGTGAATGGTAATGGACGAATGCAAATATGATATTAGCATGAAAAAACTAGATAGGAAAGTGTGATATTCCTTGAACAGAAAACAATAAAATGGAAAGGGGTCCTTTTGAGTTTTAACATGCATTTCAAATGTACACTCGGCGTAACATAACAAGTACATTGACACACATAACAAAGATTAGATAGGAGAAGCAGTCATTAGAACAAAGACCAACATATGAATGCAAGGCTACCTGTGTCTCTAGATCAAGGGACTGATCAAGTAGTGGCTTCATAATATATGTAAAACTCTCCCAAGGCATAGAACCTCTATAATTTTGGGAAGCAGTACCACCTGCAGTAATATGAAAGAAATCCAACAGACATTCATCCACCACACAGGCTATTGGAACTGATTCCTGGCCAAAGCTAATATCATCGCACAAGACAACAGACTTTTGCATTGACCTCTGTCTAAATTGGAGGGAATCAATGATATAGTGGCACTCATCCTTTTCCCATTCATCGATTACAGCATCCGATGAATGCCCAAAATTGTGTTCTGCATATGGAATCGGAAGATGCACTAAAGGAGACATCAGATATGGATCCTTGAGTGGTTTACATCCATTAGGACAAACAAACCCCGCTTGGTGCCAGTTTACCTGAATGTTATGCTCACTACAAAGTTTGGCTGCTTTCAGATACAAATGCTCTGGCAATTCTCCATATCTTGATTCCAACGAGGCTTTAAGGCTCAGCTTGCAGCAAGCAGAACGGGCAATAGACAAAATTTCAAGATTATTGGGTCGAGGTTTTGTTCTCTGGATCTCAGAATACAAAATCTTTGCCACTGTTGAGCATTGAGACTCGACCAGTTTACCAAGACCAAGAGCTTCATCCAAATAAGGCCGAAAACCCAGTCCTCCTGTGCCAAGTAACTTGGTACTCTGGATGTGTTTCTTAATACTTGCAGTGACCCTGTTCCTGATCCTATATGATGCTGATCCTTGGCCCTTTTTGAATCTAGGACGGGTAAGTCTCCCAGATTTTAAATTATAAGCATAATAACGAACACCCTTCTTTGCAGGTCGGGAACTAGCTAAACTTGGTGCCATATGAGCAGCTTGATGGTGACGGCCTAAATCAGGGAGCAAATCAAACTTCAGCCCACAGATCTTGCACACAAACCTACGGGCACTGCCTAGGCTTGAGTTGTTTTCTACAGAAGATGCATTTAATTGTGCTAGTTTCTTAGTAGGTTCCTCAACTATAGACATATTATGCTGCTGAGCAACTTTAGAACGCCTGATATCCTCAAGATGAACAGAGAGCACATGCAACCATAATTCATCAATATTTCCAAAATGACTGCCACAAGGAATACAGTGCAGAAGCATGCACTGCTCAACATATTGAACATGGTGTCTCTCCTGCACGTGTGTCTCTAAAACTTTCTTGTTAGTAAACGAGTCCAAACATATGGCACAAGCATAACCCCTAAATAGCCATTTTGCTTCCTTTTTATGACTGTCCATCCAGTGGGCACCAAGTGTTTGATCATCAGGAAACTCTTGCGGGCAATATATGCACTTGATGGTTTTAGCATTTTCATACTGATTGTCATGGCTACCATCTGTGGCCAGAGGCACCACAACTGGTTCTTCCATTAAAGAGGACGAGGCCCGAGCACCATCACCAGCGTCAAAGCCCCAAATCCTTCCAAGCCTCTCTTTTTCAGTGGAGGCTAACTTCAACAAGAACTCACCAACACCAAAGTTCTTAGAAGCCTCAGATAGAGCCCACTGAAGTTGAACTTCTATCGGAGTTGGGTTTCTTACAGAAAAAATACTTTTGAAGAGCCTGTAATAAAGGTCACATGCTTGGTGTAAATGCAACTTCTGCTCCTGTGAGCGACAATCACCCAAAAGATCTATAAACACTTCCTTTGAAACTATCTTACTCTTGCCATTTCTTGCACGTTTTAGCCAGCCTGGAAGGTGCTGATCACAATACAATGAATGTCGCTTAGGACTTTCCAGGCACATATTGATATCATCATGGGAAAAGGAGCCTATGCAATGCGACACTTCTGTCCCATTATAGTCTTTACCCGAATACTCTGATCTTTCGGTCAAGCTGCTTTTCCCGTTGAAGGTGTCAGCTCTGATCATTGAGACTGGATCAACTTGCAGGGGACTTTCAACTTCTCCCATAAGTTCTATTTCTTTACCGATAATGGACTCTGAATAGGGGATATGACCCCCATGCTTCCTCTTAAGTGTAGTCCCGGCTAAATAAGTATTCTTATTCCCATCATTCTGGGGTCTGTGTTTCTTACAAAATGATGAGCCAAACAGAGATCGATGCTTACAGCTAGTACCAAGAACAGTGGTACCTCCGCACATTGGTGTATCAGTAGGGGAAGCCACTTTTGCTCTAAAGGTGTTCCCTGTAAAGCGAGAGGACAAATGCACACAACAGTAAACATCACCATCATTTGCCCACCTTACACACTGCCTTCCCTTGGCTTCAATAAAAGCTACACACTGCTGATTCTTATTACTAGAATCTGAGAATATCCTAGAAGCAATGCTTACAGGTGTTAATTCTACATCTTTGGTTTGGACTAACTGAGAATTTCCCACTTCGACTACGATTTCATCCCATCTATCACCTGCAGTGCCATGTGATTCTGTTGCTCCTGCTCCTACCCTATTATCTTCTCCTTTACAAACCTCCAAAGATACTCCACTAGCATCTATGGCATTACGACTATCACGAAATTCTGGCCCATTGGTTTCCACAGGTGAAATGTGAGGCTCTGCACGACGAATTTCAAGCTTGGGCCTTTTTCTGCAAACTTGGAGACTTGGGGTCAAAGGACCATCCATACTTCGCTGCTCTACATCTCCACCACTAGGTATGGGATGAGAAGTTGAAAACGATTTCATAACTTCATGCTTCCACGCTTTCCACTCAGAACCCAATGTGGGCTGCACTGATACATCCCGGAGAGAATTGACTTCAATCCAAAGAATAGAGTCATACAATTCCTGAGCCAAAGGAGAGGATAAAAATGCATCAGGTAAGTTTGGGGAAACAGTCTCAATTAAGATTGCTGTGACACAGTTAATCAATTCATAATCACAGTCACAGGTCTAAGTAGTTGATATATCTTCATTCCATTTTTCGATTACTAAGACTGAAAGATCGGCACACACCAGAATAGAAAAGAAAGTGCCAACTCACAGTTCTGCCAGCATGGCACAAATTGTCACATAAAACTTCTCTGAACTGAATGTTTTGCATAGCAGCATGCCATTTCCAAGGAAATGAGGACACTGCAACAGGTATTAGGTGAAAAATAATGCAGTATGGCTAAATAGAGGATGAAAGCATCATGTCTTAGCATGTCCATTAATTTGTTCTTCATAAAGGTCGAAGAACATTTTAATGATGAGATGAAATGGAAATAAATACCATTTAGTAACTTCATTTACTTATTGAAACAAACTCGAACAGAAAAAGGTTAAGGATGACAAGATTCTCTGCACTTGCAGGATTCATCACACCCAGTACAAAATATGGTGGGGGATTATTAAAAATAAAGCACCAGTTTTTTTATCAGCAATAATTTGGGAAATCCTATTCTAATTGTCTGTACCAAGATTTGAACTCAAGATCTCACATATGTTGAGTGAGCTCATTAACATTGGCCCAACTTGTGTTGGTAAAAATAAAGCACTAGTTGTATAGCAGAAGAAAGAAAACTCCAGTTACCATGTTGTTTACCTGTTTTTCTTGTTTCTTTTATTATTTTTATGTGGGGCTTAGGTGGTTAGGAAGACAAATCGACCATCAAACAGAGATATGTCAAAAGCCGTGCAACAACCTCCCCTTTATTTGGCTCTACCTCTGCTGAACATAATTTCTTTGGGCCTGGTTTGAACAATCTTAATGTCCCCCTAGCAAAGCTATTTTGCAAAGCCAAGTTTAAATCTACAAGACCTCAGCGCTGGCGGGACCCCCTCGACCTCAATCTCGTTTTAGAAGATCCAAGTTCTCTACCCGTTCCAAGTTTCCGGATCCCCTTGAGCTTTTGCCCGAAGTCTTGGTCCCTCCTAGTGATCCAATTTCGAGAGTTGTCGTTGTGGAAATTTTGGAGGATCTCAAAGCTCTCGGTTTCACCATCCGCGGGAATGAGGATGATATGATTTCTAAAATCCATCGCATGCTCGAGGAAGAAGACCGAAACCTTGCTCAAGTCCCTTTGGCATCCCCCTCTTAGAGCCCTCCATTGTCATTCATATCATCTCATTTTTTGGCAAGATCTACGTTATATCCTTTATTTTCTTGTTTTCTAATCGTTATTATACCTTCTAGAGGTTGTAGCTCCCGTTTCGGGATCTCCCCTCTTCTTTCTAATATATCCTTATTACCGTTGATAAGAAAAAGAGTTTAAATAACCAGATAATTAATCAGTTCTTTTTATATAGATTTTAAGAAATTATCGTCTACTTGGTAGCTTTTGGATTCTTGGATTTGATTTAAAATTCTTGACTTTAAATCCAATATTTGAAATGTTAGATTTCAATTCTAATCCTAATGTTCAGGAACCGTGATATTTAAAACGAGATAAGAGTGGTTATCATTTGAAATGCCTTGTTCTATTTGATATAGCTTGGTTTCGCTCAAATATAAATCCAACTTCTTGGTTGTCCAAACAAAGTAAGGAAATTCAAATCCAGAATTTCAAATCAAATCGGAGTTATCAGACGCAAAATAAATATCAATTACTGAGTTTTCAGTATCATGTAGAAATATGAAATGATGGGTCACGTTGATGTGCATTGATATTCTCAACATTATTCCCTATATAAAGGGCTTCTCTTCTACTATCAATACACATCAATATAGCCTATCTTCATATTTCTACACTATAAAAATGCGTGATACATGTATGCAGTCAATTATAAGTTTGTAACATGTACCTCCTTTAGCATTTCAATGGATTCAGCACTATTTGCATCGTGGCATCGCTTTGCCCATGAGTGAGAAGATTGTTGTAGCCAATCAGAATTCATGTAACGATGTAATATCATCTGTAGAGGGAAAATGAAGACATTAAATAAACACAAACAAAAGGTAAGGTCAAATCCATAAAAATAAATGAAGCTAATGACAATCTTATATCTCATCACCACCAATTTTCCACAGTACAGACTGAAAAAATAAGTGATCAGTTCTTTGAAAAGATGCATGATTGGGTGAGTGAGAGACAGCAGATAGATTAAACAAATGTGAGCAGCATTCAGGAAAACATAGACATACGTGCTTGTGTTAATGTATGTGGACACATGAAAAAATAAGAATAACACAACTGTCATGGTGAAGCTCTGAGGTGACATTTAGCTCCACTTATATGTATGAGCAGAAATGAAAGTAAGCAATTCCACAAGTTTCCTAGCTTGTCTAGATTCCTGACCTGCCCACCTAAATTTGGCTCTAATGCCATCTGGTATAGAATACAATATAACTGTGACCAACTGAAATAGTAAAAAAAAAACTCATATATGATCGATGGATCTGTTTATATGATACATATAGATGTAGAAAACCCCCCAAATATATACATTTATATGTGTATATATCAAGACGCATTAATGAGATTCTGTTCTACACTTGGCGCATATTGCCATGCAATAATATCTGCTAATTAAATGGTGTCGTGCATGACACGCCATTAGCAGTTGATCACTACTTGAACAAATTGCAATATTGATAAATTATATATAATACAGAAAAGTGATTTTTCCTACTATAAATTTCGATAAAATGGGGATTGGAGTTTACGTTCTGTAGCTTCAGAAGCATTCTTCCAAGCTCAGAATAACCACTACAGCTTGAAACCTGCATAGCAAATTCTTTCCAGACCATCATATCTCGAGCAGTCTCAATCAAAGCCTGCAAAATTTACACACGTACTGATAAATAAAAATAGACGTGTGAACAAAACATAAAAGTGGGAACTGAATATCGAAAATTCCTTAATCCCTACAAAAAAAAACAACGATATCCAAATAACATGAGCACATACATCGGTATGAAATTGGTCAATGATATTCAAAATGCCAACAGCCAGCTTTTGCATAATAAAGCGCCGTGCAATAGACAAATCCTTAACCAGTTTCAGTCCGGCGTTGTGTGTACGATATGTGATAGGCTGTGGAAACTCATTTATTGGACAGACTAGAAGTGTATCTGCCCACGAATAATTTCTTGTGTGCGGAAAAAATATGACAGAATACGTCTTCCTGTCATGAGTTGGTTTTGCCTTCAAAGTTGATAATGGCCAATCAGCTCTAGCACATCTAATTCCTGCCTGCCACTTCCCTCTCCACTGTACTTGGAAAAAAATTAGGAGAAGAATAAACATGAACATAAAATCAGCACATGTTTCCCTTCAATTAGTAGCAGATGAACAGTATAATACAGATTAAAGACTAGATTGTGTGGAACATCCAATAACATCATACTAAGTGAAGGAAGCAAGCACTAATATGTTGGTCGAAGAAACAAAACAGGAAAGTTAAAGTTACCTTGACCCACAAAGCCACAGATTCATCAGGTTCCAGCCATTGGGGCTCTGAAAAAGATGGCTCTCCCTCCCCGCTGTAGCTTGGCAGTTCATATTCATTAGTGGCCACAATTTGATGGGAGCTTTCTGAGGCCAAACAAGGCTCTGTGCTACAATTGTGTGTGCTTATATCGGCCCCATCATAATCGTGAGAACCACTTGATAACTTTTGACCCTCCACCTGATAAGCACAATATGAAACTCCACTGTGGCGACTTTCAGAAGTAGGCAACTCACCAACCATCACTTGACCTAGAGCTTCTGTTTCTGCTCGAGGCCCATCCGCATTTACTAATAACTTATCAACTCTATCATCCTCCACCTCAAATTGTCTCCCATTTTCAAGGAACCTAGATTCTGCATCATAGATCAAAGATGATCCTGAGCTCTGTTGACGGCAATCAGATTCTCCAACATTCTGTGCAGCAGCAAGGAACCACTTCCATAATTTCACCATCAAAATTCAAAGACAATTCAATGTGTATGTTAACACGGGTTATTCATCACTAAATTACACGTTCAAATAAATGAATACTTAAGAAATAACTGTAGAATCAGACATTTCTTCTAGATAGAAAAAAATTAATGAAAATACTGATAATCAACAAGCATCTGTGAATATATGTACAAGTAAAGTAATATCGTCTCCTCATTGAATATTTACAATTTAAAGAAGATAGCACTTAGGAAACGTGGCAAAAGAATACAGAAATCATTGTCGTAAGAGAAATCATTGTCGTAAGAGAAATCATTGTCGTAAGGAAAATCATAGTGAAGAATTCAAAAGAAACTATTTTGAAGTTCCATTTTCAGAAAATGTAACAGCTACCTGTTGAATTAGCACTACAGAAGCAAGGAAACCATGGATATACAAAGATATTTATCACCGGCTTTAAGGATATAGAACTCTATCCGTTACTGCTAATAAGTGTCATTTAAAGAAGTTGTTAAGAAAGGACTATGATTTTTAAAAGTGATACATAGATTAGACTTAATGCTAATCACACGGTATACTATAGTCATGATTTAACAATAGAGGTTACATTACAAAAGTTAACAATATTATTTACTACAGAAACTAATTAATTAAATATTACATGTGGGTTGACCAATGTTTATAGTTTCCATTCCAATATTATGTAAAGTAACCATTTTTTGTCTGCACAGTGACAGTGGTTTATGATGCCAAAACTCATTATTCATCTTCCCAGATATAAATTTTGAACACACAATGTACAGGAAGAAGTTTTATTGCCTCCACTTCATGATTCATCTATAAATCCTGTCTTTAAAGGAATAAATTTAGCTCCAAAAATAAATACATAAATATGATGATTTCAAACTCTAGCTCCTAACTTGTTAAAAATAAAGCAAAATGTTACACCATATGCATAAAACCTGTGTAAAGAACAATGTCAAAGAAACTAAGCAGGTCCTTGAAAACATAAAATGTTCATAAGTGATTGACCCTCATTTAAGGTAGCCAATGGATTTGCCTACACTATCCATCACAATAAGTCACTAAAATTGGATTTTTTTTTTATATATTTTTTGCATTTTGGTTGAATTTCTTTTCATTTTCAGCAATTCATGAAAGAAAAAAACAAGGAAAAACTTATGACTATACCAGAAAGGGAAATATTAAAGGATCATTATAATTTATAGTCAAAGACCCACATCAGCCATCTCAAGAAGTTCACATTTTGCAGATGTTAAGGAGTACGCGACCCAGTATCAAAAATACATTAAAATTAAACACCACATCCATTAACAGGCACACCAATGATAAAAACCCTAGCTTGGATCTACAGACCCATCATCCACATGCAGTACAATCTACCCCAAATTCCTTTTTGGGTCTGAACCAGACAAGCTCCATAACCACAATCCATGTACCCAAATCAAACCAAACCAAAAGGGAGTATCCAAGAATCTCCCCAATTGATGGTGTCAGGGTTCTTATATAACAGCTATAGGGGGTAAGGAGCAAGGAATGAGGAGCTAGGTCAAAAATGTTACATAAATAATAATTATACATAGTCATATATATCTTGGGGCTTTTATAAAAATACAGATAGAGAGAGACCAATTAAAACACTGAAGGTGTAATAATGTACCTTGAGATCGCCTTTATCCATGGTGGTGAGGGTTAGGGGCACAGCAGGGAGGGATGATTTTTTTTTTCTTTAGCCCCTATTTTTCTCTTCACTAAGAATAGTGCAAAATTGATGTGCTCTGTACCATCTGGGATGTTGTTTTGGTCATGGGTATTTTTTTTTCTCCCTCTTTTTTGTATCGTATGGTTTCAGAGACCTGACCTGAGTGAGATGAGGCCAAATCGTTAAAAAAATGAGGAGAAATTGGGAAACAGAGAAGTGGGTGTAGTGACTGGTACTGGTAATTTTGGTACGTGGTGTTGAGAATGGAAATCGAAGGGCAGTGAGTGTGTAATGGTGAGACTAGAAACTGGTTTACTGGTAAAATTGTACTGTAATATGCTATAATGGTCGATGTGCTTTGTTTTATGAGAAGACTCGGGGGATGCGAAGCTCTCTTCAATAGGTAACGTGGTTTTGGTGGTACTGGTGGGTGGGTCCTCATAAATTACGATTTAATAATTCTCAATACGTCTTTTTGAACATTATAAAAAGTATTTATCAAACTTCCCTGTTAATATGATATACTCAAATTATTGCAATGTCCCTTCAAAGATACCACTCTACTCTTGATGTAGAATTAGTAATTAGTATTCTCATAAGCACTATTTTTACTATAAGCAAAATCGAGTGTATCAATTGAATTTCTGAAGAGTGAGCAATGACAATGAGCATGGAGATGAAATTGAGGGTGAAATGGGTATTTTACACCTGCGGCCATGGGCGGCCCATTGAATGAGACCACTGAATTGCTTTTGTCTTTATTTCTTTTATGAATAGATTAATAATGAATAATTTTGGCCAAATTCTTATATCTGAAGGCAACGTTTTTCATATTAGCTAATTCGCATTACTTTTATTAAAATTTTAATGCTATAATATTTATGTATATCATTTATTAATATTTTTAAAGTAATTACTTTCATTTAATTTAAATTGAACAAAACAAAATATAATGAGCCGTGTTTGCTATTCTCTTTTAAGCTTGATGCATGGGCATTACTTCCACAAACACTACTTTTAAGAGAGAACTTAAAATCAAATAAATAAGTAAAAGACTTAAAACAAATAAGGAAATTAAACATCATCTAAAAGCTTATGATTAAATAGAAGAGAAAATGATTGTATAATTAAAACACCAAGTCGTATAATACGATGCTTTATTAAGTGATACGTACCATTACAAGTTTATTTTTCAATGAAAAAGAGAGTGTCCTAATACTCATTCCATCCACGCATCCTCTCTGCTCGTTTTCGTCAAGTTAGTTGTTCCCTTTACTAATATATATATATAACCTCCTAATCTTCAGCCCAAATAATACCTAACTATTCAGTTATGGGGTGCACTAAGTTCGGTTCAAGCCCAAAATAGTCTTAAAGCCAGTTGGAGGTCGAGGCCCACGTACATTTCTAATTAGCCCAAGTAATCAAAATACTTTGAATGAGTAAATTAGTTTGTAGGTTAGAGCCGTTGGCATGCAAAAGTACCTGATATGTTTTATATGGATTATCTGAGTATGCATTTATGGGATATAAGTGAGAGTAGGGGTGTTAAAATAAACTGTGAACTGGAAAATTGGAAACGGATATTACGGTCTAGTCCAGTTCATGAATTTGGAAATGGAGAACTGGAGGGTTTCGGTCGGGGGGACGATTTCTAGGGCCAAAAATCAGACCGAAACTCGGATCGCCCGATATGTTATTTGGCCAGCCCATTTACTTTGATAGCCCAACCGATTTGCGTGAACAACTCATCATTGTAACCCTACCAATACGCACGTGTGACCGACTGCCACACTTCACTCCATTCGTTCCTCGACTCGCGCCTTCATTATCTCAGCCTCTCCTCTACTAACTTATTCTCTTTTAGTCACCACGACATACTCCATCTCCTCGTTCTTCATGAGACCATGTGTGTTCTTCACTTCTCTGCAAATATTCTACTTATATAAGGGATCAAGGACGATATGCATCAACACACATACTGTAAGGGTTTCGATTTCTAACTCTATTTCATCTTTCCTAGTTTTGAAATTGAATCTCTTCATACTTGTAACTCTTACATTGTGTATGTATAACTGTTTTCTTTTCCTTCCTGAATCTCCTCAAGTTTGAAGAAAGTCTAGATGGATAAAGAAATAACCGATATCACTCCAATCGATGACAATCATGACCTGCAACCACAACGAACTCAGGTACTGCGTATTTATTCCATTTGCAATTAATTAGTTTTTGATTTAGGGTTTCTTCTCTAATTTTTTATTTGGGATTAGGGTTTATGCTCCAAATTTTTATTTGGGGATTAGGAGATATGCTCTAGTTTTCGATTTGGGGATTAGAGTTTATGCTCTAATTTTTTATTTGAGGATTAAGAATTTTGGTATAATTTTCTATTTGAGGAATAGGATTCCTGCTCTAATTTTTATTTGGGGATTATGATTCCTGATCTAATTTTCGATCAGGGATTATGTTTCAGTTTGAGAATTAGGACTTCTGCTCCACTTGTCAATTTGTTTATGTGTACAGACTCAAACTGAATCTATTGAAGATGTTGTTGCTACTGCTACTCAGACGCAATCTCAGACTCTCATTCAGGTATTGCGTATTTACTCCCTTTTCACTGGTTTAATTTTTTGTTTAGGGTTTCTGCTCTATTTTCGATTTGAGAATTAAGGTTCCTTCAATAATTTTTCATTTGGGGATTAGAGTTTCTTCTTTAATTTTCTATTTAGAGATTAAGATCTCTGCTCCAATTGCCTATTTTTTCTCAATTACTTATCATAATTTGTCAGTAATTATTTCTTCACTTTTTGTGTGTATACAGACTCACACTAAATATGTTGAAGTTGTTGCTCAGTCTCAATCCCATACTCTCAACCACAAACAGACTCAAGCAGAGACTCATACTCTTGCTCAGGCTAACACTCGGCCTCCAACATCAAGTTATTTTAAACCACCTAGTGGCCGAACTCAATATAAATCTATTGCGTGGAAACATGTAACTACTTGTAAGCGTTGTTTGAAAACTCGTCCATGTAACATTAAGTTGAATGACATATCTAGTTTACTGCAATATAGGAGAAGTCGTAAACAATTTCCTGAGAACAAGAGACGCGACCAACATATAATACTCACATTTAGACACTACTAGTTAGAGACGTCTCTACTATTCTTTTGTCTTGTATAATCGTTGACAGAGAAGATAAGTTGGTGTTGGGTTAAGGGTGAGCAAGTCATGAATCCGAGCATAGAAAACCACTCATGAAAACAACTTCTTAAATCTGTCCGAGTGTATGACAAATTGCATTCTAAATTCACACCATTTTCATTCTAAACTAGCACAAATTGCATTCTAAATGCATATATGTGTATTATTAAATAATAAAATTATAAATTTTCAAGGCAGAATCTTCAAGCGCTCGTTAACGCAGAGTGTTCAAGTCCCTGGAATTAAAAAGTTGAGTTGAGTAAGTTATGTTTCTTAGACCAAATATGAATTTTCACTTAAGGTCCCAAAATTTCTAAGGTCGTCACTGCTTGGCAACAAGCGTCAATCAACTTCCACCTCCATCTGGCCACGAATCGAACAACTCTGGTCGATCAAACAGCTCTGCAGCAAGCGTCAATCAATCACGTCCACCAAGGCATTGTCGATATCTCTGATCATCTCATGGGACTAGCTAGGGTGGGTGGGTAGGTTTAGTTTGGATTTAGCTGTCTCTTGTTTTAATTAATTGTTTCACTAACTATCTTTGACTTTGATGACGTCATAGCTCGTGATCGGTTTCTATCAGATGTGGGCCTGCATGAAGTCCCTTGTCGACGATCCATCCCCACATTTAGAGCCGGATTGACCTCGTCCTGGGTTTAAAGAGCCCAATTTGTACCACTTTTACGCCATCGGGTATGTTTGGTGTGAATGTGCATAATACAGGTAAAAATGGTCAAAACCGAGCTAAATCGAGGATTCGGTGATGAGGGGCGAGTATTTGAGGATTTTATGGGTCGGTCAGAGACAAATAACGGCAAGAATAAACCCGAGAAATCGAATAAAGAAGTTCAAACAAGCATCTCAACTCCAAGTCTTCATAACTCTTGCATATGGGCTCGGAATCATGCCCGTAAGAGGCCCAGACGAAGCTATTTCAAATATGATGAGTTTGGGACCGTGAAAACAACTTTTAAGGGCCCAAACAAGTCTTTGAAATTTAGGGTTTAATTAATTACGAATTTTAAATATATTTTAGTATATCCTACTCTAATTAGGTTTTGGTGTTCATTAGGCTTTTGGTGTTAATCTCCTTTTTGGATTAGGTTTAGGTTTTTGGGTTATTTAGGATTTTCCTTTTTTATTTAGGTTTAGGTTGAGCTAGTACTATATAAGGAACCTTTTGGCATCATTGTAGGAACAACTTTTATGATAATAAACTACTTTTCTTTCAAATTTTTGAGTTTGTGCTAAGTTTATGGATTGAAACTTGTGTGGTGATTTTCAACCACGTTTACTCACGCGAACTCGCTGCGTCAGGTGGTATCAGAGCAGGTTAACTCTCTAATTTGATGGTGGCTAACAGCAGTTTAGGAAGCGGTCATGCTATTGACGAAGATCAAAGTATGGAAGTCTTGAGAATCGATATACCGGCTCGATGGGCGGCATTGAGACCCCCAAGACAGAATTTTGATTACAAGCTCTGGCATTCAGATTGGCGTCTTGATGACAATGTTAATCAAATTGCTTCTTTGGGAGTAGATGCCAAGGAAAATAGTGGTGACGATAGAGTACGACCAAGGGTGGAAACTGCTCGAGGCGAACTTGTCGACACACCTATTATTATACAAAATAATTATAGACAACTAGTCTATGATTATGATATCGATGAGGATGATATAGTGCTGAAAGAAAACAAACATGCAAAACGAGCTAGGTATTACAAGAATAAAGGTATGCTTATCCCGTATCTTAATGTAAATATTAGTGATGAAGAAATTATTTTGTGGATTTCAAAGGTTGAGAATTTCTTTAAATATATGGATACTCCACAAGAATAGAGAGTGAAACTAGTAGCAAGCAGATTAAGTGGAGGAGCATCTGATTGGTGGGATGATTTGCTTCACATAAGGTATCAAGAAGGAAAACCACCTATCCGAACTTGGGAGCAGATGAAAATAATGTTAAAAGATGAATTTCTTCCACCAAATTATGAGCAAATCTTGTTACAACGACATCAACGATGTCACCGCGCCAAAGAAACCATTAACAAGTATGCAGAAAAAATTATGGCACCAACAGAGAGGAGTGTCAATGAAGAAAAAGATGAAAGAGCTCAAATCAATGTATGTGCTGCCAAAGTTATGGACTCGATCAATTCCAAGTATATAGGCGAGGGCATTGATGCTAAGGAAGGGAATACATGCGTGCATGAAGATATACATATGGAAACTCTGTTGGAATTTGTGCCCTAGCACAATGTAATTTCAATCTAATCTTGTAATAAAGATTATTCGTTGAATAAAAATCGGCATTCATATTACTAAGTGTTGTAGTAATATCTTAAGTATGATTTGATTTGTATCATTGATGTGTCAACACATAATAGTAGATCTACAGATCAGATAAAATCTTACTTAAGCAGTCCCCGATCAGAATAGCTTCATAAGAAGCGATCGGTATGAGGCTAACTCTAAATGATCACGCTCTACTGATCATGGCCAGAAGGGGGCCAGAGTTAGGTCATAGTATCACCAGTCAGGGGTGATATAGAACGACCCGAATCATGAGTATGTTACATAGACAGAGTCATGAACATACTCATATGTCGGATCATGAAATCACATCCTCAGACCGAAGGACCATTGAGGTCAATATGTAATGAGTGACGAGTTTGACTCAGTCTAACGTCTCCTGTAAAAGGGTTACAATAACAGATGTGATTGGCTCGATCACAAGTTACATAAGTTGACTAGATGGATCGCTGAAGGATTTATCCCTCATACGGACGTGTGAGCAGATATCAGTTTAGGCCACTTGATGAGTACAACTGAAACACAATAGCATGGCCATGCAGACGATACGTAGTATCAATTATAATTCAGTTAACTCAGAATCAAGAAACAGGACAATAGAACGAGGATGACTTGTCTATGCCTCGTGGTTGTCAAAGATATCAAGAGGATAAGAGGATAGATTCATGAACGACAAGGTTAAGTCGAAATCTCGATAATCACAAGCGTTGGGTAATCATGATGTCTTGCTAGAGGCCACTCATGATGGAAAGGGTAAAATGGTAATTTTACCAGTCCGCCGACGTGTCGTGAGCCTAGAGGGTCACACACTTTAGGTTGAGTAAAACAGATGGATTCATATGGAAGAATCATGAGAGAGCAAAATCCGGTTTTGGATTAAACCGGTTTAGACCGATTTCGGTTTAGGATTAAACCGGAATCAAGAACGGTTTAGCAGGACTAATTAATTATAATCTAATTAAATAGATTTAATTAAATTAGCTAAACTGGGCCTAGCCAGAATGGGCTAAGCCAGAATGGGCTTCTCTACACAATTAATTAAGAGCTTTGGGCTTTAAGCCCATTAAGGCCTTTAATTAATTAAAAGCCCGATTAAGGTCTATAAAAGGGAAATTTTCAGATCTGAAAATTACACAATTAATTTTGAAAACCCTAGCCGTCTTCTCTCTCTCTCTCTCTAGCCAGTTTCGGCCGGCCCCCTCCCCTCCCCGTGCTCCGTCCGTTTTGATTGCTTCGATCTTCTAGCAAGGTTCATTGCAAGTATCCTTTGGATTGCTCTTCCTGTGTGGACGATCTTTAGAGGTTACTAAATCCTATTTAGTAACAAGGAGATTTTGATTCAAGGTAAACTTAAATTTTAATCTAGTCTAGATCTCATGATCAATTCATGATCATGCAAGATCTGTATTTAATCATGGAACTTTGAGGTTAATTTCTTGTATGGGCATGAAATTAATTGTCTGGAACCCTCAAATAATTCCTTGAGGATTCGGTGATGAGGGGCGAGTATTTGAGGATTTTATGGGTCGGTCAGAGACAAATAACGGCAAGAATAAACCCGAGAAATCGAATAAAGAAGTCCAAACAAGCATCTCAACTCCAAGTCTTTATAACTCTTGCATATGGGCTCGGAATTATGCCCGTAAGAGGTCCAGACGAAGCTATTTCAAATATGATGAGTTTGGGACCGTGAAAACAACTTTTAAGGGCCCAAACAAGTCTTTGAAATTTAGGGTTTAATTAATTACGAATTTTAAATATATTTTAGTATATCCTACTCTAATTAGGTTTTGGTGTTCATTAGGCTTTTGGTGTTAATCTCCTTTTTGGATTAGGTTTTGGGTTATTTAAGATTTTCCTTTTTTTATTTAGGTTTAGGTTGAGCTAGTACTATATAAGAAGCCTTTTGGCATCATTGTAGGAACAACTTTTATGATAATAAACTACTTTTCTTTCAAACTTTTGAGTTTGTGCTAAGTTTATGGATTGGAACTTGTGTGGTGATTTTCAACCACGTTTACTCACGCGAACTCGCTGCGTCATTCGGGAAAGCAAGACAGCAAGAGGAAAGAAGGCTGCGGAAGTGACGATCGTTACATTGATCGTTACACCACACAAGCCCGAGACAATGAGCTGTAACGATCGTTACACCACTGTAACGACCGTTACACCTGCCAGTCGCAGAGAAAGTATACATCGTCGAATCAACGCTATTTCAAACCTAGAGAAGAGTGAAAGGAGAGACGACTTACAGAGCAGAGAGAAAGACCTGATCAACCGATGAGCGATTCAGAGTGTTCGAGAGAAACTCTAATCCGTGCAAGGGAGATCAAGGTGTAAATACCCGACAAGTAACAACCCAACGATCAAGAGGGATTCTACATTCGATAATCTTCAACCTTTTGGTTCTAGGGTTCTTTGTTTTTACTCTTAAACTGATTGTCACATTTATTTCCATGACTTTTGGTTCTAGTACCATGATTATGGGCTGAATACCCTTGATCATGGGTGCTAGGTCTCGAACTATGTTACTTTGAATATTTTGATTTTGGATAAAAATACTTCGTGCATGTGTGATTGAGCCGAAGTGCTTAATGCTTGCAATATTCGTTGAAGAATGGTTATTGTTTGTGAGAGTCATATTGTCGAGTCCGAGAGGATCGATGGGTGACGAACTTGCTTTGATTCGAAAGGGTTCAACTCTTCGGAACCTTTACCCCGTTTGTGCATTACGTAACGCATGCTTGTGTTATTGACCTACTTGAGAGGGGTGGTGAATATCCCGAGCCTAGGCTAATACCACACCGAGAGGAGGTGTTAGAGATATTTTTGCATATGGTTCAATACATTCATGTTTTACATAATTCATGATTAGGATTCTCTTAGTAACCTAATGACCTAGCATTCATGATTTCTCGTCTGAATAGTTTTCTCTAAATCATCTTGCTATTTAACTGTTTAATATTCAACCACTTGAAAATCATAACACATAATATGTCATTTAAGTACATAATTTCATCTGACATTATAAGCTTGGTCCTTGTGGATTCAACCATGTGCTTAACAGGAATTATTACTTATAACGACCGCGTGCGCTTGCGCGTTATCGGGTGATTGTGGACAACTGTTTACGGGCCCAACACTATCCTTTGTTCGGTTTGGATTTATTTGACTTTCGTTATGTATCATGTATGTTGTATGCTCTGGTTGTGCCTTATAACTGTGATCACTGTCCATATGTTGTTTGTGTTCATCATTTGCCTTCATATTTGTTCGCATGTATATCTTTTTATATTTATTTACCATTTTCTTTTATGTTGGATCAACAACAAAATATTAATCCTCAATCTAATCATAAATTCATTCATATACCAACCGAGTAGATTCATGAGTCGGTTTTTAACCGACTAGAAAGTATATGCTAAACTTATGGAGGAAGATGAAAATGTAGTCTCCAGCCTCAGCCCCTTACATCAGTGTCGACCCTCTCATAAAGCGGAAAAGGACACTACTTTAGGCTCCGAAAAATTAAGGTCTGTTACTTTTTTTCTCTCTTGTATGATCACTGATAGAGAAGATATGTTGGTGTTTGGTTAAGGATGAGCAAGTGATGAGTCCGAGCATAGACAACCACTCACGAAAACAATTTCTTAAATTTGTCTTAATGTATGACAAATTGCTTTCTAAACACATATATGTGTATAATTAAATAATATAATTATAAATTTTCAAGTCGAAATCTTCTAGCACTCGTTAACGCAAAGTGTTTAAGTTCACGGGAGTTTAAAAGTTGAGTTGAATAAATTATATTTCTTAGACCTAATATGAATTTTTGCTTAAGACCCGAAATTCTCAAGGATGTCACTGTTGCCAGTGCCAGTAGTCACAGTACCAAGGATTCCGCTATAGCTTCTTGTTCTTATAATCTAATTGCAACTTTCTATTGATATATGAGAAAGTAGACCATGCGAAAATTCTCACAATGGAGGAGGATTTGAAAAATAAAATGAACAACTCGATGAAGGAAGAATTTTATAGAATTCACTTGTATTATTTTTTTAATATATTCAGTGTCTAACTTACTTCTTCTTTTGTGTTGTAGAGCTTGAGAAAATTGTCTTGAATTGAAAAGGTTCAATAGTGTACAACACATTTACAATTTGTTTTTTTATTCATGTCCTCTATTTTAGTTTTTAATTTTATTTTAAATATAATTTTAACTTTAAAGTTCTAAGTTCTAACCCTTATGTTTTGAAATTCAGGTGCTGGCTTGTTAGACTTGGAGTTTAAAGATCTAGACATGGACTTGGTTTCTCGAGATATTGGTGGCTCTCAAAGTAGCTTCAAGAAGTTGATGCTAGTGTTTGAATTTCTTTTTATTTGTCTTTTAAATTGTGAACTTGTGATTGACTTATTGGACTTATGCTTTGGAACATTATTTGATATTTATTTCCTTTCTAAGGATACCAAATAGGTAGGGTTTTTTTCATCAGTGGATTCACTGCCTACTGGTTTTTTCACCCATCATTAGGATAGTTTTGGATGCTCCAGAAGTAGGTTTAGTTAATTAATGAATTTTTTTCTTATATTGTATTATATTATGTGGTGGTCATGTGCGGTTAAAACCGGAAACCCATCTGGAACCCGGCCAAAAAAAACGGTCTATTTTTCCGAATTTCGGGTGGTAAGCGGGTTCAGAATTCCAACCCCTCTAGAGTTGCGTACAATTACCTCATAATTTAAAATTTAAGAGTTCTATTATTAGAGGAACAACTTCATGTAGCCCATAAGGAGTTAGAGAACCTTTTTTTAAAAATAAAAGTTTCAGACGAGTGAACGAAGAGAGTGAAGGCCTTTTTGAAAATGAGAGAAGAAAAGACTTAATAAGGGAAACTAGAAATGACGAGACTTTTTGAGAGATATACAAGAGAAAATTTGATGAAGATATATTTTTACGAGTTGAGGTTCGAACTCATGTACACGAAATATTGAGTCTGTTATCAAATTAGATTATCAACTCAACTAAAAGTTTAAGTTGATAATTGAATGTTTTATTATAATTTTATACTCTAACATTTATCATAGTATTCTCCCAAATAAAATCTAATGAAACACCTGTTAAGGCCCTTAGAAAAGTTTAGGTACAGGGGTTGTAAGGCAACAATCCCGAACATATCAAGGTGTTGTATAGAGAGTTCAATCCGATTGTATCATGTGGACAAAGGGGTAGATGCATATAAATGAAAATAGAAGTATAGTTAATTTGTGGGTTGAGAGGAGAAATACAAGAGTGGGATGGTGGGGACAAACACAAAACAAAGGGACATGCAAGTAGAAAAGCTAAGGTGCACATGATAGATTAGGCATTCTCATCTCATTCACTTGCTTGTCCAAACCTCTTTGGAAACTTCCCTTTTCTTGCCCCATTCTATGATTCTACCCCCAAAATACTCTTATAATTCACAAGTCACACCCTCTTTTCTCCTCCTCTTCCCTAGTCTAGTATTTCTTTTACCACATAAAATTGAATCGTCAACTATTCAAAACCCATCGTATATCGCCGAAAGAATTACGTTCGCGCACATTATCTTGTAGCTCAACGATCGGCCACCAAATATGAACAAGTAGCCCAAATGTCCCTCTCCCTCTATGGCATGCCTATGCCCACATACACCACTTTTTCTGTGTTTTGCTTAGTGGTCGTGCCACTTTTTTCATGCCAATGGCTCAGAACTTCCGGACCATATTTGTGATCATTACCAAATTCAAATGTTCATCAATACCTTGTTTGAATATTTTCTACTCCCACATATATTTGAATAAGAATCAGCCACATCACAGTGCACTTACGTTACAATTATGCACCTTCAAAATATAATGTTCACATACATAATACATTGTCTCTTTCCAATGCAAAACAAAACTTAAAAAAAGAGATTGCAATTCAAATATGGTTCCAGAATCTTTCCATACATTTTCTATATCCATTTCTGTTTTGTCTTCTTCCATTAATTTAGTTGCATTATGGTTCTTCTTCAACTATGTTATTGCTGCTACTGTCCTTTAGCTTCAGTAAATCCAAGTTCTCAAGAGCTTAACTAGTCCTTGGATACTCATATTTTCAACCCTTTCCTCGAATTAGCCGTCAAGATTCTGCAAAATCTTGCTTCTATGTTCATTTGAGATTATTAACAAGTCAGAGCATCATCGGTATCTTAGCGTCCTCAAAGCAAACATATAAAATGACAACTTTTGTTTATGGTTTTAAAGCTCATATCACCTCGTGTTTAGGAAAATGTGAAATGAGGATGTTGTTTATTGTAAATCACAAATTAAAGAATGTAATTAATGCAATTAGGTAGTCTCATGGATCCATGAAGCATGTCTGTCCAATTTCATTTTAAAAATGTTGATTCTTATTGCCACTCCCAACATCAAATATTATACACAATCTCTCTTCTTGGTCGCCTTGCTAATTTTGTCACCATCACACATAAACAAAAGTTTTGTTCATAACATAAATAAAATACAAGTTCCATACTTGTTTATTCACTGGGACTGGAGATCTTCAGCTTCTGATCTGTAGCCAGTGTGTCAATGATTTTATTATGGGCCAAGGTGTTTCCACAAAATTATATATTTTGGATATCAAAATTGAACAATATTGCTTAAAGCTCTAAGAAATTTGAGCATTGTCCTTCTTGAAAAGCTATTGCTCAAAAAGCTTCCCTGAAATCAACTTGGATTGAAATGTATTTTTTGGATTGCTTTTGACCTTTTTATTATTAAACCATTCTATTTCACCTTTTACACAAGCTCTTTCCAATATGATTACTCCAACATGATCTTCTTAACAACCTAAACAGTCAATTAATATTGGATTATGTGTACCTTGTTTTGAGATTAGAGCAAATAGGTGTTTGTTTTAATCAGCAATCTCAATGTAAAAGGTCTGAAATAAAAATATGATAGACCAAAAATGAAAAGTTGGCAGATTTGCAGCAAAAAAAGAAGCTTAAACTTTATCTTTAGGTTCAGTAAGTCAGTGAAACGACAAGAAGAGAGAGACCTGGCCTGCCTCTGGACTCTGCTACCTTCAGTCACAGAAACTTTTTGTTAGCTTTTTTATATTGAAAAAAGATGAGACCCATATTTGTATGTGTTGATGCTATGACAAACGTTAGTGAGGTGGGCGCTGAAGGACAATCTGGGCATCTCCTAATTTGCTCAAACCAGGTTTAGACAAAGAGAAGCCCCCACAAAACTTGGTTTCCTTTATCTCCATCACCTTCACTTTTCATCCTTTTGAGGTTGTGATTTTGGCTTTTCTTCTTCCAAATAAATTCTTTCATTTTTATTTATTTATTAGGGTGTTTATTGCTACCGGTGCTCATTATCTGTCAAATTTGGAAGTAACATTCTAGTTTTTGTGGGATATTTAACTCAAAATTTAGATATCATCACTTGGAACACCACAAAGTTATAAAACCCAGTTCGATTCGATACAAATTGACATGAAGGTAGATGAAATTTACAATCTTGTTTACATTTAAGAAAACTTTAATCAACCAAGTGGAAATTTCCAGCACATTGTGTATTTTTGGTTAATTGGTTTCACTGTGTGGCTGTCTTGATGTTGATCCTATGATTGAACAATAACCTTAATTTTAAGTACAAACTTATAAAGCATGTCATGTGTATATACATGGGCACAACTGCACAAGGCAATGTAGGATGGGATACTATGTACACAAGACAGTATAGTCACCAACTAACACATGCTTCCCAACAACAGAAGGGAGGGAATGTGAGGTTTGGACTGTGATCTATAAAAATAATATATTTTACCAACTCTAGCAACCATACTATCCCATGGCCTCTTCTATTTATTTTTGACCTTTCTTCCATTTCATCTGTCCCTTTTACATCTTTGGTTGAGTGAAATTTGTCTGTTTTGGACAGTGTTAGTTGCTTTCTAGCTAGATAGACTCCATGTCCATATTAACTTTCTTCTTCTCCTTCCATTAAAGCCCTTCACACAAGCTGAGTTGCTTTGATGCAAAAGCTATCAGACTTGTATACCAAAGTTTCTTCAAAGAGAAGCCTTAGCCTCCCTTGATGGTGTAAGGGTTAAAGGCTCATCTTTTCCTTTCCTAGAGGATTTTGTGGGCTTTTTGTAAAAAAAATGCAGCAAGTGATGGCATTTGGCTACTAGCTTTCTGGATACTTCTTGGAAGCTCTGTTTTTTTTCTCCCACTAAATTGCAAGAGTTCAAGTCAGAGTGTTGAATCCTCAATCCAGATTGATCATTTTATGGTCCATTGGGGCCTGCACAAAAAGCCATATATTTTTCTGGCTACCGGCTTGCTTGTTCTAAAGAGTCAAGGTAAAAAATTTCCATCTGTTTGCTTTCATTTCCAATGATGCTTCTTCTGTTTCACTGAAATTACTGTTGTTTTGGGATGGTTCTCAGAGGTGGGTTTTGAGCAAGTAAAATGTTGGGATTGAAAGTCACCTCTGGGCACAAGCGTTCAGAAAGGTACTGTACTGGCAATTTAATGTTTTTTGTCTGTTTAATGGCTTGCTACATGATGGATTGCTCCAACTGGAAATACTTCTGAGTTGGGTTTTGTCATAAAGTTTGAAGCTTGAGCTTTCATGGCAAGTGTCAGCCCTGAAATACAATGTATACTTGCCCAAGTTCTGTAGCTATTTGGCTCATTAGCAGTGACTCATTGCTCCCAGATGAGCTCAAAGCCTGAGTTTTTTTTGGTTGAAATAGAAGTCATCTCCAAGCTTCAACAAAGGGTATAAACTGGGGGTTTCTTTCAATTCAATGAAAATTTGAGGGTTTTTTTTGCATATAAATATACATTGTACTTTAATTGTTGTCTTATCTTTTTATCCCAAACATGGTTCTTTCTGATATTGCCAAGAATTCTATGAGAACTCCTGCTTTCTGGCTTATGTATCTACCATTTTATTTTGTTCTTGCTCTCATCTATGCAGCTCTACTGTCAAGAAAAGAGTTGATGAAGATGGCTTAAGTGGTCCACTTGAAGCATCACATGATACAAAGCTGGTAAGGAAATTGCTTCTCATCAGCTGTTTAGCTCAAAAAAATTAAAAGCACTATCTACTTAAAAGGGAAAAGTAGCCTAGTGCATTATGCTGCAATTCTCTCATTCTTTCAATATTTGTGAATCTGATACAAAGACCTTAACATAAAGCCAGCAATGAAGAGTACTACTATTATCTCTTCTTCTCTCTGTTCTTTTCCAGATTCTGTTATTGCCTTCTTTTCTTTTCCACCTTCATTATAGATGTATTTGTAAATAAAAGAAAGAGTAATGTATACTAAGCTGTCAGTGCACCTAGTGTTGATTTATATCATCCTATAAAATAAAATGGCAATGATGAACCAGTTAAAAGATTATGGAATTGGTAAAGAAGACTTTCAATTAGCTGCATTGTGTTTACCAAACTAGTTTCTCACCTTAATTTTCCAAGCCTGTTTGATATTCTAGAATTGATTGGTTACCAGGACATGGAGCTTTTGAAGGGCTGTGTCAAAACCGACAAAAAACAACTCCCCAGTGCTGAGGTCCATAGCTCGTTGAAACAAGAGGTAATGAGCATAACATTTCAATTTTTGTTATACATGCTAATTTAGAAGGTTTATTTCTGCCCACTTTATACTGTTATTTCTAAACTCGGAACTATCTTGCTACTATCTTTGTTTGGCATATAGATTCTACAACTGGAGACCAGATTACAATCTCAGTTTGAGGTTCGTCATGCTTTAGAGAAAGCATTGGGTAACAGATCTTCCACAGCGGCTAATAATACAAATGAAAACTCAATAAATAAGGTGTGTCTTTGTTTATTATTTGTTTGAGACCAAAAGTATATGCAAGAAGTTAGCACTTAAGGTCTGAGGTTCTGGTGTGAACTTGTCCATTTCGTTATAACTTCTATGGATTTGTCACTGCATTATAGTTAGGAAAAGAGTCTTATCAAGCAAGCGTCAGAATGAAAATCCTAAACTTTCTACATGGTTAATGCTTTTTATCAAAGTTATGTTTTTAGTTTAGTGGTTGTATCTGATACATTTCCATTTGACTCCAGCCAGCCACAGAATTGGTGAGGGAAATAGCTGTGCTCGAGTTGGAGGTTGTGTATTTAGAACAGTATCTTCTGTCCTTGTACCGACAGGCATTTGATGGAAAAGCATCTTCCATATCTCCACCAACAAAGGATTTACAAATGAAATCACCTTTAGCAACATCAAGAGGGAGGTTAAGCAAAGCTTCCCAACCTGATGGAACTTCAAAGAGAGAGAACTTAGCACCTCTAGTAAACTCTCAATCCCTTGACAAGGAACCAAGGACTGTTGGAGGAGAAGAAAACAACCCACATTCTGGTATTCGTTACTGTCACTCCTCACTATCACAACATTCAGCATTCTCTACCAGAACTTCTCCTAAAGAAGAGTCTACGGCTAAAGCTATTAGTGCCTGTCACTCCCAGCCTTTATCCATGATGGAGGTAACTCCAAGCTTATAGCTAGTGTTTCTAAGGTTTTAGCTGCAAAAAATTCCAATGATTGATCTGTTTGACCTATCTTGAAGATTAATAGTATGATGTGTATGTCAATGTTGATTATGTTCTCACTGCTTGTTACAGTATGGTCAGAACACTTCTTCGAGTCTAATTAGTCTGGCAGAGCATCTAGGCACCCGTATTTCAGATCATGTCCCAGGAACGCCAAACAGCCTTGCAGAGGATATGGTCAAGTGTATTTCAGCCATATATTGCAAGCTTGCAGAACCAGCTTCTACAAATCAAGGCTTCTCATCTCCAAATTCATCGTTTTCATCAGCTAGTGGATTTTCTCCGCGAGAACAATTGGATATGTGGAGTCCTGGCTTTAGGAACAACTCTTCTTTCTGTATGAGATTAGATAACCCTTTCCATGTGGAAGGACTAAAAGAGTTTAGTGGACCATATAGCACAATGTTTGAAGTGCAACGGTTATACAGAGATAATCAGAAGTCGGAAGACATAGAACACCTGCTGCAAGAGTTCAAGTGAGTTTCTAACATTATTATTCCAAGAGCCACATATTGTCAGTATACATGGCATGCATTTCTGTAATCAATTACTCTCATGCAGGTCTCTCGTGTCTCGGCTAGAAGAAGTAAATCCTAGGAAACTAAATCGAGAAGAGAAGCTTGCATTCTGGATCAATATACACAATGCCCTGGTGATGCATGTAACGATTCTGATCGCGAAAGGACTTCTTCTATGTGCCTTTTTTTCTTTTCCTTCTCTAAATGGTTCTGCTTCTGTTTTTCAATAGGCATTTTTGGCTTATGGGGTTCCACGGAACAACGTGAAGAGAGTCTTTTTACTCTTGAAGGTAATGAGTGCTCAACTATCCTCAGAAATATGAATATGAACTATAATTTTATTAACACGCTTATTATCTTCAGGCTGCATATAACATTGGTGGCATCACCATAAGCGTAGACACAATGCAGAGCTCTATTCTTGGATGTCGGGTCTCTCGTCCTGGTCAGGTAAAACCAGCAATACATTATTTGAATCTCTATAATCTTATGCTTTGGACTACCGTTTTCTGTCAGCTTCTCTTGTCCACTTTCATTTTCCGTAATATTCTGATTAAACATAACTTCTCCGCAGTGGATTCGTTTATTGCTTTCTTCAAAATCAAAGTTCAGGAGTGAAGATGAGCGTCAAGCCTATGCAATTGAGCATCCAGAACCATTACTACACTTTGCGCTATGTTCAGGAAGCCATTCTGATCCCGCGGTACTTCATCTTAAATTATCTTTTCTAGTTTTTGCCAAGAACTGCTTATACATTTGACAAAATATGGATAAAAGCATGCTGGTAACTGAGGCATCAATTATCATTTGCATTGAATCATCGATCTAATGTCATATCCAGGTTCGAGTGTACACTCCAAAGAGAATAATTGAGGAACTAGAAGCAGCAAAAGCAGAGTACATTCGCGCTACCTTTGGCGTAGGCAAGGACCAGAAAATCCTCCTGCCTAAGACAGTAGAATCATTTGCAAGAGATTCAGGTTTGTGCCAGATTGGATTGATGGAAACGGTCCAAGAATCATTACCAGAGTCACTGAGTAAGAGCATCAAGAAACGGCAACTGGGGAAATCGAAGAAGAGCATTTCATGGATTCCCCACAACTTCACTTTCCGGTACCTGATATCCAAAGAGCTCGTGAAGTGACCATTTCTAGCTTAAACGGGTCAATAAGGTTAAAAACATGGAGCTCTCTCCTGCATTGTTATTCACATTGAGCATTTGTACAAAGTAGTGCTGAAGCTGGAATGCTAACTCATTTTGTAAATGCAATCTTTATGTTGTTGGGTTTAAAACCATTTTCCACGCATTCATAGACAGGGATTGTGACGTGACTGCACAAATAATCGAACAATTGATACTCTAATTAACATAAGAAATGCAGATTTCTCGCCAAAATGGAAATGCCTGCCAGTGGCGTTTCTAAACAAACTCGTCAAGCAAATCTGGCGTCGAGGGCGGAGCTCGTGGTGATGGCGAGCTCGCAGAGCTCCGTCAGCGTCAACGGGAGGTGAGCGCGAGATGTTTGCATCAGGAAGTAGATTTGATCGGATTTGAGATCCTCGTCGTCAGGCACGGCAGGAACGAGTGAGCCAACGCTCATGGTGTCGGAGCTGGAGAGGAAGCAGTTAGGGTTCGTGGAGCTCACCTCCTTGGCCTTGATCGGTTCGATGTATCTCTGAACCTTGCCTTTCAGCCCGATAACGCTCACCGTCGCCGATGGTTTCCTGAGACCATTGGCTACAACGCCGCCGCGTTCCGTCACAATCTCCCGTAGCCGGAGACTTGTTTCGGACGAGAAACAGACACCCATTCGTCGTTGCCTTTGGCTTTGGACGAGCAACGGAGAGAGACAGAGAGAGGTGCGATAAATGTTTTCAGATGGTTTCGCTACCTTTTAGTTTTGCGACTCACTACTCTTAAGTACTTATACTAAATCTTTTTATTTGGTTTGGGCTTTACTTACGATTACCATATTTCATTTACTGGATGATGTGAAATAAAGAAAGTTTTTTTAACGGCGATTCAATTGTAATTAAATAAATATTTTTCCAGTAAATAATATTTTTTTTAATAAATAACGAAACGTATTTTTCGTTTCGAAATAAGGGAGCAATTTATTTTTTTGTTGACCTCACTCGAGTGATTGAAAAACAATTTAGGTCCTCTTGTATCTGACTATTTCTTACCTTATTAATGCTAATTACTATTTGAATACTTGGTAAGCTCACTACTTCAGTTTTAGGCTGCATTTGATCAGCTAAATCTAGAAATTTTGACAGATTAAGAAGTCATTTAATTATTATATAAGAAGAGTTTGTGTTAAGGTTTATTATCTTTTTCTCTTCATTATGCTCGTATTTTCTTTTTATCATATACACTTTTTCCTTGGACGGTTTATACACAGAATGAATAATAAAAAGTCAAATTGAATTTGGACGTAAACGAGTCGTGGCCTAATGTAAGATTCACAGTACTGCCTCCCCTAACCCTACACTTATTCTCACCACTCAATTTCGTCAGTTGCTCCCTTAAGTGTAAATAATAGGGCATGCAAGAACTTAATTCTTCATGGGTGGCTAATAATTAAAATCAATCACTTAATGACAATGTGGCCAAGTAGTTGGCGGAGTGAGAATTAATGAGGATTTAATTTGGTTTGGAAAATAATTATTTTTCATTCAATTTGACTCAATTTTAAATGAGTGGTATACCTTTAAATTTGAGTTGGACTCGATAAAAATGGCTAAACTTGACTTTGTTCGATCTGATTAAATATTTTTGTGGGACTTATTTTTGTGGAAATAGTTTTTATCTTATTCGAAATGTATCATGTATTGGTGGGCTTTTTTTAGATTTTCTACCCACTAAACTTAGATTACAATTAATGCTATATTTTCTCCCTTCTATGTGTAAGTTATTTATTTTAAGGAGAAGTACAGACAGTCACACTTAAATTAGACTAAAAGACACTTAACTACACGAGATCATAAATTGACATTACTACCTACTATTAGAATATTGGAATGAATCAGTTAATATTTTAAGTTAAAAAAGGAAAATGCCCTTAGTTAGACTTTAAATTTTCAAAATCATGTCATTGTGAAGATTTTGGGTGTTTTTCCGATCAACTATGGCTCAACCTTTGCCGGCCTCGTCTCCGACCGACTTTGCCGGCCGGCCTCGACCTCCTCGTCGACTGGCCAGAAAAGTCGGTCGGAGGTCGGAGACGAGGCCGACGAAGGTTGAGCCATGGTTGATCGGAAAACACCCAAAATCCTCACAATGGCATGGTTTTGAACATTTGAAGTCTGACTAAGGGCGTTCTCGTCTTTTTACTTAAAATATTAATAGATTTCATTCAAAATTCTAACGGTAGGTGCTAACTGTTAATTTTCGATTGTCGTAAGTTTTGAATATGAGTGTAGCTAGGTATCTTTTGGCCTAATTTGGGTGTGACTATCTGTACTTTTCCCTTTATTTTTTTAGCAAATCGGATTATAATTAGAATTGAGAAATCTAATATCTGATTCCTGAGTAGGAAAAAAAGAAGTTAGGGATGTACAATGATATAATAGAACTAAAATTCTGAAGTTAAACTATGAAGTATCGGTAGATGAGAGAGAAGATTTTGAGAAGTATATACTGACTATGTTTGGATAGTATTGGAGATGAAGTCATGTTCGGTGCGAAAAGCACATCTTCTAGTTATTTTGTCTCTGTCCAAAATTTTGATGAAAACTTCTTTGATATTTAATTTTCTTTTTTCATAATTTTTAAACTCTTGCATTTTAGATTGAAATTAACATGAGTTGATTGAAAATGGTAAAGTTGGAACTTCTAAATAGATCAACACGAGAATGGTCAATTGGTCATTTAGGCCATATTGGTCATTTCAAACTTTCACAAATGAGCCTAGCGTGAAAGAGCCCATCTTGAAAAAGGCATATAATGGTGGCATATGTTATGGGTTCGAAAGGATATCGTTTCGCCACATTTCACATATAATTTTGGGGGTTTTGAGTCATGATTTAAGTTTTAGTTAGAGCTATTGGAAAGCATGTGATGTTACGAGAGATTTGTGGATGTTACCTGTAGAACTAGGATTAAAGGGCTTAAAGTCGAGACGATGAGATGAGAGGCTTGGAGTGCAAGGCAATGGAGCAAAGAGGGACTCCGCGAGCTACTCTGGAGCGGAGTCCAAGAAATAGACCTCCGATGGCTACTCCAGAGCGGAGTAGCCAGAACATCGAGCTCCTTCCAAGTGCTTCAATGGTAAGTTCGGTCTAGAGTAGTCATCAGAGCTTCACTAGCGCGCCCCTCCTTCAGAGACTCCGGACCGAAGTCTCCACCAGAGCCTAGAGTGAATTTGACAGGTACTTCAGACCGGAGTATCGACTGGAGTGGCCCAAAAGCGCAACAACAATATAAGATTTTGGGCATTTCTATTTTAAAGATCTCAATTTTTAGAGCACAAAACCACCACAAATCTGGGTTGAGAGCATCTTCAACCTTGTGGGAGACCATTAGGATGGGCTTGAAGGCTTGTCGAGGAAGAATTGATTTCACCATACAACGAGCAAGCAATTGGAGAGGAGTAAACTTGAAGACAATGCCAAATAGAAGATCGTACGAGGATTTCTTATTCCTCTAGATTATAGACTTATTAGTCTCATCTTCATCTCTTGTATTTGGATTTGTATTCATGAGTTTTAAATTGAGATCTATGGTTGAGGAGTAAAATTTTTGGCCATGGGTGTTAGATCTTGCATTATGCACAATTGAACTTTAATTGAGGTATTAGTTTTAGGACTTTGATTGTGTGATGTGTCATTGCCTCAATTTGCTTGTGATTATCTTGATTTGGCCAATTAGAATAGTTGATCGTGGTTAGTGCATTGATGTAGGCAACACAAAGGATGAAGGCTTGAGACCGTGTCAAGACACCTTCAGTAGCCCTTAGTGGTAGTGTCGGTTGAATACAATTAGAGTTATAATTGATCCCGAGAAGGTAAAGAGCGACTCAACATTAGGTTAATCTCAAGGTCGAGAGACGAGATTAGTAATTAGAACATAAGCTACACATATCATGATGATTTGAATTGATACCTCTTGATCTATACTTCGTGCTATACGAGATTTGGTACCCATGGTTGCTCTTCGATATACTAAATTTGATACTCGGTCATTTCTATTTATGCTTGATTTTGAATTGAAAAAATATCCAAAAGTATTAGTTCGTAGCTCTAGTTTACGTTTTGTCCGTGTGATTTACAATACCATTCACCTACACACCTTACGACATTTCGACCCCTAATTAATCTCCATGGAATTTGAGTCGGTCTTTACCGGTTTATTATTTGAGACCGCGTGCACCTAGGTGGGGCGCTTAAATGTGTTCTTAAATTAACACACTTTTGCCCTACATCATAGAAGATTTTAATAATGTTTTTATTGGCAGCAAATGTGCTAAGGATGTTTGCATGTTTGTTTTTACTGTTTTTTGGCCTGTGATTAATGTCTATGATTTCCTTACTCTATTACTTGTTAGTACTTCTAAGTCTATGATAAGGAACCTAATATTAGCGCAGCCTAATATTAGTGCTTTTATGAAAAAAATTGAGAGTCTCGTTGGACGAACAAATTTCTATAAAATAAGAATGATTTGTGTTTCAATTGATATTGAAAATATGTTTTTTTTGTGACAAGATTCAGCAAAAAAAATCTTCTAAGTGTTTTTCTCCTGTCATTTTGATAGAATGTAACATAAATTGTCCTCTTTTGATGCTCACGGGTTAGCGGGCGCAATGGTGTTATACAAATTATCGTGCCTTTACTCATTGTCCATTTATCTTTAATATTCATTCGATTTTCGATTTTGAGTGAAAGTTGATGGTGGCTTTATTTTCTATTGGTAACGACAATGAGCTGCATTGAGAGAATTTAAGACTGGAACATGACTCTCGGTATGTTGTTACTCTTTTTCAAGCTAGATGAGAGTTTAATGGAGTGGTTTCATCTCTTTTCTAAAATCATCTACCGCCAATTAATGGGCAACAGAGTGGCTAATTTTCTTAATAAGTTATAAAAATCGATATTTTATAATAGATAATTTTCATCCACACTTAAGAAGTACTGAATCTCTATTTTCTTTTACTGAAAACTCTTATTAAATATAACAAATCTATAGACTTCAAATAATAAATTCCAATTATGTTGTGATTCCAGCAAATCATGACAGAATATATATACACACTTAAGAATTCGAATTATGAACTCGATTTTTTTTTACTGATTTGTTCTTTATGATTCACTCTCCTATTTTATTTACTATCTTGTGTAGGATCGATTAACATAAATGTAATATGTAGTTGCCTTTTGAGGTACTTGTTAAATAAGTATTATTGAGTATGAATAAATTATTGAAAGCTTTTACTAGACAAACTCAAATTATAAATACTTTTTCCGTATTTAAGAAAATTTATCTTCGTATTAATCGGAGGATCAATCTCATGAGGGTATTTTCGAGATTGATCATTAAATTTATCTACATTCCACTGTTCATCAAACGAGGATTAAGTACTATGATAAACCAAAGGGGTAATTATATAGACCAGTACACCCGTCGAAACCTCATTTCAGGATCAGTCTTTTAAGTTTGAAATTTTTTTCTCGGTCCCCCAAGTTTCATTACGTTTCACTTATGTCCAATTCTGTTAGTTTTAACTGATGTGGTTTGTAAAAAGTCTAAAATACCCCCATTATGTTAAATTCCAATATTATGTAACAATTGAGATGATTATGAAATATCAATTTTACCACCAATTTCATATCCAACTGAACTAATAATTAGAGGGCAAAATTGTCTTTTTGAGTGAACAATTCAAATAATTAAAAAATTAAAATACAATTTATGAATTTTCAGTTTTAACCATAATCTCTCTCTCTCTCTCTCTCTCTCTCTCTCTCTCTCTCTCCCTCTCTCTCTCTCGTTCAAACCTCTGGAAGTGACGACAGCGACATCAGGCGGAACCAGACAATAGGCGATTTCAGGGGCGGGTAGGGTGAGCAGGATGGTGCGCTAGTGAGTTTAGGTCGACGGTGGGCTTATTCGCCTAGAAGATGGCGGAGAACGGGTCGCGGCTTGAGGGTTTCCCTCGCGAGACAGATCCAGATTTACCTCGGATATTCGAGGTCCGAACGCCACCGTCGTGCTCGCTGGAGCCCAACCAATCGCCGTGCTCGCCGGAGCCCAGCCAACCGGCGTGCTCGCCAGAGCCCAGCCAACCGACGCGCTCGCCGGAGTCCAGCCAACCGTTGTGCTCGCCGGAGTCCAACCTACGGAGATACTTTGTTAATTTTGTGTTGATTTGTGAATCGACCTCAATTAGTATTTGAAGATGTTAGTTGAACTAGAGCCAGTACTTGATTTGTGTTGATTTGAAGCTGTTAGTTGAAGTTGATGATTATGAAATTTGTTATACTTTTTATCAGATGTTTGTTGACTTTGATTGAAAATTGATAAAAGGATATGTCTAAATTGAGCCAAACAGAGATGGGGTGAGTAAGAGAGAGGAGATGAGAGGCAAGATGTGATGAATCAGATAGTGAGAGATATGAAGTTGAAGAAATGAGCATTATAGTAATTGTACTTGCATTTACTTTTGTTTTTATTTTGTTGTTCGAAAATACTAATTTACCCTTAAACCTATGTTAAGTTTTTTTATACAAATAGGGGTATAATGATAATTTTATATCTATAAAATAATTATACTTTATCTAAATTATAACAGGGGCATTTTGGGTATTTAAAATATATTAACAGTGTTGATGTTAGATTTAACTAAATTTGGATTAAGTGTTAACGTTTTAAACTTGAGAGATCGAGAAAAAAAATTTTGAACTTAAGAAATTAATTTTAAAATAAGGTTTCGGCGAGTATATTGATCTGTAATTACCCGTAAATCAAATTCAAACAACTCCTTTGAACATAAGGCTCATTATATCTAGCTCATTATATCTAGCAAGAAGGTTTCAGCTTTTGAAGGTAGGATTGATGAGGGTGGCTGCGGATAATAACATTGCTTGTCTTGTATGTAATCAATCATATCAGTGATTTCATGTGCAAATATTAAAAAGGAGTCAAAGTCAAGTGAGTATATATATTCTAAAAACTGATACGGCTTGCATAGGATAGCAGGTTGTTAAGTGACACGAGCAAATCATGATGAGCGGATCACGAGGCATGATGATAATAAGATGGGATCTGAAAGGACTCGTCAAATCCTAACAGCTGTTGCAGTACTTGGTGCATACCTGGTTTTGGTTCAGCTACTTCTACTTGTACTTCTATACTTGTGCTTTATGAATCAACCAACCCACAAGCCCCATCTTTCAATTTCACTTCAACTATCACTTATTAACACTGTATGATCACGACTTATTTAACATCCTCTAAATTTAAGCTATGAGCAAATTAACATTCTTTACAAGTGTAGATTACAAAGAATAAGATGAACCTTCAATGAAAATGCAAAATTTGTTTATAGTTATTACTAATTTTGATATCACATTAAAACTAAAAAAAATACAAATAGTCCATTAATTTGGAGTTTAGATGATACAACACATTAATTTCAATGTTACATGCAGAATAACCATGATTTGAGATACATGATATAATTTGAAGAATTTGATATCATTGACCAAGTATATTGAGTAATAAGACTCTTATTTTGAAGAAAACATTTAATAGAGATTGACTGCGATAAGTATAACATGATAGTAATATAACATGAACATAATTATACTCTTCCAAAGTAGAGCCCAAATAACAAATATGATCCAAAACAAGTAGTTATCTTACTTATTACAAAACAAAAAAGAACAATAAATAGATAGGAGCACTCGCTGCTCGAACTGCCACGAAAACTACGACGATCAAACATAAACCACCTATAAACAAGTCACTAGGTAAGGGACCACTCTCAACTTGGTCCTATCCCAGATCATAACCAAAAAGAGCACTTCTCCTGGGGTTCCTCATCAATGTGTTGCGGACTGGATACTCGTGAGTTTTGGATTACTGGGTCACACCATTTGGAGGATCATTTAACCCCAACAGCTTCCACAGTTTGAAACCTAGAACCACAAGATAAAACGAGCATCGACGAGAATCCCTATTTGACATAATTCAAAAACACCGTGAACCCAAAATACTAACGAACATCGCACCAATATATCATATTAACTTTCTCTGTTCCACAAGAGACACAATCGCACCAGTCAAGACATAACTAGCAACAAAATCGCTCAAACACTCCGAAACAAATTCAACAAATCGAGAGGGTGTCATAGAGGCGTTGTTAATTGTATAATTATGAAAGTCTCCAAGTGTTAGGATACAGAGGCGGACGAGGCCGGAGCACGGCACGCAACCGAGTAATCTGGCAACGAGAGAGAAGCGTCATGAATAACCAAATTTAATTGGCCTTAGACCGAACCAAAGAACGGCCGTATAAACATAGTATGGTGTAGATTTGAGTTAAGAATTGATACCAAAAGCATGAGATAGACTTGGAGTAGGGACTTGAAAGGCCACCGTCGGAACAATTGGCTATAATCAGAGGAGATCGCCCAGACCCGCCCCGTCCCGTCCAGATTTTGGTGGCTCGTCTACAATTCCGTCATTGTCATCGGAGTGCAGACAGAAACAGACCTGCCTCGTGTAGACCACTGCTTCGTCGAAAACAACAAATCTTTCGTCTCGAAACCACCAAAGCCTGTAGACTACTGCTCGGTACTGGCGCAAACCTTATGATTATTTTAACTGTAGCATCTGCTAAAACTGCTAAAACTAATCTTTTAGACCGATATCCTGTGTATGTTAAAAGATGAGTTTGACCTTTTGGTGTTAGTAGTGTTCACTGTTCTGTTCTCCACCCTTTCCTTATGATACACCTACGGCAACCATTAATCTCTCCAAATGATTTTAGCATTTTGATATTAATATTTTGATAAAATTACAAAAATAGTACCCATGATGTACCTTACACTTTTGTAAAATAGTGTTAAGTTGTTTATTTATGACAAATAATATATATACTTGTTTGTTTTTTGCTTAAGGACAAAATTGCACATAGAATAAAAAATCAAAGCTTATTACAGAATTTAAAAAATAAGTTTATAACTAAAAATTAAATTACAAAATTGGATCATACGAATTTTAATTTAAAAAATTAACTTCTAGTTTAATTTTATCATCTTCAGAAACATACCTACATTTTGCAGAAATAATATATGTTTATCCGTATATATATATATATATATATATAGCTCATTGAAAAGTAAACGCCCAATTGGTAGGATTGGAGCCAGGTCTCTGTATATTTACTCATAATAAAAAAGAGGATATATTTACAATATTGGCATCGGCAGAATTAATTACTCCGGTATCGCAGTCAACATTGCCGCGAACTTCTGTCCCTTACCACCCCTACTCCTCCCTCTCCGGGGAGACACGACCGCCTCCTGCTGGCGGCGGAGCCCGTGCTTGTCGGTGCTGTTCATTAGGGCGGAGCTTGCCTTTACGGCCAATGCCGCCATTTCCTCCGGCTGGAGCGGGTGGTGCAGCCTGCTCAGCGGCAGCGCGAAGTAGAGCTGCCCCGGCTGGAGCACCTCCTCGCCCGAGACCGCGCAAACGACGTCGTTGAACTCCATCTCGTCCGAGTTGCAGATGAATATGGCCGGAAGCTTCTGCAGCACGCAATAGGCTTTCACCGGGTACGCGTACTCCTGCAATCTCCCGTCCGGCAGGATCACCTTCGCCGTCGCCGTCGACATGCCGCTCGACTCGCACGAACTGCACACGCCCATTTCTAATAACTGAGTCAACTCGGCAATGGAGAGACATATATATATACACACACACACACAGAGGAGAGCAGGGGAGATGAGAAAAAGTGCATCGTTATTTGGAGCATGCCAGGCTGTTAGTGGTTGGTGACAGGTTGTCACGGTGTCATTCTCTCATTTGCCCTCCTCTCTACGTCTTATTTATCACACGGGGACTGGCCACTGTTAAAGTTTACCAATTAATTACCCCCAATTTCCACGTGGCACTGCATGAGCCATGGTTGCTTCGGTGCAAGCCATGAGGACAGACACGTGGCCATGATCATTCTCCATCAAGAGCTTGCGTAACCTCATCTGAGCGTTGCTGCTCCCTCCATGTAACCCGCTCACTATTTTCTTTTATTATTACTATTATTATTATACATACTCATTCTTATTTACTTTTATCCAATCTATTCATTCATTGGGCTACTGTTTTCTTATGTTAATTATTTTTTTTATTTATTTATATGATTTATAGGGTGCCAAATTCTTTTAATTTTAACCGTCTCTCAAAATAGGAATGTCTATTTTTACTATGTACCACTCAATCGACGACTCAATTTGATTCAAACCCGATTGACTTAAAACTCGACATAATTGTGTGGAAAATGGGTTGAATTGACTCAACCCAATAGAGGTCGAATCGAGTCTCGGGTGACATCTACGAAACCACCGAGTCACCCGACACTCAATTAACAAAATAGGTCATCCATTTTATATTTATTAGAGTTCAATTAAAAGTTTCAATTAGGGATTGAGGGTTTCAAATTTGAATTGTTTTCAAATTTGAATTTATTGGTTTAGGGTTAACGTTAGGGTTTAAATGTCGGGTAATTCTGATTTCAATTGTATTTGGCTAATTTTTTTGGGCGCATTGAGAACCCGACTCACCTGACACTTCTCCCGAGTTAAATATTGGGTCTGGTTTTCTAGACCCGAGGCTTAACGGGTGAATCCAAACTCGATTGGGTCTACTCCATAACTCAAATGTGTGATAAAGAATTATGATACTCTCGAATTATGACTGGCTTAAAGAATACCAGTCCAGTTCATCGGCATTATCATATTGGTTATGGTACCATGGTTTTGCATTTTTTAAGCGTAAGTTATGATAGTTCTCCAATTAGATAATTAACAAATTTGTCCGAAATTCATTTTAAACATACCATTTTCAGGAAATGATCTAAAGGAAACCAAAATGTGTGGAATTTCCCTTAAATTGATCACCAAATATATGCTAATCAGCTTAAAATAATGACCACATGAACTTGTAACATACTTAAAAGTCATGGAAGATGTGCATATTGGACCATCTCGCTCGTTTAAATTGATTTTAGTATGAATAAGATATTTTAGTTTGGCGAAAACTATATATATATATATATATATTTCAAATGATATGAAAGAGATGAGCTAGTTTAATTAAATTTGACTAAATCCAAAATTTTGTCAATTTAGGAAAAATAAAATACATTTTTACAATACATAATATTAACACCGGATCAATTTAAGGAAAATTGAATTAATAGTTTGGTGTCAAGTGATCATGTATATATATATATGGTTGGCAAGGAGCACCAACCGGCAAAAACACAGTGCAATCCCAATTATCATCGACACTGTAGAGCAATAACCATAGACATTCCAATTTCAAAAGCTTGAAATAGATTTTGAGAAAGGTCATCTAAGATTTTCCAGCGCTGGATCGCGAACACAATATGATAAATATAATAATTAAGATTATTATTATTAAGTCCATATAATTGTTGAAATTAAATATTATAAAGTCTGGTTCCTCCGTACCTTCTTCATGTCCCTCAATCCTCACGTTCACTCGCATCTCCATGTCTTCATATGCAAATGCAAGGTTGTATTTGGGTCCATTCATTAATTGATTAACAAATAAATACTATATATCACAACTTTGGTCAAAGATAATCTCTGTGTATGGATGCATATTATATATATGATAATAAAACCGGTCCACTATATTTTGGTCTGCGTACGTGCAATCATAATTATGAGTTCAGCTTCAGCTACTTTTGTTTTATGTTCTAGATTCATGTTTTAATAAATTGCCTCTATAATATCTCGGTAGCTCTAGGATCCGTGTCTATCATCTTCAAAATACTTGTAAAACAACCGAAAACTCGTACATTAAATAATATGAGCATAATGAGTGAATAAAATAATTGCATTTTCAAATCTGTTCATCTTACAGATTCTCCTAGAGAGGTCTTCGTGTTTACTTAATTTATTTCAATTGGTAATTTTTTAATGTGAAATGTTTTACACGGAAGATATATAGATGTTGCATTACAAAGAGATGAGTGTGAAGTCCAATTCAGATAAGAGTTTTTCCCAAAACGTTTAGTAATTGCTGTTAGATTATAAACTATATATATATTTCGGTTGTAATTTAGAACCTCCATTTGAGAAATAGTTTAATTTTACATTCATTTCTTTTAAATTATATTAGGTTTCCAATATTTAGTTTCTTGTATTTATGTTTCCTTTTCTTTCTTGTATTAGGGTTTCTTATTCGATTCTTATCACCTCTATAAATAGAGGTCTCTTGTAATTCACAATACAATCAATTCAACAATACTTCTTATTGTTAACATGGTATCAGAGCCATATTGATCCTAGGCAAAATCTCTACAAATTTTTCGCTTTGCCCACTCGTCAATGATTTGTGATTCTGACGGGTGGGCGAGGCAATTCGATCTCAATTGATTCTGCTTTTTTCGCTTTACCCACTCATCGGTGATTTGTAATAGCGATAGGTGGGCGAGGCTACGAAATCATTGTATCTAAGTCCACAACAGCAATTTCGGCATTATCATGTCCATGGTTACTACTTCACGAAATCCATTCCTTTCTTGAAAGACAAATTCAAGAACGGTACCACACAAAATCCATTCCTTTCTTGAAAGACAAAGTTGTCAAATCTTATGGTCACAATTGGTTGTTGTTGGAAGATGCGTTCTTGAGTCTTTTTTTTATTTTATGCTGAGAGAGCTTGTTCATAGATGGTCATATCATAAAATTGCTAAGAATAATCAAAAGAGGACTTCTGGGGTACACATATTGTAGATGTTGGTGTAGAGATTCATGTATTCTTGTCATAGAGATCCGCAAATATTCGTGAGGCTCCTTCACCGGACACTGTCCGAGGCCGCTTCGGTAATTTGGGTTACGAGGTTGAAGGTAGTTGGTCAAGAATGATGATGGAGTTGTTAATGCTTCAAATTGCTTGATTGGTTCTTCTCTCTTATGTTTTCTTCCAATAACTTGTTTTGTGGAGGATTCTTCGACCTAGAATCGATCGAATCGATCACTGTCTCTTTCGCGGCGGTGATTTTGTGAGGAGCGAGCGCGTGACTTCCACGCGCTGCTATTATTATTTGATGATGGGATTGATGATGATTCAAATTATTTGATTGGTACTTGTCAGCCATTTGTCGCCATCTCGGTGTTTCATTGTCTTACATCTCAACTACCTTCGGTTGGAATATTATTTTTTGTGGATTGCTCGTTTCTTATCAGGCTCTGTTTTCGTCCTCTATGACATTTGTTTTGGCCAGCGGCCATAGTCCATGTGTACAATTCCGTAATTCGGAAAAGCTACCCCGTAATTCGGAAATCCCGTAATCCGGAAATTATATCCCGTAATTCGGAAATCCCGTAATCCGAAAAAGCTACCCCGTAATTCAGAAATCCCGTAATCCGAAAAATACATCCCGTAATTTGGAAATCTCACGTGAGAGGATTGATGAGCATCAACGAAATCCTTTTGAATATTCCAACTCGCAAGGAGGGAAAAAGACCGGAACATATTATGATTAGTCCAGTACGACGTCCGTTCAGGCATCTGGCAATCATTGGGCAGCTGTCATCATGCATCTGGCAATCATTGGGCAGTTGCTATCTCGCCATCAGCCATCAGGCATATGACAATCATTGGGCATCTGCTATCTCGCCACCAGCCATCTGGCATCATCGGGCAGTTGCTATCTCGCCATCTGCCATCAGGCATCAAGTATGTGGCATCATGCATCATTCAGCACACACGGGCATCAGACATCCGCTATCGGTCGTGAGCAGCGCTCATCCTCCATCCTCAATCCTCGCCACATCACTTCGACAACATTCTTGGCAGCCGCAACTCTCGCTACAACTCAATACTATCAAGCTTCAAACTCAATTCTTGTTTCACCGCATTGAGTTTAAGGGGGGCTGTTAGATTATATTAGGTTTCTTATATTTAGTTTCCTGTATTTATGTTTCCTTTTCTTTCTTGTATTAGGGTTTCCTATTCGATTCATATCACCTCTATAAATAGAGGTCACTTGTAATTCACAATACAATCAATTCAACAATACTTCTTATTGTTAACAGGTTTCCCGATTTTAACTAGTAAGCTAGAGCCGATTAATTTTTTTTATCTGAAATTGAGACTCAATATATGTGTTAAATTAACTAAGTTGAGCTTAATATTTATAGGCAAAAACTTTATGTGGCAATTACAATAAGTACTATCGAAAACCGAATGTTATGATTCAATTGTTACAATTCAATCAAAAAATATAAGGTTGGCAAATAAAATAAAACTAATAAATTCTCGGTTCTTACACCATGTGAGAAATGGTTTGGTTGTGAACCGACTAATTACGGTTTTTATACTGTTGAAATCAAAATAAAAACAAATTGACAAATCTCTCAAAATCAAAACCACAATCGAACCATTATTCACTTACTCACTGTTTTCACCTTTTTAGTTATAGTTTAACTTGTTTCTGGACTTGTTCCAACTCCAAATTGCCCACCCTATTTAGCATCTCCCACTCAAATATCCAAAATTTCAATTTGGCATGCACAATAAGTTTGTTATGAGCTTAAAATAGCATTTGAAATGTAAGAATTGAACAATTGAGTGATGGGGGTGACAACATTATCTGCATATTGGCAAGCTTTCAAAGTCGGAAAGGGATTCCAAACTGTTCTTAAAGACACTTGAAGAATCAGTATGTGTTGGGCAATTGGGTTTTGCAAAGTGAAGTCACTCAAAAATAAAAAAAAATTGGATCTGATCCAGTGGGCTTTAGAGTCTTCATCCGTTGAGTTGGGTCTATATCCGTATACTATTCATGGATTTTGTCATTAGTCACACTCTTGCTATCAAAATGATTGTGTTTATGAAAACTGGTTTGTGTATCCAATCAAGTACTTAATTGAAATAAGGAGAAATCGTAGATTACTGCTTTTTACTATTCAACTTTTAAATGTTATTACCCACAACTTTTTATATTTGCACGTCCTTATTGTAAGGTTTCATTTAATTGGATCGTTCATCAGAGAGTTAAATTTGATTTAAAATATCCGTAATACGCCTATATTAAAAATATTAAAAAATATATTTGTTGAACTTTTTTTTTAAAAATATTTTTTATTAGATAAGTAATAAAACACTGATTTTTTAAAAAAAATGGTTTTTTCGAAAAAATATTGAAAATAAAAAACAACTTTTAACAACGTTTTTTTATTTTGAATATATATATTTTAAATTATTTTAAAAAATATATTCAAATAAATTTTTTATTATTTATTCCATAAAAAAATTAAACAAATAATTTATTTTTTAAATGTAAGGGTATTTTTTTCATTTAAATATTTCACTTTTAAATTTTATTAAATGAAAAAATACCCTTGTATTTAAAAATGAAAAAAAAAACATTTGTTTAATTTATTATTTTTAAAAAAATAATTCATGGAATAAATAATAAAAAACTTATTTGAAAATTATTTCTTAAAATAATTTAAAATATATATATTAAAAATTAAAAAAACGTTGTTAAAAGTGGTTTTTTATTTTGATATTTTTTGAAAAAAATTAATTTTGAAATCGGTGTTTTATTACTTATCTGATAAAAAATATTTTTTTAAAAAAAGTTCAAAAGATATATTTTTTTAATATAGGCGTATTATGGACATTTTACATCTAACTTAACTCTATGATGAACGGTGCAATTATATGAAACCTTACAATGTTGACGTGCAACTAAAAAAAATAGAGGATAGTAACGTGCAAAAGCCGCATAGTAGAGAGTAGTGATATGCAATTTCCCCTTGAAATAATAGTACGAAACATGATTATAGTCTCATTGACAATATCTACGTTCTATAATTTCTTAAAAAATCTATCCTTCGAATCCACAGCCTCCCATGCCTCAAATAGGAGGAGCCGAGGCATTAACGTGAGATGAATAAGTTCTAATTCTTAGAAGATTTGTGCATATATTGTAAGAACAAAATACACTAGTTGTCGTGTACAGAACAAGAACTCGATCCACTGGACAGTGAGGTTGTAACGTTAGCTCAATTGAACCGATAGGTGAACCGCAAATGATCCTGCTACAATTATGAAGACGAAACTGACTCTAGTAGTTGTGTCGAGGCAAATAGGCCAATGACCTGAAAGCAAATAGTTCGGGTAGACCGCGGTGGTGATCTAATCAGGTTGCTCCCAAGATTTTCACAGCGACTCCTGCAGAACGCCTACTAAAACGGCAGAAGATGGAACCGACAACGACAGTCTCAGGAACAGATGACGGAATCTCACTCGTACGAGATAATGAACGATCGGATGAACAATAACACGAGGTACAGTCTGATCGGAAGATCGAACCCAAAACGTACGAGTACTAATATAACGAAGAGAAAAACAAAATATGAATTATGAGGAGTAGATGCAGGAGAGCAACAAATGATAGAAGGAAAAACGGTAGTCATCCAAAAGTAAAAGGAGGTGAGCTCCTTTTATGGATTCCAAAAGAGCTAATTCAAGCAAAAGAATTAAATGAATAAAATAATAATAAAATTCTACAAAAGCAGAAAACTGCCTAAGAAAAGTGGAAGCGTGACCACTTCGCCCGCAATGACCAAGACCACACAAATTGACTCTCCATCAACATTGGTGGGAAAGACCAACAAAAATGGGTTTGGGCCCAACCAAGCAAAGCCAATAATCATCCATTAACCCAACAATCCCCCATAAACGACACTAGCAAGAAAGAAAGAAAAATAAATAAAACAAGAGAGTTTATGGCCATGCGTACGCCTCGCATTTACTGCCATAACTTAACACTTATTTTGAACAACTTATTTTCGCGATATCACTTATACGCATTTATGGCCACGCGTACGCCTCGCATTTATGGCCATAACTTAACACTTATTTTGAACAACTTATTTCCGCGATATCACTTATTCGCATTTATGGCCATGCCTACGCCTCGGTTCTAATGAGTTTTCTAGAAAGAATTTCCCTAATCTTTCATAGATAGCCGCCAACTATCACACCCACGTAGGTAGCTCTCCAGGTGCATCTCAAAGAACTTAACACAAAATTTTGAGCTATTAAGGACACATAGTCTAACCTCACATCAACTAACACGGTAGCTCTCCGGGTGCGTCTCAGAAGCACCTAACACAAAGTTTTGAGTTATTAAGGACACACGGTCCAACCTTACATCAACTGATAAAGATCCATCAAGTGTGCCTCAGCATAACCACCACATACACTAGCTATGGAATCTCAAATATATATCCATAGAGATGTCCATTAACTCATATGGTTTTGTTCACCCAGAATCAAGCATACTATCTTGATGTAAGGGTTCAAGCCCCATCTCCCTCGACGTATCAAGGACAACCTTCCTTGATAATCCCTTTGTACAAGGGTCAGCCAGATTTCCTTCGGATCTCACAAACTCCAAAGAAATCACTCCACTACTCATGAGTTGCATAACCACATCGTGCCTAATGTGAATATGTCTTCTCTTACCATCATAGACATTATTCTTGACTACACATATGGCTGCATGTGAATCACAGTGTAAAGAAATATGCACAACATGTCTTCCCCAAACCGGCACATCTGCCAGTAGATTCCTCAACCAATTTGCTTCCTGCCCAGCCAACTCAAGGGCAATGAACTCGAATTCCATAGTGGATCGGGCTATACAAATCTGTTTTGAAGACTTCCACGAGATAGCACCTCCACCTAGTAAGAATATGTAACCACTAGTTGAGCTTACTTCATCAGTATTTGATACCTAATTAGCATCACAAAATCCTTCCAGGACGGCAGTAAACTTGCTATAATATATGGACAAGTTAACTGTTTCTTTCAAGTACTTCAACAAGCGATGAAGTGCTCTCCAGTGTTCATCGCTAGGGTTATGTGTACCGATTGAGCATGCTCACCGCGTAAGCTATGTCAGGTCGAGTACAGTTCATGAGGAACATCACACTCCCTATAATCCTAGCATACTCTAATTGTGAAACACTTTCACCCTGATTCTTCACTAGAGATATGTTTGGATCATATGAAGTTCGAGCAGGCACCTCATCAAAACAGTCAAATTTCTTCAACACCTTCTCCACATAGTGAGATAGACTTAATGAAATGCCTTTAGGAGTTCTCATTACCTTAACTCCTAAAATAACATCTACTTCTTCCAATTTTTTCATCTCAAACTTTGATGATAGAAATTTTTTAGTTTTGCTAATAATAGCAACATTACTACCAGGAATCAGCATGTCATCAACATAAAGGCAAATAACCACACAATCTAACCCTACTATTTATAGACAAGTGAGTCAGAGTTATTGGTGATATATCCATCACTTACCAAGGTGCTTAGTATCAGGTTTCAGTCGTCTCAGATATCAAGAAACAGTGATTGATAAATTAGGATGACGGTTCTATGCCTTTTGATCAATCTAGACATCGGTACGATAAAAGGATAGTGACATGGACGATAAGAGGTTAAATCGAATCATCGATATTCACGGACGTTGGGTAATCATAATATCTTGCTAAAGACCACTTATGATGGAAAAGGCAAAATGGTAATTTTGCCAGTCTGCCAACGGGTCTTGAGCCTAAAGGACACACACTTTAAGGAAAGTATAACAAAAGGGGACTTGAAAAATTCAGCTTATGAAGAATATGAGAATTGGAAAATTCACAATTTGATTTAATTAAATCAAGTACGAAGTAGCTAAACCTGTAATCGGTTTAGAGTAATTGGGACAGTTTAGCTAAACCATTTAATTATAACTCAATTTAAATGAGTTTAATCAATGGACTTAGCTAAGTAGGCTTTAAACCCATTTTTATTATAATTATAATTGAAATAAGAAGTTAATTAGGATTTGGAAAGTGGAAAGATAATTACAAAATCATATATTTGATTTACGTAATAATCCCACACGATTCCTAACCAAATTTTCGGCCAAAGACCTTCCCCATTGTCGACTCTCTCTCTCTCTCTCTCTCTCTCTCTCTCTCTACAATTTTGCTATTTTCTCAAAACTAACTAGCAAACGGTTTTGTAGAAAACTTACTAAAGATGCTTTGCTTGCGTGGATTCAACTAGAGATCATAAAACCTAGTTTTGTGATTGTTGGATTCGATTTTACAAGGTAAAAAATCCATATTTTATTATATTTTACAGGGGTAATGACAGTTGACTACACCCAACTATGTCACGTTTCAAATTTAATACCTCAACTTACAAATTTTCATTTGAGATACCCGAAAATTAAATAAGCGACACTTAGCCCAACGTCTGTTAAATCTAACTGAATTGATCTGTCAAAAAGTCTAAAATGCCCTCAACTATTTTGGTATGTTAAACTGGTCTGATTGGTTCAGTTGATATTATTATGAAATGACTATTTTACCCCTAATTGAATACCCAATTTAACTATAAATTGAGGGCAAATTTGACTTTTCACTTATACAAATAATAATTATAATTTTTCAATATTTAAATATATATAATAGTATTATTAATTATATATTATCATTAATCATATTATTAAGCCTTAATTAAACATAATTAACCCTAAATCTACTTCTAACCCTAAACTGTCGCCACTCCCCTCTCCTCCTCCCCGACTCCGGCCGCCACTCCACTCTCCTCCTCCGCGACTCCGGCCGCCACTCCACTTCTGTCTCCGGCCGCCGTGCTCGCGAACAGAGGTGAAGAGCCACATCTTCCTCCACGAGAAGGGAGGGACCAGCTTCCTCTGCCGCGCTCGCGAACGGAGGTAAAGAGCAACAGACTAGAGGTGAAGAGTCGCCGGCTGTCTGAACCGGGCTCATCGATTTCGATTCCGATTTGAGGTCTTGAGGTTTGGAGGTGAAGAGCCTGGAGGTCACCTCCGTTCTGTGGCTCGTCGATTCCGCCTGGAGGTCGCCCAGATCTGGTGGTCCGCTCCTCTCCAGCGAGGACCTACTGCGAGTCGGAACAGGCGGTCTTGTGCTGGGTCTGCGACGCCAACTTCCTCGTGCCTTGCCACTCCAGGACTCGATGGAGGAGGTCGTGACAGAGCGAGGTCCTCACCTCGCTGGTCGGAGTCGCGGGAAGGTTCGCGACGGAGCAATTGTGAATCTCTCAGTCTCAATCTCACCCTCGTCGGTCGAAGTCGCGGGGAGCTCGCACTTCTTCATCGCCGGTCGGGGTCGCCGTCCGGAGTCGCGGAAGAGGAGAGTGGAGTGGCGGCCGGAGTCGGGGAGGAGGAGAAGGGAGTGGCGACAGTTTAGAGTTAGAAGTAGATTTATGGTTAATTATGTTTAATTAAGGCTTAATAATATGATTAATGATAATATATAATTAATAATAATATTATATATATTTAAATTAAAAATATTATTATTATTATTTGTATAAGTGAAAAGTCAAATTTGCCCTCAATTTATAGTTAAATTGGGTACTCAATTAGGGGTAAAATAGTCATTTCATAATAATATCAATTGAACCAATCAGACCAGTTTAACAGACCAAAATTATTGAGGGCATTTTAGACTTTTTGACAGATTAATTCAGTTAGATTTAATAGACGTTGGGGTAAGTGTCGCTTATTTAATCTTTGGGTATCCCAAATGAAAATTTTTAATTTGGGGTATTAAATTTGAAACGTGACATAGTTGGGTGTAGTCAACTGTCATTACCCCTATTTTATATGCTGAAAATTTTCACATTATGAATTGTTCATAGCTTGTTTAGAATCCATGGTTAATTGCTTTCGCTATTACATGAAATTTATTGATTTGGATCACATGGACTCCTTCAAGATGTTCGCCGTGGTCGTCGCCGGAGATGCTCCTTGGAGAGTCACTCACTTAAACGCTCTTTTATATGTTTTCTTGCCTTTTATAATCAGTCTTTTTTAGTCACTACAAAGTCACTAGCGTTCTCAACATTTTCTAAAAGAAAAAAAAAACTAAAACATACATTTCTTGCTGGTTTTCTCTTCAATAAATCGTAGTTTGCAACGCAAGAAACGTTTCTCTTCATAATTAGGTCATTTGTTTCAGTTTCCTTATTTATAGCATACACATTTTAGGTTTGATTTTCTTTAAATATGGTAAACGTTGCTCAATTAAAAAGCAGTTCATTTTCTGATCAATACTCGTCCAAATTGCACTCTGTTTTTGCTGGTTTTATCTGGAAAGTTGGGGCTATTACTCGTCGTTCTCCATCATGGCTCTCCGTCATGAAAATAGAGAAACCCATTTCATGAGCTCTTCGTCTCTTCTCTGTTCTCTCCTTCCATGGTGGACCCATGAGTTTCTCTGTTTTCATGACAGTGTGTTTGTGTTCACAGACGCAGTTCGTGCAGGTGATTAAATAAAATTTGAAATTAATTATTTTATTTCCATTTTCAAGTATATGAGATAATTAGCATAAATAGAAAAGTAAGTGCAATGAAATTTGGAGGAAGCAATGCACTGCCATGAAAATATAAATGGGTTTCTGAAAATGTATTTCTAAAATTATAATCGGTGGCTATTAAATTCCAAACCAGTACCACTGCGAGAAGAGAGGTGGAGGGTCGAAACGAGAGTGGTCGAAGTCGCCGGAGCTTTGGTACTGTGAATGTTTTTGTTTCCGTTCAAAACAAATCCAAAATTTAAACAAGACCCAATTTCGGTCATTTAGAGCATTTTTAGCGAGCATCTCTGGCGACGACCACAGCGAGTATCTCCGGTCAATGGTGAGGAGGCGAGGACAACCGGCGAAATTATTCTGAAGTCAGAGATGAGGTCGGTGAAGGTTGAGCCAAGAAACGAGCAAAATCTTCACAGTGATATAGTTTTGAAATTTTGAAATCTGGTCAGGGGCATTTTCGTTTTCTTACTTAAAATTTTATCATATTTCATCAAAAATTCTAACTGCATGTGTTATTTGTTTATTAATGATCTCTAGGTGTAGCTCACTGTCCATCTTAAAACGTCTTTGGTGATTATTGGGTGTGGTTTTTTTTGTCTTTTACCCAAAAATATATATCATAATTTGCTGGTTTAAACGATTCAACGGTTTACTAAACAATATCTTAAAATCTCTATTATTTTCTTAAACCCAATTAGATCGATCGATAACGAGACAAGCATAAATATTTAGTAGCTGCTTTGCTTCCGTGGTGACAACAAAGTTGAGTGATGATAATGAACAACATTTGAATTATAGCAAATTGAAGGATTAATCAATCCAGCTGAGCATACCACACCCCTTGGATCTTGACATCCTTGGGAACCTTAGCCCCCAAATCCGTATCGGACGGCTGTACGCTCTCGAACACTCCGATGACCTCTCCGGTCTCCGGCTTGCTCTTGGTGACGCTGAGCGTGATCTTCCCCTTTGACGCCGCCACGTTCTTGTTGTTCTCCTTGAGCAGCTCCTCCTCATCCCCCCTCCCTCCGGCGGGCAGCGCCACCGCGTTGTCGTACCCGGTGGATCCTCCCCTGCCCTTGGGGTCCAGGAACGAGGACCCGCGGTACGAGGGCACGAGGAAGTCGCCGCTGAAGCTGTCGGGCTTGCCGGAGGCGACGAGCTGCTTGATGGTGAAGAGGAACGGCACGCGCTCCCCGCCCGGGAGCTGGACGGTGACGGCGGCGTAGTCGATTCCGTCCTTCTCCTCGAACTTGACGGAGCCGTCGGAGGAGACCTCGAAGGGTCCCTCGATCTCGTCGAGGGTGTAGGTGAGGCGGGTCATGAGCTTGGTCTTCTGGAACTCCGGCGGCGAGTTCTTGGCGACGCCCTCGGACTTGACGGTGAAGGAGGTGGGCTCCAGGCAGAACTTCTTGGCCTCGTACTTGCCGGCCTTGAAGGCGAAGGAGTCAGACCCGCCGTCGATGGTGGGGCACTGGTTGGCGGTGCCGCTCCCCTTCACTTCCAGGTAGGTTTTGCTCTGGATCTCGTCGAAGGTCAGCCTCTTGGGAGCTCCCTCGGCACTCGCTCCCTGTAGTTACACAAACATATCAGAATGCACACAAACTGTTGCCCCAATGATCCTAATTATGAATTGTTGAATAAAATGGTACTGACGGAGACGACGAGGGCGGAGGTGGCGAGGGCGAAGCCGGCGATCTTGGCGGCGTCGAGGCACTTGTTGGCGAAGGCGTGGAGGTCGGAGTTGAGGTTGCAGGAGATCCTGGGAGTGTAGGCGGGGCGGAGCTGGACGGTGGTTGGGCCAAGCCTGGTGGGCTGCATCATGGTGGCGGCGGCTTGTATGGAGGGCGGCATTGTGTGTCTCTGTGTGAGGGTGTTGTATTGAGTAATTTGATCAAGTCTCTCTGGATTGGATTAAGTGGAATGGAGTGAGAGGTAATTGGTGGCTGAGGTGGGAGTGAGATTATTCACGATAAGGGGATAGGATAAGGATCTCTTTTCTATTGGTTGCTTACACTTTCGTCTCCCCCTGCCACGTCTTATTTGTTGTATCTGCGACTCTCGGAGGTAAGGTACAATGACTTCAAAATATGGCTCATCTCTAACAAACGGAACATAGATTTCTTATTAGTCTTAAGTTTAGGTGTCATGTTATTTGTTAATAATTATCGTTGTCGTTCATGTACGACTATGTCAAAAGAGTTGACAAGAAACTCATACGAGTCCCGATAAAATATCGGACGAGTTGACGAGGATGGAGAACGAGACTTTGCGGCGGAGGTAGTCGAGGAGGAGGGGAAGCCCTTGTAGATGTAGTGGCAGTGGCAAGTGCAGCAGAAATCAAGGGTGAAAAATTGGGGATTGGAAACCCTTTCTCAATCCATATTCAATTTAACATTTTTATGTTTTATTTCTTATAATCAGTTCCAAATGAACAAAAAAATTAGTGACAATTTCTAGTTAATGAAGCTACTAGTTTACTCTCATTTCAAGTCTGGCTTTGATTCCATTTTTTGTCAGCCAAATATTACCCGTTTGATTATCAATTCAAATTACCAGTTCCAATTCACCAAAATTTCAACTTTAAACGTTGAGAAATTAAAAGTAATAATAATTTTCTATTCTATCGGGTAAAGCAAACAAGTAAAGATAAAAGAATAATCACAATACCATCAAAGGACACGAGCAACATCATCACGATTACAAAATCGATCTCCACATAAAAGAAATAACCAGAGAGGATAAGAGTTGCTTAAAAGTATTTACAGAGAAAAATTAACCCTTGACAATTTAACACGATAAATCAAGATTAGTTTAATCATTAATGAAATTAAAAGGCATATGTATGTCATCTACTAAACGAGATGTTCTCATCTATTGTAATGAAACTTAAAGATGTAAAATAATTCAAAGATACTACTGTAACAAATAAAAATAATAATTTGAATGACTATTAGATATTGCAAAAATTGAGTGCAAAGTTTATACATACAACATTAAGTATACTTTCTAGAATATCACACTTGAATTGAATTTAGGATTAATTATACTTTATCAATACCAAAATGACCCATTTTACATTTTATTACAACAACAAAAAAGTTAATTTACTATGGCTAAATGCATTTTTTTACATTTTCCCCTAACCGTGTTAGATTTTAGAAAAAAATTTGTTTCTTAAGAAGACCAAAATTCCCTTAAGGTCTTCTTCCCTAATTAAGACCAACCATCACTCAAATCCAGCGAACTTGTTTAATTATTAATAATTTAAATAATATTAATTTTCAATGATATACTGAAACTTTCGAATTGCATAACTTTCTCATACAAGCTTCATTTCGAACTCATAATATATCAAATCGAAGAGAACCGAAAAATCAATAATTTTAACAAAAGATTTTTTATTAACAATTAATATTATTTTAATATTTAATAATGAAACTAATATAAATTATTAATAATATATTTAATTATTAATAATACGTTGAAACTTTTTAATGACATAACTCTCTCATATGAGCTCTATTTCGGGCTCATAATATCTGAAATCGAAGAGAATCATGAATCTCGTATGCACTAGTTTAAGTGTAGAGGGGGTGTTAAATTTTACGTACTAGTTTAAGTAGTAGCATTATGAGCTCTATTTCATAATTTAATAATATTAAACTTTTAATTAAAAAAATATGTCGTCGAGAGTGAATTAAGTGAGCTGATAAGAGTAATAGAGACTAAGGTTTTCCACAACAAGAGAGTGGGTAAAGAGTGGCACTCTCAATGTTGTCATGTGGCAGCCACAATGGAGTCTCTTCAAAAGTTGGTGATGTGGATGGATGGATGGAAAAAGAAGAGTGGGTGCAGAGATTAGGAGACAGAAATGAGTTACTCCCTAATTTAATATATAATAATGTATTAAATATGTAATATACAATTTTTTTAAATCATAATTATATATTACCAAATCTATAATATTTCTATTAATATTTATTTGTTTTTAAGAAAAATACAAATTTTATAATTAATATAATTAATTATATTTATTGTATAATTTTATAATTATATAATTAATTATATAATTAATTAAAATATAATAAATATTTATTGTATCTATATATTTTTTCATATTTGATAAATATATAATATGTTTATTAATAAAAAATTATATAAATAATAATAAAATATTCATGAAGTATATTTCATATTTATTTCTCTGTATATAACTCTCTCTCATATTTGATTACAAAATTTGTGATGTCTTTCCCGTCTCATTCTTTGTGTTCTATTTCCATTTCTTCTTTCTTTTTGTCTTCTAAGAACGAAGAGATTGAGAATGAAATCGAGAATTCGATTGAGTCTCGATTCCAACAACTAAGTGAAGCATACAATCTATATTTGAATTCTCACCGATAATACTTTTCTCAATATCATCAAGTCAGGCAAATTGAACGCCCACGATTTGCACATGAAAGGAGAACCGAAATACGAAGAGGTCGTGTTGAGGGAGCCTGAGGAATTTTCAATTACTACTTTTCGGATCAACCAGCTTATACCGATGAACAATTTCGTCGTAGATTCCAAATGAGAAGGCATTTATTTGTTCGAATCATTGGGGCTTTGCACAATCGTTCTCCATATTTCCAACAGACACGTGATTGTGCCGGTAGACTGGGACTCTCACCTTATCAAAAGTGCACAGCTTCTATACGCATGCTTGCATATGGTGTCTCTACTGATAGCACAGATGATTACATTCAAATTGGCGAAAGTACGGCTCTTGAGTGCTTGAAATATTTTGTTGACGGAGTAGTCGCCATATTCGGAGAAGAATACTTGAGAAGGCCAACTGAAGCAAATGTCAGTCGTCTTCTATATGTGGCAGGTCAACATGAAATCCCGAGAATGCTCGGAAGTATTGATTGTATGCATTGGACTTGGTCTAATTGCCCAATAGCCTGGCATGGACAATATTCTCGAGGTGATCATGGATATCCAACAATCATACTTGAGGTCGTCGCATCATATGATATATAGATTTGGCATTCGTTCTTCGGGGTTGCATGTAGGAACAATGACATAAACGTGTTAAATCGTTCCCCTGTATTTGATGATATTTACAATGAGAGGTCAGAGCCAGTTAACTTTACAATTAACGGTAATTCTTATGATCTTGGATACCATCTGGCAAATGGCATATACCCGAAATATGCAACACTTGTGCAATCCCTTCGTCATCCTATTGAGCCGAAGGTAAAATTATTTGCTCAAAGGTAAGAGTCATGCCAAAAAGATGTAGGTCGTGCGTTCGGAGTTCTGAAAAAAAATATGCGCAGTTGTAAAAGGCTCATCAAAACAAGCTCACCAAGATGATATAGGAAACTTATGCATAATATGATTGTCGAGGATGAAAGAGACACGTATTTATTTCAATATGTTGAACAAAACTTAAATATCGATAACCCCATTGAAGAGTACATTAACATGGATCATACTATAGGTCCAACAACTGCATTTGAACGTTATATCAAAAATAGAGGACAAGTTCGGACAAAGAAAAGTATCATCAACTCAAACACAACTTGATTAAACACATATGGCGACGAGAGAACGATTTAGCTTAAGTTATTATAATACTGAGTTGAGTTTATGTAATTTTATTTTCGTAATTTCAAGTGAAGACATATTGTAGTCATTCAAGCAATTAAGTACGAATAAATTTGGTGTCATAGAGTAGTCAACTTTTTGTGCTGACAATCCAATAATATACAGACGGACCAATTCTATACAGTGTCTGATTGTCCAAGAAAGTTAACTATTCCATGATACAATATTTATTCATATTTAATCACTTGAATGTGGCCATAAAGCAGCTATTGGGAATAGTTAGATACAAAGCCGTATAAAATGCAATACAATAGGAGATGCTTTAAGCATCGGATCCTCATCATATACCTCTTCTGCTAGCCTGATGGATAATGGTATGGGTGCTGTGCTCGTGACCAAAGAAGTTCCTTACAACCAAGCTTCAGTTAATGCTTTGCCTTGGCATAAAATTCCATATTTTATAACCAACTGAATATATTGAACATAATCAAATAGCATTCTACTTCAACAAAATTAAGACAATACATCAGTAGTATACAGTAAATCGTTTTATGTTAATTCAGATTTTGAAGGTTCGATTATTAATAAATCTAAGAAACAGTTAAAAAGATGTAAAGCAACAATTTTTAACATAAAGAGATAATATGAACAGTTTCTTTAGGAGAAGCAAGAAACAGACATTCAGAATGAGTAGGAGGTTTATATCATCTTGGAGAATCAGATGACAATAAATAAATCATCACCATGCCTGCTTCAAATTAAAATCAATTCAACTCAAAATAAGGGGGAAGAAAGATCTCTCAGACAAATGCCTCAATTGTCCTCACGGTTTTTAAAAGAATGGATTATAGGACTATGTAGTCTGTTTTTTCATCACAGAGATTTCAGAAACCCCATCTTTAGTAAACAAAAATCTTCATTTGAACAAATAAATCGAATAAAAATAAAAGACAAACCACTGAAATATTTGCAGAAAGAATCTAAGATAGCAATAGTAGCAAAGGAGAGCCCTTCTGAATCTGAATTCAATACTCTGTCGCTTTTTCTTTTATAGAGAAAAAAGGTCCGCAGCGGCTCGTTTAGGGTTTGCCTTTGTTTGCTTCAAAAGAAGGCGCAGAACGACGTCGTTACTTAAGTAGCATATCCTTTTTGCCCAGCCCAGCCCAACACAAAAGGAGAGTGGCCACAATTTTTAATACCATGTGTTTGCTATGGCATGACCGCGAGACGTTTCTAGTGGAGATTAGGAGCTGTTTCTGGATTTGAATCTACAAACTCACAAACAGAATCAACGCTTCTTGTTTTGGATTCAGGTTTGGGCTTAAGATGGACCGGGCTACTCAATCTCTCAATCACAATTACTCTAATATTGCTTCGATCTTAAGGGGTCGTAACCGGGTACAAACTCATTGCTTCTATACAAATGTTAGAATATGTTTCAGAGAAGAGATCCACTACAAACCATATATCTACTACAAATTTTAGAACGCTTAATGTCCATCGGATTAATTTCATCAACGGTTCCGATTAATAATAAATAAAATAAATGAAAAAAATATAAAAAGGATAATATGGTCATTCTATTATATATATATATATATATATATATATATATATATATATATATATATATTATAAACAAGGACACATCAACCCTATTCCTCACAGCGCCGCTTCTCTGCAATCCATCAGGCAGATCGACGACCAGGTTCTAGCTCCAGTCGGCGGCAGCTCTAGGCGAGGCGGCGGCTCCAGACAATGACGACGACGCATACGTACGATTTGCTTTCCCCACCACCGCAAATTGTGATTCGCGACACCGCGCGAGTTGGCTCCTTCCCTACTACGACGATCTCCACGGCGGCGACACCTGCCGATTCGGCTCCTGCCCAACGAAGGCTCCAATTCGGCGACAACGGGCACATTGTCGATTCTGCAATATCGGCGATTCTCGGCATCCTCATCTTAACCCAAGCCCATGCCTCTCCCTCCCCACTTCCATGATGATAAGTATAATCTCTGCTTCCTCACCATTTAGTTTTCGTTGATTTCAAACAAATTGTAGTTTTGTTTTAGAATTCGCAATGATTTTGAACGATTTTCTATTTTGTTAACAAAATTATCCTATTTTATTTTATTTTTTTGAAATCGCAATCGGTGACACAAATTGTGTAATATTAATGGTTTTCGGTATCGTGTTTCGACTGAGATTGCTCGATTTACATTGTTGGATCTTGAATTTCTGTTCAAGGCTTCGTTCTATTTTGTTGCTCAAAAAATTGGATGTTGTTTGCCTTCTTTTTGATAGATTTTGATGGGTTGGTGTATTGTTTTCTAGGTATATTCATTGTATAATGAACAATTGCGTCATAACCCAACTATTTTCTAGGCGTGTTTTCTTGGAATTATGTCATAGACCAATGAATAATTGTACATGAAACAATTGCAGCGTTCAATGAACAATTTTACATGAAACAATTGCATGATCGATGAAACAATTGTATATGACATAATTAGACCATTCTCAAGTGAATTGAGTCTGTCGATATAATGACCCATTTTGATGTATTTAGATTCGATTTTTGAGATTTTATGGATGTGTACTTTTATTTAATTAATCTGTTATGTTGGTTCATTGCTTATGTAATTGAGGATATAAACCATGTAAATTGGTGTTACGTATTTGAGGAATACATCCGATGACACGAATTTTTGGGAATTGGTTTTTGTGACGATGTATTTAGGTATTTATTTTTTTCTGCAATTTTGCAAAAATACCGATCTAGATGATATAGCTATGATAAATTTTATTTTGTGATTAGTGTGATGTGTGAGGAATATAATTGAACCAAAAAAACAATTGAAGCAATGAAGCAATTGAATTGTTTGGATCGAATTGATGACAAGTATTTGAAACATATCAAATTAAACATATTAAATTAACTATGAAACATATCCGATGAAACATAACAGATGAAACTTATTAGAAGACACATATCAGATGAAGCATCTCAGATTGAACATATCATCGCAAATGACACATGTTAGATAAAACATACCAGATGAAACATATTAGATGAATTAGATGATTAAACATATCATATAAACCAATAAAACTATTGCATTAAACCGATAAACGGTTTACAAGTGATATTTAATTAAAAAATATCATATGATATAAACAAAATTTAAAATAAGATATTTAATTAAGGAAATAATATTCAAAGTAAATAAGGGTATAAAAATACATTTATAGCCATTTGATGGTATAAATTGACCAAAAGAAATGTATAGTTAATTCATATTTACGTTAGTATGTCATTGATGAGCCAGCATTAAATCTGACCATTGATTATTTCATCCAATGGATCACAAACGTTCTAAAATTTGTAGTGAATTGATAGGTTTGTCCCCGATTGAAACCCTATGTTTCATTCATCCGATCAGTTTATATACGACTACGATTTTCATAATAAATTGATAGCAAGTCAAAGTAATTTAGTTGAAATCACCCCACAATTTTGACAAATTGCGTGGTCAGAAGGTTATATATGTAATTTTATTTTCACCATTTATTCATCAAATTAAATCACAACTTGATTTTCTCTAATTATAATTATCTTTGAAGACCATAATTAATTTACGTGATTTCCTCTAACCATAATTATTTTCTCTAATCACAATCCAACAAAAACATTTATTTGATCTCATGAACATTAAGAGATTGTGTTATGGCCAAAACTTTTATTTAGTTTTATGAACAAGTAGAAATTGTGTTATGACCAGAACTTTGTAATTAGTTTCATGACCAAAAATTTTATTTTGTTTCATGAACAAACAGAAATTGTGTCATGCACATGGCTTGGTAACCAATTTTTTTAATTTTCTTTCATGAACAAACACAAATTGTGTCATGACCAAATTGTTTGTTTCGTTTCATAAACAAACACATATTGCGTCATGCACATTACTTTATAATTAATTTCATGACCAATATTTTTTAATTAGTTTCAGGATCAAAATATTTTTTTGTCTGATTCGCTTTGTTGATGTTAGGTTTCGGTTCCCGTTTTTCGTGTATGAACTCGTTGGTTACGATTTGAACATTAGCTTCTTTGTTGTACATCTTTAAATCGCGTTGACAGTTACGAAAGTTGGTCATTGTTGCCCCAACATGTTCCGGTCTACCTACAATAGAGGTGCACACGTTGAGAGCTGCGGTAGCACCTACATTAACCTTCTGGCAATCCATCATAAATGGTTTTTGTGTATCGTTTAGGTCTCGGTTGCAACGTAATTCTTGGAAGTGCTCGGTACCGTAAAACGATGATTGTGCCCTTCCACGAATATCTATGTATATCTCGGTTGCAATATATATATATATATATATATATATATTCACGACATCAACCTCCTTGCCACAGTCAAGTCCTTCCACCGCCGCACATTCGTAGCCGTCGCCTCCTCCACTTCTTCTCCAGTAATCCGAGGCCGACTCCTCCTTCCATCTACACAAAATCGCAGATCATCGGATCATCTCTCTAACCTTCCATTGTTGTTCTGATTTAAATGAGTAGAAACGTTTTTCAAAACATGATTATATATAATTTATGGAGTTATCACTCCCATAATTATGGGACCATTTAGTATTAATTATTTAGCAAATGACACGATTACCCTTGTTGACCAGGTTCAGCTTTGGTTTAATGTGTTTTTGTTGTCCCCATCTCAGTCGTTCATCACTTTCATCCAATGGCCACAAACCATTATAATATTTATATAATATTGATGGTTTGTAGCTGAGTCCTTCCCACGATCTTAGTTCTATACAAACAACATTCTCTATGCCTCAAGATTTTGAATCTTGTGTCACTTGATATCATTTCCTCTTTATAAGTTGGTTCAAAGGAAATTAGTTGATCGTTTGAGTATATTTGAGATTATACATGGACCCATGAGAAGGGGTGACTAGTACAGTATGAGTTGGTCAAACACGAAGAAAAACAAGAATGAGCTAGGAAAATTGAATAAATAACCTCAACCGCGCGGCTCAATTTCAAATAATCATAATTTTTGTGTACTAACTCGGAATCAATACTCAAAATTTTGTGTTACTTATATTTTTTTCTTTGCTTTTGTATAGTTAATTTTTATCATAATTAATTATTTTTCTTTCAAACATTTGAGTTTATTCTAAAATTATATGTTGAAACTCGTGCGGTGATTTCAACCATATTTATCTACATATACTGGTTGTGTCACAACTAGATATCTGTTAGTGTCCGTCAAAGGATCTCTCTTAATAAATTCAAGTTAAATCTAAGTCACTTTCTCATGAACCAAAAAATGTAAATGTTTGTGCAATTACTTTCTCAAATTATAAGATACTCAATTTTTAGATTTGTTGATAATGATATTCAAATACAAATAATTACACTAAATTAAATCAAGGGGAAAAGGGTAACCACGGGTACTAAATGCAACAACTCATGTCAATAAGATTGCAAGGTCATTTTTCCAAAGTTCGCAATGCTGACAAAGACAACATTTTAAATGATACTTGATTTTTCTTTTATGACTGTATGATAAAGTGTGTGTTCGATTAAGTTTGGGGTCTAAGAACTTCACCACTTATTACGTTTTATCAAGGTTCAAGTGCAAGGGTTACATATGAAGGACCGCCAACTTTACACTTAGTTGCATTGCTTAGTTATTTTACGGCTACACACTATTCGGCCATTTTCTTTAGACCTACTTGCTAAGCCAGACACTAGCACAAAAACTTTAATGACACAAGATGAGCAAAGTGAAATATTTATTAAATTTTCAAGATTCATTATTTTCAATAAGCTCAAAACATGCAAATAACAAAAATTTGGCACACTCGACCAGATCAATGATTTGAAGAGTAGTATTAAGTTATATTACCAAATCTAATTTCGGATGTTCAAAAGTAGTATTAAGATCAAGGATTACTATCACGGACCAGTTTTGAAGATTATGTTAGTTTCTCTTCCGAATCAGAACATGCATTCAAGCTTCTCTTTAAGTTATGCAAGTATGCAAAATGTTATTTTCGGGAAGGCTTTAGGTTTTATGGTTCATAGTGGTTTGGTTTAGGATTGTATTGAACATGTTCAACTGGTTCATGGTTCAGGGTTGTATTGGACTATTCAATGAGTTTAGGTTTTACGGTTCAGGGTTTATGATGGTCGTAGACATCGTCTTGTTCGTTTCTCTTCCATATAATCGTGTGCTTCACGTGTAAAACTCGATGTGTTATTCCATTTGCACATGACGGGGGGGGGGGGGGGGGGGGGGGGTGTTAGAATAGGTAACAAGTTTTAAGGTTTTTTCTATATCAAGATATGCATTTAAGTTATACATATTTTTATTTTCGTGAAGGCTTGAGTGTTTTATGGTTCAGGGTGGTTCGGTTCATGGCTGTATTAGACATGTTCAACGGGTTCAGAGTTTAAGGTGGATTTTGGCTCCATGGTTGTATTGAACTATTAAATAAGTTTAAGGTTCAGTGTTTATGATTTTTTTGCTCAGCGATTTGAGAGTTTATTGAGAATGACTAGCAAATGTCCCCAAAGAAGGAACAACAGCTAGTTATACATCAGTTAACAAGTGACCAAATTATATTGACATGATAATATTGAAAAGATAAGTTGAAAAGAGAAACAAATCCTCTTGAACTTAATGAAGTAGCCCAACCCACTATAAGGCCCAAAGTAGAACGAGGCCCATGTGAAGAAATGAAGAGAGAGGCTCCCTCTTGAAAGTGATGCAATAGAACACGCGCGACAGACAGCGTGCGGCTTGGCGAGAGACGCAAAACGGCACAATCTCGAAAAGAGGAAGCGACGAGGGCGCTGACCGGACCACAAATCTGGAGCAGTGCGAGCTGGATCGACGCTGGTGAAATGAATCTGATCCGCCGCTGGAAAAGAAAATGGTGGAGCCCGAGGCCGGTTCATGCAAGCCAGAATCTCAAAACGATGTCGAAGATGTGAAAAGGCATCGCCGGAACCCGAAACGACGCCGGAGAGGCGAAAGGGTATCACCGGAACCCGAAACGTCGTTAGAGGGAGAGATGAAAAGACCTGACAGCCGAGAGATAAGCGGCGGTGAGCGAGACGATTCCGAAGACGGAACTCGCCACACCAACTCCAGCGAAGCCTCGACGAAGAGAGGACAACACCTTCAGACTTCACCACCCATGGCTCCAGCACACCCCCCGACCCAGGATCGAAGAGCACCTCCGCACCCTAGACTCCCCCGCAACCACAGGAGCCCACCACAACCACCAAGTACTCTGCCACACTGGCGCAATAGCTCCACAGATAAAAGACCCTGAAACCACCAGATCTGAGAGATGAAAACTGATCTAGGTTAGGAGATAAAGAGGTTGGAAAAGTAGGGATAAGAGGTAGAAGGAGGTCGTGAGGGAATGATGGATGGATGTCGTCGGAGGGAGCAAAGTCGGCGAAGGCCACTACTCCGGCGACAGCACGATGAGAAGACAAGGGTTGTCTCATAAATTTTGCTTTGAAAATCCAGATGAGTTGTTTTTTTTGTTAGGTTCACTAGTTTTATTCAAGGTTATGATGGTATTAGATATTGTCTTTTTTGTTTCTCTTCCATAGTATTATGTGCTTCACGTGCAAAACATGATGATTTATTTGGTTTGCGCGTGAAAGAGAGTGCCAACAATATCCCATCATGCAAAAAGTATCGTGAAATTAATGATGACAAATCAAATACACATAATTATGCGAGTATAAAGGAGATCATTTAACTTGATCTATCTAGTTGTGAGTTTGAAACATTGAGTTTGGATGGATAATCGGGTGGTTGAAATCAACACACAAGTTTCAACCTAGAACCTTAGAACAAACTCAAAATTTCAAAGAAAAAATAGTTTATTACGATAAAATTTGATTTTACAAATAAACTAATATCTCAACCAACACTTACATTGAAAAGGAAGATTTAATTAACACTCATACCATAATTTAAATTGGAGACGAGTATTAAAACTCAATTAACTTTAGACATGATGTGAATAAGAAATATTAAAATATAGGGATAATTTCAAGTGGCTACACCTGGATATAGCTGATTTTTACTTGACTACACCTATAATTTTTTTTCACCTGACTACACCTAAGATGTGCAAAAATTTTCCTTTGCACTTTCCGTCCAATTTCATTAGTTTTTAACATTTTTTACATGTGAAATTACTAAAATGTCCTTAAATATTCATTTAATTTTCAAACATATGTCATCATCTTTCTTTTCCCTCTTTTCCCTCCCCTCTCTCTCTCTTCTTAGTTTTTTTTGTTTTATGAAATCGATCTGGTTATGATTCATTTATGAGGAATTTATTTAAAATCTTTCGATATTCTGGGTATGAATTGATTTGTGTTGGTTGCTTATAGTTATAGATTGATCTACTACGCATGAATCGACAAGTGACAATAGTATAATTTTTTTTTACTTATTTAGGGGTTAGAACTTAGGGTTTTTTTTGAAATCGATCAGGATCTGGTTATGGTTTATTGGTTCTAATCCCTTGAAGAGGAATTTGTTTCAAATCTTTCTGGATTCTAGGTATGAATTCATTTGTATTGGTTTCGATTTGACAATCAATTTGATATTTTTATTGGGTTAATATTATGTCTTGAATTGATTGTGGAATGAAATGATATAAGCGATGCAATAGTAGGGGCGGAAATCAAAAGAAAAAAAAGGTGTTAGTGGAAGGGAAGAGTTATAGAGCACTTGGTGATATTGGAAATCTGGTAACTGTCAAAAGAGCTGTAGAGGGAAAGTTTCCTCAGCTTTCAAGACCCCTTACCAGGTTTCTATTTTGTTCCATTGTCATGTTTTTTGTCTGCTGATCCGTCTTTAGTTATGTTGTTGATTTGCTTTATGTTTCTCTTCTTTCAGGAGCTTCCGCGCCTAATTGCTTGCTAATGCACAAGCAATAACAATCGTTGAGAACATAGTAATCATCAAAATTATGTCTCTTTCATTTCCCTTCTCTTAAAGCTCAAAATAATGTATAGAAATTAGACTATGGTTCTACTTGTGCAGAAAGGACAGACTATGTAAAATGACTATGATCTAAATGTAGCTACCTGAAATTATCCTAAAATATACGGTAATATTGTGACAATTTATACATAATTCAATCTGTGAAAGTGAATTAGGTAATATTTCCTACAGCTATAACGTGGAGACTATTCAAGAAGATTGGTTCGAAATTCAAAAAGCTTCCATTCCAAGTCAGAAATCTAACGTTCTTCCATTACAAACACAGCCAGCCAGCAACCTTCACTCCCCACCATTTCAGAATCTGCTTGTGCCCACTCAATCCGATCACTCAGTCCAAACTTTAAAACAAAGTGATCTGCTGCAACCTCCACTCTCTCAAAAGATGTGTCATCTCTTTGCCCAATACACACACACATCATTGGTAAAGAAAGCTATTTCTACCTGCACCCCATCACAATATACAATCCTTATTTCATTAAATAATGCAAACCCGAGAAAATTACAAAAAATTCGTTACACCACATGACACACGCAAAGACAACAGGCGAGGAGAGGACCCACCTAGTTACGATACGCTCCATCTCCATGGGTGCTTCTATTCCTGTGCGGCAGCTCCTATGATTGGTGACGGTGGTGCCGCCCTCTCCGTGTCTCCACCACCGTCGATTCCTGCGAATCACACACCTGCGTCTTGAACTTGCACCCGAATCTCCTGGTGATGGAGCCCCTCCACCCCTGCGGCTGCGGCTGCGGCTGTGGGGACTCGATCTTCTCCATCACCTTCTTCATCGTCGAGCACTCCCTCTCCAGCTGGTGCACCCGACTCCTCATGCTGTCCATGTCCAGCCGCAACACCTGATTCTCCCTCACCGCCGTCCTCCACGTCCCCGTCCCCTCCTCCGCCGGGTGGCTCTCCTCCTCCGCTACCGCCAATACGGACGGCCTCTCCGTGGTCTCCGCCGCCATGAGAGTCCCGGCGATTGCGTGGCGGAGCTGCAGCTGCTCGAAGAACAGCACCTGAACCACTGCCCGCAGCGGAAGCCTCTCGTTCTGCGCCGCGTGCGTGCACGCCTCCAGTGTCAGCTTCTGGCAGTCCATCACGCCGCAGATCTTCTCTCGCTCCGCTTCCGGAATCCACGGATGCGCCTGCTCATAACAGAATAATATCGATTCTCAGAATCTCATCGAATCAATCACAGAATTTTGAATTTGAAACAAATGTGAAGACTGTATAACAGAACCTTGAGATAAACGTCAACAGATCTGTAGAGACCGTCGTCGAAGACTCTGGCTCGTTCTGGGAGAGCCATAGCCAGATGGTAGAACTTTTCCAGTTTGAGATTCGCGTCCGGAGCGATCTCGGAGAGGTAACCGTCGATCAATTTCCCAACACGCGTCAGCGATGAACATCTGGAGGCGTTCTCGCCGCCGTCGTCGTCTTCGATTTGGTTGGCGTTTGTCTCTTCTAGGCCGTCCAGGAAGTAGCCTAAGATTCTCTCCACACAATCGACGTCATAGAGAGTCTCGTTGAGGTACGAGTAGCTCGGGATCAGGAGATCGTCGAGCGTGGCTTCGTCTAGCTGCGATCCGATCTTTTTCTCCAGCACAGATTTGCAAGCTTCCGAGGCGTTCAAAATGTTCGCCGTCCTCAGCAAGCCAAACAGAAACCTGGTGGAAGTCATAGATCTGGAGCTCTTCTCCAATGGAAGGTTTGTGATTACGGTCTCCAACAGCTCTTTCTGTTCCTTCTCTGACGCTATAGTCGAAGAAGACGAGGATGGCTTCCTGCTCGACCTAGACACGCCTGGAATGGACTTCTTCGCGTAACACATCAAGCAGCTCTCGACAATCTCCGGGCTCAGATCTCGAGTCCGCATTGCCAGAATCAACCCTTTGAACAACGGTAAGCTCAAATGCGCCAGATCTTCAAACCAGAAATTGGCATTGGGGACGGTTTTAGTTTTAGCTCCGCCGCCACTCTTCTTCCGGCCGCCAGTGTCGATTCCGTTCCAGAGGCCGAGATTCGAAGCCAATTCGCCTCTTGCGGCGTCGTCGTTGACGGGCCAGCCGAAGAGCGCCGGATCGGCAGAGGACGCTCGGGAAGCGATGGATTCGATGCATCGCTGAGTGATGGACAAATCCTCCGCTAGAGGCATCAAGTGCTCGCACGATTTGAGCGCCTTGATAGAGTCCTTGACGCTCTTGAGCACAGAATTGGAGAAGAACCTCTCCGTCTTGGAGACGAGATTGTCCTCACAGTAGTCGTCGGTCATCTCCAGAAACTCGCCGGCGCAGCGGAGCGGCGCCACGTTCGAGGCCGTCAAGTCCATCTTCACGCCGTAGCAGAACTTGGCCGCCAACTCGAAAGCCTCCGATCCTCCAGGAAAATCAGGGAGCGTGATGCGACAGGGCTCGGCTTCCTCAATCTCACCGTCGTCCTCCTCCTCCTCCACCTCTTCTCCGGCGGCGGTTGGTTCCTTCAATCTGGTGGCCGGAATTGTCGTCTCCTGCTCTGTTATCAGTAGGTGGAGCTTCCGACTCTTGGACATGAGAGGAAACTGAAACACAAAACAGAATCAGAATCGGAATCGGTCAAAGCCTGAGGTAGAGGAGAGAATGAGACCTTGTGGAGATGGAAGGTCATGTCGTCGACGTCGACGACAATGTCGCTGGGCAAGCCAGTGGTGCAGAACCTGCAAGGAAAAGACAACCAAAGATCAAATCCATTTCTGTGTCATTTTGCATCAAAAAACTGAAAGATGTGTATATGAGTTGTGTGTGGTCTCAGTCTCACCATGCTTGACCTTTGGAGCCTCCCTGCTGCTTCTGATCACCTACCATCGTTGTTCTCTCAAAGAGTGAGTCAATGGATTGAGAATGAAGATGATAGATAGAAACAAAGAGAGGGAAGAGAAACAGAGATTATTCTGGAAACCCTAGAGACAGGTCTTGGGGGTGACAGACAGCAAATGGGTTTGATGTGAAAATGTATTAAATATAAATTGCAGTTTTCTTTATATTTTTATATTTCTGGGTAGTTGCTGTGTGTCTCTTGTGACGAATAAACAAAAGAAACTGTAGTGTTATCAAAAGAAATGAAAGTGGAATCCAGATAAGAAATTAAAAAAAATGATATTTAAACTGTGGAAATATGTTCTCCAAATCCAATAATGAAGAAAATGATGTCTAACAAATTGGAAAGGATTATATCACTCACACTAATTTACCACATTGCTTATTTTGCTAGGCACCTTCATATTGGTTGGTGTTCCATTTCAATGTACAAAATATTCAAGATTTTGATTAAATGTATGTGGAAGTTAAATTGTATGGATGAGTCAAAGATCAGTACTAAAAGTAATAAAATCATATATGTATCATTCCTTGTATGATTAGATACCTAAAATTGGGATAATTTGTGATTTTGACCTGTGCAACAGATGCAACTTTTAATTTTATGGTTGTGGAGCAATTGAAGTCACACTATCATCATAGATCAGTATGTTCATGCAAACAACATGAATCCATACAAAAAGAAGCTCCCCCCACTTTTATTTTCTTGGGATAGTTGGATTTTCTTTATAACAAAAGGTTTGACTCCATCATGGTTTTTATTTTTCCCTGGAAGATTAGGTGTGAGTAAGTCTGAAAGCAGAACTAGGGAAGCAATTACTTCCATGGCCTCTCATTAATGGCACCATGTCTGCTCTCTGCAATTCCATTTCATGCATTTATTGGCATCATAATGAGAAAGCAAGAGTTGCTTTTCTTGAAATATCCCAACTTTCATTTCAAATTGGTGTGTCTTTTGAATTTCCCTCCTCTAGCTGGTGGTTTCAACATTTTGATTGTTCAAAACAGATTAAGAGTACAAATTGGGGGATAAAGTTTTGAAACTGCTAATGTGATTGTTAAAGAAATGAATGCAATTGTTTTAAGCCCATAACCTTGGCACCCACCAAAAGGAAGAAAATAAAATTAAAGCCAAAAGATGTTGGAGAAGGTGTCAATGGAAGACAAGTAAACAAAACCCCACTATATGCATCTATCTGAATGAATTGGAGGATATCACTTTTATTACTGCATGGCATTCGTGTGAATCTGATTGATGATCATTCATGAGACATTGCAAAAAAATAAAAAAGCCAAATGATGTACTCAAAAGGATCAATATGGGCTATAAAACAAATAGCAATGTGGGTGCTATAGCCCTATTGCTACCTAGTGCTACACAATCACATTTACAAGGAATTTTTAACTTTAGCAACTTCGTTTTCTTTTCATGTCTTTGCTTTTCTCTTCTTTTTGGAAGCATAATTGGATGAATGAAAAGGGTAACCAAAAACAATGAGTGGTTCATTCATTCATGCAATTGAAATTTGCAAGAGAAGAAGATTTTATATATTCAAATCATCCATAGAAGAGGAGCAGGTTGGGGGTCAATTTGTATTGACATACACAGACACAGCACATTACATTATTTGAAAACAAGTAAAAATTGGCACTTAATTAATGGTAAAGAGGCAGACAAAGTATGATACTCGGTATCAATTATTTATGATAAACCCCACATAACATAACATAACAGGTAGAAATAGAATAGAGACCCCCTCCCTCCTCAGCATCCAATGCATTTTCAAGCCTGCTCCTTATCTGCTGCACCACAGATATGAGTTTTCAACAATAACAAATACAAAAATGAAAAGATGATTGAATATGTAGCATACCAGTTGAAGCAGAGGAGGATTGAGGAGAGGGATCAATGGCAACGCCAGGCCAAGCGCGGCACATGCAGTGCTGACCCTTTTCAATGTTGGCGTATATCCCCTTGAGGTGCTGCCCGCACCCCGTCCAGGAGAACTTGCCACATTGCTTGCAAACCACTCGCATACACATTTGAAGTGTTCTGGGGGTATGTATCTATGTATCTATTGGAGATGATGAATGATGATCTTATACATTACATAGCTAGGTTTTATTTATATATTAGATCGTCCATATTGATCATATCGCACCTTGTTAATACCTTGGTTTCATCGATGCCTTTTAGTTTTGCATAGTTGAGTTGAGTTGGGCATCTACAAGGCCCATTGCATTCCGCTTCTTAAAAACCTAATCTTACTATTGTTGACAAAACGAACGTATCTTTTCATATCAAATAGTAACCCTAAAATAGGTTGTCATCATGCTAGAAAAGCTGCGGTAACCGTTGATGATTATAGACTCAATCCCATCTGTTTGGATTTTGTATAGTTCTGCACAATAATGTCACACCCCACACAAATAGAAAATATCATTTCAATAGGAACTATAAGTCTTACACGTTACATAGGAAGCAAACCCAAGGTCACATGTGAAGCCTACTTTGTTTGTTGCAATCAACTCAACTCGAAGCATTTGAAAATTTAGATCTACTTCATTTGCGATATGGTGTTCAGATCTATCCCACCAAAGTTTTCAGTTTTCAGTTTCAAGTTCTTACTACATACTCACAAAATTAAAGTAGGGTGGTACTTTGGATTCCACAACTCTCAGGAGGCACTGCCATCTCCTTTATCTGTTGGTAACTCGGTTGATGGTTTCTTAGTTGGGCTTGATTCTGCTGTGGTTGTGTTCGTGAGGACACGCTTGACTCCTCTTCCCACCACACCAAGATGTGTGACTCCCCCACCAGACCCATTTGTATGAGCAGTGGACACCGTTGGAGAGTCAAAACCTGCATTGCTATTAGCAGTACCAATCTGTGAAGAGTTCATCGCAGCTGGAGTGGTGCTCTTTTCAGTCCCTCTTGCCTTGGCCGATGCCAACCCCAGGATATCTGCAAGAATTGACTTTGGGTTTGAAACCATCTGCTGTAGATCTTCGAGCTGTGATGTCAGAAGATGAATTATTAACTCACATTTTACAAAATTGTACTGTATCATTGAAAGTATGCTTACCTTCTTCTCTAGCTCACCAGAGAGGCCAGTGAGTGTTTCAATCTCTCCTTTATCCATCACAGTATTGTCAGACACATTGGACAACTGCTCAACACCTTGATCTGATTCTGGAGCAGTCGATGATGATGCTGGTCCTGATAAAACCTTGACTTGATTCACAAGCCGCTGAACCCTGGACTTGCAAACAGATATAGCCTTATGGCAATATGGAATAGCTTCCTCAGGCCTAGAACCAAGCTCCAGGCATAAGCATATTCTGAAGTTTCTAAACAATGCAGTTAAGGTAGTGACAGTGAAACAATACAGCCTACAATCCTACAACTTGAAACTCCAGAACTAGAACTGTTGCTAGGTAAATTTCAAAGTTGAAGAGAACAAACACATCCAGGTGAGATCTTTGATGGTTGCCATCATATCATCTCAATATGTCTGCATATTTCAACTATGAAAAGGATACAGTTCAGCTATCTGTCTACTGTCTGGTTCCACCAACCGTTCTAAAATGGACAATGCTTTCTGGTAGTCACTAAGAGAAGTTTCAATGTCCTCTATGAGAAAGATAACAGGGCATGAGTACCAAAAAAATAATGAAGAACGGAGGGCAAAGGGAGAGATGAACAATTGAAAAAAGAATCTTTAACTACAAAAAAAACTGATGTATAAATAAAAAACTAATTCAATCAACTCAAACACATATACAGACCTCTTTCCAATGCAACTTCAGCTAATGCCGATAATATGTCCACTTTCTCGATTGTGTCAGCTGATTTTTTCTCCACAATTGCCCTTGCAACGTCCAACATTTTCCATGCCAAATCTAGGTCAGACTCATCCTCATCTGCATTTGGCTGGTCCTCAACATCACTATCATCGTCTTCTTGGTCTTTCCCATCTGAATCTATTTCAAATAGAATTGCAAGCACAAAAAACAGTAAGAAGGTATGAGCAGCATTCTAACTTTTGACAGTGGAAAATAATAATTGATATGTTTCTATGAAGTTCAATGACAATACCCTTGGCACCCTCTAAATTTACTGGTGTTTCCCACAAGAAATGTACCACCTTTAAAGCATGCAATATGGATTAACATTTAAGTTATAAAGTACATACAGTAACATCATTTTTCAGTGCACTACAATACAAACACAGTAACATTCCATCATCATAGTGCATATACACCAATAGCTATTATGAGCAACTCAAATTACATAGTAGGTTTGGTTTTAACCTGATTACTGTTATTTACAGTTATGTCGTCAATCTATAGAAGACTATGGTGGGCTAGTTCTGCACCTGGCAAAGGACTATTACTTCACATCACCAAATTTTCTACAAAATTCAAACTCTAGTCATCCAATAAGCTTAAAGCAATTCTATCATAAATAAGCTCAATCTACTAAATTAAAGCAATGATGAAAAATGAAAATAGTCTTGATTAGTGCACTAAAGAAAGCAGGATCGGTAGGCTCCCTCAAATGCAGCCATCACCCTGGACATATATCCCTTAAACCATCTCTAAAACCCACCATGTGACAACTTTTCAGGATTCTTAACACCAAATTCAACAGAAACTTTAAAATTTGATACCTTAAAAATATGATTGGCCTTCACGACAAAATTGCATTAAAACTTAACGAAGCATATCAGCACACTATTGAAATGCAGGACAACTAGACTCAACATTGAAATTTCAAATTGATGAAAATTCATTCAAGTTCAGGAGGATAGGTGAATTTTATAATAGACAAAGTGACACATGCATCAACACTCCAAACAATACTAAAAGCTGGAAAGCATATGAAGATGAAGTTCTGCTCCTCATACAGCATTTAATAGATCATACCCTCTTCAATTACTCAGATTGATCACCATTCCCCACTTTCAGATCATAGTAACTCATCATACTGTAGTACAAAATCTTGCTTTTATGATTACATGAGATGCACAAACTAAGTAATCCATTATAGTGGGATACTTTTAAGCAACAAGATTGATGTGTGCATAAACTAAATTATTTTTTCTGTTTTGCGTTGTGTTTAAACGTCCAAGCCCACTGACAGGCACATGAGCACTGTTAATAGATTACAATTGAACAAGCAAGCATATCTGCCATATTGCAAGTCAAATAAATGTAACTAAGAAATCATGATGAGATAGCACACTACAGTATATGTAAATAGACAAACTAACCATCATCTCCTGATTCTTCTTTTTTATCTGAACTAGCACCTTGTTCAGCGTTGCTTGACGCGGATGCTGTCGAAGATTCACCATTCACAACATTCTTAAGGGATGCATCTTTCTCAGAGCCTTGTTCAACAGGCCCCCCTTCCTTCTTGGGCACAACACCCAAGGGATCAGCCTCCTCCTGAGCTTTGTACAGAAGTGCACATCCATATTTATAGTAGGCCTTCACGCATTCAGTAGCAAGTTCACCATGTTGCATCACTCTGGATATCAAGAAGTATACTATTAACAAAGTAATAACCCAGTAATTAATTTGCAAGGAATCAAATCTAATATAGTGCTTTGATAAAATGCCACAAACACCACAAATCTAAACCCATCTTCTCTCAAGAGGAACTGTTATCAACTACTTAACCAGTTAAGTATCACTAACCTAGTGATAGGGTTCATGCACCAAATTTTCCGGCACCGTACACAACAAAACCCTAGAGAATCGCCATGCTAAAAAATAAAAGCGGAGACAATATGGTATAAAGTGATAGATTTGAAAAGGAAAAGAGAAATGAAACCCTAACCTGATCTCGAGAGCACGGCTGAAGCAGTCGGTGGCCTCGGAGAAATCGTCTTCCTTGAGGGCGAGGGAGCCTTTGGCCATCAATTCGTCAGCGAGCTCGAGCGATTTCTGAGGATCTCCGGCGGAAGAGGTGGCGGCGTTGAGGTTGTTGCAGGTGGACTCTGTTCCTCCGAGGGCGGTTGATCCTATGGTGGCTTGGTTGGAAGTCTCCGTAGGCGGCGGAGGGGCCATTTTGGCAGAGGTTTCCGACGGGGATTCGGAGGGTTTCAGCGTTTGACACTTCACACAGCACAGTACTTTTGGCGGAAAATGGAACACAACTAAAAACATTCTGCTTTTATATGGAGGGAAAATTCTAAGTGACACCCTTAACTATTTCACACAACTTTTTAACTTCAAAATTAACTCATGTAGTCTCCTAATAGAATAGCAGCTCTTTTTGCGGACTTGTACAGGTTGTGTCCCTTTCATCTTCCCAAAACCTCATTTTCTCTTTCCTCTTGGCTTAAGGGTTGCCGGCGGCGCCGTCGATCCCTAATTCGATGCTCTGGCAACCATCCTTACTCTATCTCGACAACAGCGAAGGGAATGTGTTGTGTGTGGCTCGTGATTTTGGCGTCGGGGACTAGGCTAGTTCCAGATTTGGCGTTAGCCATATCTGGTTTGGTCAGGTCGTCGCCGATGGTTTTTCAGTGGTGGTGGTAGCACGTGGAGGGCAGGGGTCGGTGGTCGGCGTTGGGGCCTCTTCAGTGGCAGTGGAGTTTGGCTCCAATGGTTGCCGCGGTGGTCGTCGTGGGTGTCTCTGGCGTTCTCAGGCAGAGCTCAGCGGTGGTCGTGGTGGCTCCGGGCGGTAGGGCCGCTGCTGCGGGTAGTGCGGGGTGGTGCTTCGGCTTACGTCGGGTGGTTTTTGGGCGGGTGTGACTCGTCGGGGCTTGTTGAGCTCTCGCTGGTTATTTTCCTTAGTTCGCCGGTGGTCTCGCTGGCAATCGGGGCCTCGCCGATGGCTCTTCCGGCTGGGGCAGACGGCTTCACCGGGGTGTCGAGTGGCAGATCAGAGTTGTTTTTGATTTGGAGTTTCGACTCCAGATATGTTTTCCTCTCTGGTTATGGCTCTTTTTCTGACAGTGCTCGGTCCACACGGTTTGACCGACTTTTCACCGGACTCTTGCGGATATTCTCTCAGGTAATACCGAGACCAGTATAGAGCTGTGAGATTTTTATGAACCGGGACACGCCAAAAAATTCATTTTTGGGTGTTTATTAAATACCCCCATGGGAGATGCTTGAGTAGTAGTGCTTGTTGAGGTGCATGGGATCAGTTTAGAGGATGTCCCCCCGAGAAGGAAAGATTGGAGGTTTTGGTGTTGGTTTACAGTGTTTAGTTTGTGTCAGGCGTACCAAATGTTTTTAGTTTAATGGTTATCAGTGTGTACAATTTTGTTTTCTTGTGTTTAGTAATGTTAGGTTTCGTTGTCGGTCTGTCCGATGTGGTGGCCTGAATTTTGTCCAGAGAGGTAGGGTGTCGTTAAGATTGTTCTTTTACTGTTTACTTGTAAACTGTATGCGGCTGACGCTCGACTTTCGGGTATGAAGCTCTTTCTCGCGCGTGATATTAATGAACCTTTGGTTTGTTTTCAAAAAAATCTTATGGAGTCTCCTAAGTTTGAAAAAATTTCACTTTACCCTTTTCTGTTAACTTTTTAAACAATTATGTTAACTCTATTATGAAGTGAAGAAAATACTTTTGTATTAAAAAATTAAAATAAACAAGTGAAAATGATTTTCAACTTTTTTTTCCTAATTCTTTTCATTTTGAAAAATAAAATTATGTTAGTGGTAATAAAGTTTTTTTGTAAAAAAATTAAAAAATAAAAATTGATTTTTAAATATCGTTTTCATTTTTATTAAGTTTATAAAAAAATTAATACTAAAATGTTGTTTTTGTTCTTTGTTTTTGTAAGAAAAATGTTCAGAATCATTTTTATTTATTTATTTTAATTTTTTAATACAAGAGTATTATCGTCATTTCATATAAAAGTTAACAGAAATGGGTAAAATGAAACTTTATCAAATTTAAGGGACTCTACAAGTTGATTTTGAAGTTAATGTTAGTTTATCTAAAACTCATGTATAGTTAAGAGGGGTCGTGTAGAATTTTCCCAATATATGATACTTAAAATCTTGTGTTGAATGATGTAAAAGCTACTCCTTTTTTAAGGAAAAAATTTACTCATCCAATTCAACCCATAAATCTTTCATAATTTTTTATCTTATATATATTTTAATTTATTTTTAACTAATTTTTAACTAATTCTCTTATTTTTCAATTCACCATGGTGAATTATTTTCAAGTGTCAATACATTACAGGAATGTTTCATTAAGGTTCACTATTCTTAGTAGAGTTAAGTTATATTCTTATAACTCATTTTAACTCTTTTTAATTAATTAATTCATTGGATAATGGTTTCTTGTTCTTTCTCTTCTCCTTGTCGAGAGTTGTCGGAGCGGCGAAAAAGAATCGACAAACACTCCTCTCCAACCCCACCACCACTGAACCGTTCAAACCTATTTTCTTAAAAGCTTCATCCTTCTTCATCTTCAACCCAAGTTTTTCTTCGCCTCCTGCCCTTATTGTCGGCCATATTTACTTCTTCCATGTTTACAAGTCTAACATAACAACCCATTTACATGTTTTTTTCATCGGCAAGAAATATTTTATAAAGACACATTCAAAAGTGCAATGTAAGTCCAAAGGGTGGAAAGGAAATACACCAAAAAAATAACATAAATGGGAAAAATGGAGAATAACTGTTTTTTTTAAATGCTTGAACTCTCAATTGAGTCTAGTCTTAATCATAGCCGGCTTGAACCAAAAAAATGGTCCAATTCAATTTGAACCAGTAGACCGGTTCAAAATTGAATCAGACCAGAAACATAAACCCTAGCATCGCTACACGAGCAGAGGCCGTCATTTCTGTTTCCGTCACCGACAAAGCTCCGACGAACTGCACGGAGCACCTCGTCCTTCGTTGCTCCGACAAGCCTCCATGCCTACAAACCAAAACACCCGCCCCTGGGAACTTCCGTCTGAGTTGGTTTTGACGTCGTCGACCAACATCGGCCTGAAACTCCAGCGTGAAGCTCCATCTCCACCCTTCTCGCATCTCCAGAAAGTTCACATAGCCTGACGACTTGAACCACTGTTGGGTGTACGTTGTCGTCCAACATTGCCTTGGATCTCCGGTGTAAATAGAGCATCGACCTAAGAGATCCCTTCTCCACCCTCCTCGCGTCTCTGGTCAGCTTCGACGAGTTCATATCCACCGCTGAAGCCCTCTCCGACGAGTTCCAGAGTTTCAGCTTCCTCACTCCCTTTTATGTGCCTCCCGGAGTCCCGTCATCCTCCCTCCTCGTCATCCACAGAGGCATCGTCTCCGACGAGGTCATAAACTCCATGAAACTTACCGCATGCACACACATAACCGATAAAAGCAACCACAATGATCCCTTTGGCCTCCCCCGAGTTTGACCCCCACCGCCAGAGCTGGAAAAAACTTTCAAATCTATTTTCGTTCCGCCTGAAACCGACCTCCTCACCCTCTAATCCTCAGTGAAATCCTTCCCACATCAAATATCAGCCCAAATAGTTAAGGACGGCCGCCTGCGCACCTTTGCCGGAGTGGCGGCAACCTGATTCGTCTTCTTTAACCTGTAAGCAAGTTTCAGTGGCTATGGTAGAATTTAACCTTTCATATTGATTGCCATAACTGCCAGTTGGCTAGGAATTGAAATCTTTCCGTTCGATCTTTACATGTGATTTTGCAACTGATTGCACCTTTTTGTATTTCTTCTCAAACTAATAGTTAAATCTAGATCCGTCCATTTTGGTATATGATCTCCATTATTCTCGTCAAATCTTGTCTCATCATGTATTAGTTTTGCTCGACTCTATATGAAAAATCAGACCAACCGAGTCTCAAATCATAAGCAGAAAAAACATGTTGGGAACTAATTAAATTCTAAATCTCTAGGTTTGTTTTTTGTTTAAACCAAGCTCTGATTTGAATTCAACAATTTTTGTAAATTAAAAATGTGATTTTTGAGTTTGAGTGTTTTAGATCAGTCATGTTTAGTGGTGAATCAATCTAGCAAACCCAGGTCTCGATTTTGATTTCAATTCCTGAAAAAGAGATATGTTTGGTGTGAATCAACGAAATCAGAGGTGAATTCTGGGTTCGAATTCAAAATGGAGAGTCGCCGGTGATGTCAATTTCGGAATCAAAAGTTGGAATCTGAGATCAAGTCATAATCTTGGAGTCGGAATCGAAGATCCATGAGGCCGTGCGGTACTCGCTCCTCGCCGGTGGAAAGCGATTCCGCCCTGTGTTGTGCCTCACAACCTATGAGCTCGTTGGCGGGGAGTTGGAACTTGCCATGGCTTTCGCTTGCGCCGTGGAGCGCTGATTCATTACGGCTTCCTCTATATGGACAAAGGCACCCTCCGACAAGTTGTGAATTTGAGTGTTTCTCAACGAAGAGCAAAGTTAATGTTTCTGTTTTTTATTTTTTATCTTTCAGTTTCTAATATAAGGGCAAATTTGGTATTTAAAAGATGATCTCAAACGGTAAAATTTTCGGTTGTTTTAACATTGTTAGGGTAAAATGAAATGTGAAAAAAATTTCTGTAGTAAATTGATGTATAAAATAGTTCACCGTAATGAATTGAAAAAAGTGATATAGTTTATCGTAGTGAACTGAAAATTTCAAACCTACGCATTAGAGTGTTTTTCTCTCACCCCTTCATCTCTTCTCTTCTATAAATGTTCATTAAAATCCACCCAACATGTATGTGTTGAAAGAGAGAGAGGAAGAAGGAGAGACGAGTAAAAAATGACATCATTTGAAGATTTAAAATACAAGAAGAGATATTTTAGTTTTTTTAATGTTAAATTTATCATGAGTTAACGACAATGGTAATAATGAGAAAATTACAATTTTAGAGAAACGCCTCGCTAAAATATTTTTGAGGATAGTTACATGAATGATAGTTCATTCTAAGGGCAGTCTTGTGAGATTTCTCAAAATTTGATATTTTTTCTTTATTCAAATGAATTACATAATTAATATTCTTTAAAATAAAGGGCCTGATGTAGGAATTATAAAGGGATTGCGAGAAATAGAGAACCAATAGTAACACACACACCTTGTGCTGCTTTGCACTATTGCAGATAAGCTGCCTTTGCCTTACCACATAATTTGCGGTCACCTTCCCAAAGCAAAGCAGCAAGCAACGCCTCTCAATCACTCAGCTATGGCGTCCTCATCAATCTCGCCCATCCTCCGAGTCCGCACCTTCCCACCCTCTCCACGCGCGCACATTGCTCCCCCAATTCAACCCCGCGCTCGCAGCACCGCCGCCCTCCCCAGCCGGAGGCAGCTTCTGTTCCTCCTGACGGCGACGACGGCCCTGACGGGCAGCTCGCTGCCGTCGAGGGCGGAGGACATCGGGCTGTTCGGGCTGAGGAAGAAGCTGAAGAAGGTGGAGCAGGAGGCGGAGGAGATCGTCAAGGAAGGGTTCGAGTCGGCGGAGAAGGGGCTGGAGGCGGCGGAGAAAGGAGTGGCGGCGGCGGGGAAGGGGATAGAGTCGGCGGAGGAAGGGATCAAGGAGGCGGTCACCTTCAGCGGCTTCGCTCAGGCCGGGGTGGTCGCCGGAGCGGAGGTTGTTGGCGTTTTGGTGGCGACGTCCGTCGTCAACAGCATTCTGGGGCCTGAGAGCTCCACATCATGATTTTATCATAAAATTGTGTAGCAATAAAATCTCCATTTCTCTTTCAACTTGTAATTTGTAATTTTACAATTTATAATTCAGGTTCTGCATTCAGTTTTGTTAATTCAATTGGCAGCGGCAGGATTCCCTGGAACTTCTGTTTCTCAGTTCCCAAACACTCAGCTCAACCCAAGCTGCAGGATTCAGCCATTCACCTTCAAACGCGTGGTTCAGTCTCAACCTCAAATGTTTTTACTGATTTCAAATAATAAACCAAAAACAGCCACACTAATATCTAAAAATGGCAATGGCAATAAACAGCTACTGTTGTAAAATTTTGTATCAGCAGCGAAAGCGACGGCTGACCCAAAATATCAAAGATGTTTACTTAAATATCATTGTCTTATTTCCATAGCTATTAAGCATGGGTTCATGAAATTATTGTTTATGAAATGAAACCAACTGGTGGAAAACAAAGTGCATTACTTGCTTTTATTGCGTCTTTGCTTTTTTCCAATTTAGTTTATAGTCCCTGAATCAGCTTGCCATACCAGCATGATGTAGACGATAAAAAGATGAAATCAGAACAATTAGATGATTGTGTGTGACTGAATTGGAAGAAAACACACTTGGGAACTAAATTGGAATCCTTTGGATATTGAAGCAAAACCAAACTCATAGAACAAAGTGAATACTTTATGGACTAAATTGAAACATGTACCTTTCTTTTTTCTAATTATTCAGGCTTTGTCAAATGAGAAACCATCCCACTGTAATGGAATTATAAGCAAGACTGGTGTGAACTATGTAAGGAATTGGCTTCAGACGTTTACGAAGTCGAGCAGCAGTATAAGTAACAATCTTCTGAACCTCTATGTGTCTATGCTCTTCCAGCAAAAGCTAACCAAAGTCCAATTCTTTTGTTAAGTTTCAAAAACTTTGACCTCCTGGTGATTTGGCTTCTTTTACGAGCCATAATATAATGTCACTAACCATTTTGTAAATGTAGACAACAATAAGTGGGAGCAAGAGGTAGATGAATTTGGAGTTGAGGGTACTCCACACTTTGCATTCTTGGAATCCCTGACTTGTTTGACTAGTTCTCGATTCATCCTCTATAATTCTCGATTAATCTTTTAATACAATTTAATTTTCGATTAATCCCCAGTTAGTCTTTAGAAAGTATTATCCGACTGACTAGCGCCTAACGATTTTTACTGTTGGGAGAAAAACGAATCTAATAGAATAATTAGATGCAGCATAATTAAATAATTCTCCCCACCTGTGCAAATCTCATAGGAATCTATCAAGCAGAGCAAATCAAACCAACTAATAAAATATAGCAAACAAGAACACACATTAGGCACGCACAATTTTAGCGTGAAAAACCTCCTCAAGGCGAGAGAGGAAAAAATCACGGGACCCTCGAGGCCGCTTAATCTTCACTATCAATATAATGGATACAACGAGTTCTCTCTAAATACAATTAGAGGATCACAATATCTTAATATTAACCAATATTGACTTAAACCACAATTACAAGAAGGAGTAGAGAAACTTCACCGAATCGATGGCGCACTATCAGAAAATCGTATCAAATCACTCGGACCTTCAAACTCAAATTACAACGGTCAGAACGTAGTACCACGTCTTCCGAACACCCTGTCCAAAAATCAGCACGATCCAACGGTGGATCGACCTCCGATCGGACTCGAGAACTTTGCTGGTCGGCCTAGAAAGTAGCAGAAAATTCTGCACGAATTTCACTCTATTTCTCTCTTGAATTGGTTTTATTTCCTTCTCTCTATTGCCTCCTATTTATAGGCAAGCAATTAAGGTTTCCTTCTTCATGTAGGATACTAACTACATAGGCTTTGGGCCTCCACTTATTTAATAAAGGCCCAACAAATCTCTCCCTTATTCAACTAAGTGGAGGGCATCGCCATCCCGACGATCTTACGACAAACATCAAGCTTCTCCCTTGATAAGGCTTTTGTGAATATATCGGAACCATTATCATCTGTGTGGATTTTCTCAATCTCAAACAACTTGTCTTCAAGTGCATCTCTAAGCCAATGGTATCTCACATCAATATGTTTTGACTTTGCATGAAATGTAGAATTCTTACTCAAGTGAATCGCGCTTTGGTTATCACAGTAAACCACATAGCCCTGCTGCTTGAAACCGAGCTCCCCTATGAATCTCTTCATCCACAACAACTCTTTACATGCTTTAGTTGTTGCGATATATTCAGCTTCTGTAGAAGAAAGTGCAACACACTTTTGTAGCCTTGACTGCCAAGAAACTGCTCCACCTGCAAATGTCATTAAATAGCATGAGGTGGATTTTCTGCTATCAACATCTCCTGCCATATCTAAATCAGAGTAGCTAACAGCACTGGTTCTCCACTTCCAAAAGTAAGTCTGTAATTAGAGGTACTTCGGAGATATCTCATAATCCATTTGACTTCACCCCAAAGCTCTCTACCCGGATTTGACAGAAAACGGCTCACAACACCAACTGCATGAGCTATGTCAGGCCTTGTACACACCATTGCGTACATCAAACTTCCTACTGTTGAGGTATACAGAACTCTATCCATGTCGTTCATCTCCTTCTCCGTAGAAGGGCTCTGTCGTGTGCTTAGCTTAAAGTGAGTAGCAAGAGAAGAGCCCACCACTTTAGCCTTGTCCATATTGAACCTTTGCAACACATTTTCAATATATCGCTCTTGTGACATATGCAACTTCTTCGCAACTCTATCGCGAGTAATTCGGATTCCAAGAATAGTCTTCGCAGGACCTAGGTCCTTCATTGAAAAAACCTGACTCAACTGTTTTTTCAATCTCTTAACTCTGGAGACATTCTTGCCAACAATCAGCATATCATCAACATATAGCAATAGTATGATAAAAGCATCATCAGAGAATTTTTGCACAAAAACACAATGGTCAAATTTCGTCTTTTGGTAGCCTTGCTCACCCATGACTGACTCAAACTTCTTGTACAACTGCCTTGGTGCTTGCTTCAAACTATACATGCTTTTCTGAAGCTTGCACACATAGTCCTCTTTTCCCTTTACTTTGAAACCCTCTGGCTGCTCCATATAAATCTCCTTATCTAAGTCACCATGGAGAAATGCAGTCTTCACATCCATTTGTTCAACCTCCAAATCAAGACTAGCTGCTAAACCAAGAACCACCCGAATGGATGACATCTTAACAACATGAGAAAATATTTCATCAAAGTCAATACCTTTCCTCTGGCTGAAACCCTTGACGACCAATCTGGCTTTCTATCGGGACGTGAAGTATTTTCTTCTTGCTTCACTCTGTAAACCCACTTGTTCTTCAAAGCTCTTTTTCCTTTCGGCAACTTCACCAACTCATAAGTATGATTTTCATGCAATGATTTCATCTCATCTTGCATGGCTTCAACCCACTCCTTCTTGTTCTCATCTTCAAGGGCTTCACTGTAACTTTTAGGTTCTCCCCCGTCAGATACTAACACATACTCATCAGCTGAGTACCTTGTAGACGGTTGTCGATCTCTAGAAGATCTCTTGAGTGGAACAACTGGTAGAACATCTGGTACTGGCAACGGCTCATGAACTTCATTATCCATCTCTACCTCTGTAGGAGCATCAACATCACCTGCACCCTGTTGGTCATCACGAACTTCATCTTCAACTTGACTTGGCACAACTGTAGGAGGAACTATATCAAAATCAATCAAGTCAGTTATAAATTGCGGAGCACTTTCTTCAAACTTCGCAATATCTTTGATGTCACGATTCTCCATAAATACCACATCGCGGCTTCTGATAAGTTTCTTCTGCACCGGATCATAAAATATGTACCCAAACTCATCCTCTCCATAACCGATGAATATGCACGGTCTAGTCTTCATATCAAGTTTAGATCTTTCATCCTTTGGAATATGCACAAATGCCTTGCATCTAAATACCTTTAAGTGATTGTAGGAGACATCTTTACCTGTCCAAACTCCATTTGCAACATCAAACTCAAAAGGCACACACGGTGTGAGATTCAACACATGAACTACTGTATTCAAAGCCTCACCCCAAAAGCATCTTGGGGTCCAAACTCCATTCGCACGTCTCCTATGCCAATAGCTTTTGACATGCCTCAATTTCCCATCTTAACATTTCCATAATCACCAGATGTATAAGATGAAAAGAGATCCTTTCGACTAGTAGCATGAATGGAGGCACCGCTATCTACTACCCAACTGGTCTCTTCACAAGCCAAGTTAACATCTTCTTCATCACACAAGAGAAGAAATTCTTCAGTAATAGTAGCAACATCATCGTCATGACTTGCTTTCTTTTCTTTCTCTTTTTCATGTTGGTTGTCTCTCTTGAGCTTTCGGAAATACTTTTTAATATTCCCTTTTAGACCATAATGATAGCACTTTACATTGGTATACCTGTTCTTACTCTTGCTTCTGTCTCTACCCTTTGGACCTCTGCTCTTGCTCCTTCCTCTTTGTTTTGTCACTAAGACTTCTGAGTGCGAAGAGGAACCTTGTGACTTTCTCCTCATCTCTTCATCCAGAGCACTCACCTTAGCCAAATCCATGATGATAACACCATCTGGAGCTGAGTTAGGTAAGGACGTCCTGAACGTCTCCCACGAGTCCGGTAATGTACCCAAAAGCCACAAACCCTGCACCTCATCATCGAACTTGATACCCATTCCTGCAAGTTGATTAATAATTCCTTGAAAAGCATTAAGATGATCTGTCAACGGAGCTCCATCATGATACTTCAAACTCATCATCTGCTTTATCAAGAACAACTTATTATTACCAGTCTTTCGAGCATATAACTACTCAAGTTTGCTCCATAAACTGCGTGCATGTGTCTCTCCACTGACATGATTCAAAACATTATCATCCACCCACTGTCTAATATAGCCACATACTTGACGATGCAATAAATTCCATTCACCATCAGATTTATTTTCAGGCTTGGCTTCACTGAAAACCGGTAGATAATTATCCTTCACATAAAGAAGATCTTCCATCTTCCCTTTCCAGACATGATAATTTGAACCATTCAGACTAACCATTCTGCTTGTATTAGCTTCCATTATTTAACACATGATACCGATTAAATAACTTTCCCCCTGATACCACTTTGTTGGGAGAAAAACGAATATAATAGAATAATTAGATGCAGCGGAATTAAATAATTCTCCCCACATGTGCAAATCTCGTAGGAATCTATCAAGCAGAGCAAATCAAGCCAGCTAATATAATATAGCAAACAAGAACACACAATAGGCACACACAATTTTAGCGTGGAAAACCTCCTCAAGGCGAGAGAGGAAAAAACCACGGGACTCTCGAGGCCGCTTAATCTCTACTATCAATATAATGGGTACAACGAGTTCTCTCTAAATACAATTAGAGGATCACAATATCTCAAGATTAACCAATCTTGACTCAAACCACAATTACAAGAAAGAGTAGAGAAACTTCACCGAATCGATGGCGCACGATCAGAAAATCGTATCAAATCACTCGAACATCCAAACGCAAATTCCAACGGTCAGAACGTAGTACCACGTCTTTCGAACACCCTGTCCAAAAATCAGCACGATCCAACGGTGGATCGACCTACGATCGGACTCGAGAACCTTGCTGGTTGTCCCAGAAAGTAACAGAAAATTCTGCACGAATTTCACTCTATTTCTCTCTTGAATTGGTCTTATTTCCTTCTCTCTATTGCCTCCTATTTATAGGCAAGCAATTAAGGTTTCCTTCTCCATGTAGGATACTAACTACATAGGCTTTAGGCCTCCACTTATTTAATAAAGGCCCAACAAATATTGTTATGTCCACATGTGAGTTCAAAGTCCCACATCGGAAGAGTATTGAATATAAGGAAAGTTTATATACACATTGGACCCTAGACCCACTAGGCTAGTCTTTTGGGTCAAAGGTGGGCTCTAATGTGTGTATGGGCTTTCCTTGGGTGCTCCTCCTAGATAAGGCCCGGATCTCCCCAACAGTGGTATCAGAGCCTTGGTTCGGTAGACTCTCCTGATTAAGTGGGTCGGGTATTCTCCTATGGCTGATAAGACCGGGACCATGATCGTGTCTCCCCATGGTGAGGCTCAGATAGGATGAAAGGGAGAGCCAGCCCAATATGATGAGACTCAATATGGAGGGGGAGATTGTTATGTCCACATGTGAGTTCAAAGTCACAAATCGAAAAAGGGGAGCCAGCCCAATATGATGAGACTCAATATGGAGGGGGAGATTGTTATGTCCACATGTGAGTTCAAAGTCACAAATCGAAAAAGTATTAAGTATAAGGAGGGTTTATATACACATTGGACCCTAGACCCAAGAATGTGTTAGCCCTTACCGTGTTAGGGGAGACTATTCAAGGGCTGAATTCAGGAAATTGAATCAAGTTGTTGATCCAATGAGCCATGGATAATTGACAATTAAAAAGTGGTTAGATCTTGTGTCAAAATTTGAAGGAAAACAGATATCAGGTATTCATTCTATTGTAGTTGCAAAATAGGTTTCATAATAAATATACTGACAATTCTCTGTACTAGTACAAAATTCTCCAGCATGCTGTTTAAATGACATGGTAGTACAAAATTATAGAATGCCTCTGTTTAATAATATTCACAATGTCAATACAAAGATATTGAAATCACTATCAGTGGACAACATTATCCAGCAAGCTGTTTGCAGAAGGAGAGCTCTGCTCACTCAACCAGTGATCCTGTACAGACACCGGCGAGTTATCCTTGGCCTCCTCCATCGTCATCAGGCGCTCTGCCACTCTCTGCGGGACTATCAGCTTCTGATTCCCGCTCCCTATTCTAGCTGTCTTCTTGATTTTCATATTGCTTAGCGTTGACATTTCACTTCCATAACCCGATGATGCGATTGACGATCCCATGCATATATTTTCATCCATGGGCGCCCACCCGCTGAGTCTGATGTTCTCCAGCTCCTCCGCCACTTCTGTCATCGTAGGCCTCATGTCCCTGTGAAACGCAAGGCACCTGAATGCTAGCTCTGCCACCTTGTGGATTGAGGTTAGCGTCCAGGCGTCTCTGTTCGGTTCCAGGAAGGGATCGATGATCTCGTCCACGCACCCTCTTCCTATCCTGTCAATGGCGAGCGCTGCCAAGTTTATTTCACTGTGAGGACGGGAGAAGTCCACCACCTTCATGGCACTTATGATCTCCACCAGGACCACCCCGAAGCTGTAAACATCGCTCTTGTCAGAGAGATGGAAGTTCTGATGGTACTGAGGATCAAGGTAACCCGGAGTCCCTTGCGGGGCCGTTGAGATATGAGAATCATCCGTCATTCCCAACCTCGAGAGGCCAAAGTCTGCAACTTTAGAGTTGTAATTGTAATCTAACAGAATGTTGGTGGATTTGATATCCCTGTGGTAAATGGGTGGATTTATCTCGGAATGGAGGTGAGCAATAGCATGAGCTGTTTCAGTGGCAATGCTGAGGCGTATTGTCCACGGAAGGCCATTGCCTCGCTCTCTTTGCAGGTGCTGGGAGAGGGTCCCGTTAGGCATGAACTCGTAAACCAGGACCTGTTCTCCGTTTTCTATGCAGCATCCTAGAAGACGAACTAGGTTGGGGTGACTCACAGTGGAGAGAAGCTTGATCTCGTTCATGACTTGGTCGATGCTCTCGGTGTCTCTGTGCCTGATCTTTTTTATGGCAAACCAGTCATTACTGTTCAATTTCCCAGCATAAACTGTGCCATAAGCCCCAGTTCCGAGCCTTTGTTTCTCGGAGAAGCCATTTGTGGCTCTCTCTATCTCTTTGTAGGGATAGAAGGGAACACTGGAGTTGCCTGCTGCTTCACACAAAAGGCGCTTTGTGCTCATCCGGTTTTTCAGGTTAATTGACCTCCTTCGGAGGCAGCAACATAAAAGAACTACACCAATTACCAAACAAGCTCCAACAATAATCCCTAAGGAAATACGCAAATAAGTTACCACTGAGTGAATCAAGAATGAAGTTATTACAACAAGGGTCAGAAATGGTTGTAACCTCCAACAAGAATTCCAACTCTTGCACTCTTCCTTCCACACTTGCCAGACATGTACCCCGAAGCATTGCAATCACGAACTGATAATATGGAAGTCAACAGAAAATTATAAGAATACGATTAGCAGTACATCTGTTTATGAATATTAAAATTATCCAACAAAAGTATAGGTTTCTCAGGTAACAGATTGCATAGTTTATGTTCAGTCCTTCATTTGGTGAAAAACATAACTCAAGTCATGTATAGTGCCAGCAGATTAACGGTTCTTGCTTGTTTATATTTTCATATCAGTGATTTGTTTGCCCTATCTACGAAAGTAATGTTTGACTAACAACATATATTCAATCTCATGGCAATCCAAATAAGACAAGCACGGGCAAAACGTGGTTGAGAGAGGCCTCAGGACACGAGTTACCGTGAAACACGCACAAGGCATGACTCACACAGTCTTAGATTCTGAGTTATGACTCAGTGTGAATGTGGACACAAAATTCAGCAAACAAGCACAAGAGAATCAATCAACTGAAACCCTTAGCAATCAGCATACAATTCAAACATAACCAACTTGGTCAAGTTATTGAAGGCAAGAAAGTTCAAAAATCATATCCTTTTCACACAAACATCAAGGCCACTTTTTCTTCATCTGAAACTACCCAGCACATGCAATCTGCTTCTTAGTGAATGCTTTGACTTTCAGACCGCTATTCTTGCAGCATATACATGATTAACAAATCACGGTCAATTCATTCTATTCCTGCCCATCAACCCACCATGTTTCTTGGCCTAGAAATATAATCACCGAATACCTGATCGATATGCTAAAAAGTCTTTTTTTTTTTCAAATCCAATATCTGAAAATGAGCAAAATCTAGTGCCATTCAGCTAAATTCTCCACTCTCGGTCAAGAAACTCAATTCATCTTTTGGCCGAACAACATTCACTAATCATTAACTTTAGGAGCGTGGACTAGTTCAGACCAATTACGTGTCAAAGTCAATTTGGCATGTTCAATCAAAAACTTAATTAAAAAACATTTTTTTAGACTATGGTAAGTTGGTACTGACCTCTCTGGCAGCCGGTGCCTGCGATGAACCCGTCGCCGTGAAATCCATCTCCGCATCGGCATCTAAATCCACGATTCCCACCTTCAAGTGAAACGTTTGTGCAAGTAGCATTTTTGTGGCACTGATTCGAACAAGTGCCATTGAGCCACCAGACCAACTCCATAGTCTGAAACTCGATCGAGTTCTTGGGGGAGTCCACGGAAACGGTGGTGAATAGGAACCGGCAATGATTCTTATTCACATCCTCAAAGACCATAGCATCGCGCTTCTTGTCTCTCGAAGACGAGGAGCAGCTTATGTTGTCGCTCTTGTGGCCGCCGCAGTTCTGCGCTTTGAACCGATCCTCGAGAAAGGTCGTGGGAATGAAGCAGCCGGTCGGAGCGCCAGTGCAGTTCTGGAAGAGGAAGCTGTTCTGCCACGACAGGGCATAGTTCCGGTCAAACAGCGGCGCTATTGACCGAACCGGCCGGTTGCATTCCGCCGGGACGCTGACGAGGATACCGTCTCCGGTCACGTTCTGGACCTTAAACTCTCCGATGAAAGCATCTCCGGCGGTGCAGTCCAATGGGATTGGGCATTCGGCGGAGAACCCAAATGGGTAGCTGAGTTTCTTTCCGCCGCCGCATGAGCGACTACAATGGGTCGCGGTTTCAGCTACGGAGGAGAGTATGAGAATAGCGGCGAAAAGAACCAAACTTGATTCGTGGGTTATCATTCTGGAGAAGAAGAAAACAGAGGAATCATCACTCTATTGATTTTTTTGTACTAATCAAAACCTTGAGGAGGAGCAAAACCCCCAAAAGTTGAACAGAAAAGTAAACAGTGAACTATAATTGGTATTGAGATTAGGTGAAGCAACATAAAATTATCAGAAACTTCTCATGGGTTTCATTGAATGTTCAATGGAGAAATTAAAGACGGGACCTTTGGTACCGTTGGGGGGTCATCTATACCCAATAAATGCTCATAGAAGAATAGTCCTTTTTATCGATAACAAGAGAGCTTGAAATCATCAATTTTGGTTGATTTTGAAGAGGTCTGGTCAAGTATTTAATGAGCTGAAGCTTACCTCTCTGAAGTCTGTAGCTCTTCTATGGCTCCGCGAATCTGGAATTGCTCTGTTTTTGCGCTCAACTTCCAAACAACATGCCATTAACGAATCTGAAGAGAAAATGAAACAAAACCCATAATTGGTGCTATATGAACACAAAATCAGGTTCGAGGATTGGATTGATTGGGGGAGAAGAGAAGCCACCCACAGGACAGCCATGTGCGGGTACGCAAGAGAGACATGTCAAAGAAGAACAAACTCGTGAAATTACGGGATTACCCTTGTGAGTGGCGGGAAATTACTTTGGATGAAGTCAATAAAGCAATAATAAAGATTTTGACTAGAGGCCGAGTTTGGGTTGGACAGCAACTTGGTACCATTGGTTGTTGCTAGTATCCGATAAAGTAATTGAACAAGACGAAGGTGGTGGTGATGCACCCACTAACTACTTTACCTTGTGCTGCTTCTGGAGAGAGAGAGAGAGACCCTTTTTGTTTATTCCTACTAATCCTATATAGTGGTGGTGGTGGTGGAGTACCTAATCTATTTAACATTTATAATATGATATCTTAGTTCATCACAACATATTTGAATGATAATTATTTAATAAAATCACATAGGAGGAGAGGAGGGCACTTTGGGGGTAATATGGTCCATTTGGTTTCAGTGGAGTCTCTTTCAGATGCCAAATTGCCAATTCAATACACCGCGTTTTGTGTCGTCTGAGAGTATTGACTCGTCTGCCGTATAGTTTAAGGAAATTTATGGATTTAAATATCTGGTGACTGAAATGGCGAAATTGACCCTGCAAATTCATCAAAAACGGCCGGTCCCCTACTACCACCGTTTGTTTGTTAGTTAGTCTTATCCTGTGCGTACCCACAAATTATTTTACTATAACACAAAAATAGTAGAAAACAGAGAGGTTCGTTAAACAGTTGGTATGTTTTAGGCAGTGGGTGGTTTTTGGTGGGATCACAAAATGATCCCAGTAATAAGCAATGTTCTGATGAAAATGAACAATTGGGCCGGCCCATTATCCAAAACAAGGCTCAATACATAATAGGCCATGGCCACGGGTGGGTTAAACCCTAGCAAGAGCTGAAACCTTGAGAAGCGATGTCGGGAGGAGACGATTGTGACTCCGACGTACCGGAGGAGTTCACGGCTGAGCAGGTTTGTCACTCCCTCATTTTTCGTCTTCTGAGGAATCAATTACAGATGTGTGTTTTTCATTTTCACGGTGACAGGGAGTTGAATTAGACCAAGAGATAGCAAGAGTTCAGAAGGAGAACAAGGCCAGGTATGATCATCCTTTTCTTTTGCTCATGTCTTCATTGCTCAGATGCTTCTTCAACAAACAGCAAATAAGCTTTTTATCTCAAATTTCATACATTGTTCTTGTTGTTGTGTACAATCTCTGTATCACAAAATAGAAAAGAAAATTGCAAACTGAACAATTAGAGTAGGCTGGTTGCTTTGAGCCAAACAGGGAATAATTATGTGAACTTATATATATTTTTCATTGCCATGTTTTATCAGCACTTTGAACCTTCATCATGTTCCTTTAAGTTTGATTCATTTGCCCATTCGCCATTAGTATCATGCCCTCTGATTTAATCATTTTACAGGCTGATAATTTTTATAGGAGGAATTTGGTTTCTGTAGGTTGCATATTTTATGATAGCTCTCTAGTGGTTACAGAATTTAGAATTCGATCCAGTACAGGTGTGAACTGTGAAGTATCTGTTTCTTATTTTCTGGGCAGGATAGTGCCTACTCATTATCAATGTAGACTTGTTTCTGGGCCAAGATTGTTAATACTAGACTATGCTAAGAAATACATTTGATATCAAATATTAGATTGCAATATTATGTTGTATACAGTATAACATTGGTCTTCTGAATCATGGTTTTTGTTATGCAGTTATCAGTGTTGTTGCCATGGCTTTAAAAGTGTGTATTGTTTACATGTGGCTAACATCTATTATTGAATGCATTATCATTCAGAACATTAATTTGACAAAATTGGACACATTCTCCTTTTTATAGGGTTGCTCGTGAAGGAAAGGAACGCCGCAAGAAATGGGCACAAAACTTAACACCTCGACCACCCAAAGGAATTAAAAAGGCTCAAGACGTATCTGAAGAAGCTGAAACACATCATGAGTCTAGTACTAGAGATGGGATGCTCCCTAATGAGATTGTTGAAATGCTTGCAGCTCGTGAGAAGTATGATCTCACTTTTTTTCTTTCTTGTGCTCATCCATATATGTCACATCTGTCCATTCATGTGTATATGATTGATCTTGTTCTTCAAAGTTAATGTTTCTCATTTGCAGACAAGTTTTCTCATCAGACTCTGAAGATGAGAAGGCTGAGTCAAAGCACGCTAAAAGAAAGAAAAATCTCAAAAGTTCAGGGTAAGTACCTATTTTGTCATGATGAGAGGAAGACTAGGTTATGTGTAAGTCTGGTAGAATACTAATATTCTTCATCGTGATTTGCAGGATAGAACCTATTATTTTGAAGGATGAACGACCTGCTCAATGCTTACAGAATTCTCTGGAGTTCTTGAAGAAACGAAAAATGCAGGTTCCAAGGTCATCTTCAGTTTTGAACAATTCCAATCAAGCACTACGCCTCCTTACGGCTTCAGGCTTGTTACGTAAAATGTAATAGTAAATGATCAAATGGTTTGGCAGTATGTGGGGCTGATTTGTTATACTGATTCCATGTTGACTCATCTAATAGCAGTATAGCTGATGGATAGAGAACTGGAAGGCTCATTATGAATCAACCAATTAGCCCTTTTGTGTCACTAATTATGATTTTCTTGCTGTCATTTGAGACACTGAAGATTCAATTTGAGAAAGTATATTGGAGCTCCCCATTTTTAATTCCTATATGAACTTGTGTCTTTATTAAAGTTTAGATGGTCCAGTTAGTTAGTGGCAAAGCCTACTAGATTCCAACAAATTGTAAGTTTCCTTCATCTAATTGGGTATTATGAAGCACCTGGGCCTGTGTTTAGTCTTAAACTTGGAGTTAATCATGGAAAAGAAATCCCAATATCTTATTGGGACCCAGCACGGTTGTGTAACAGATATTTTTTTTAATGTGATCACTTAATACTCTTATAGATATTCCACTGACTTGTAGATTCAGAGATGTAGGTTATCATATTGGCCAGATATTTGTTTCTTCCCAATTGCAATAGAAAAGAACAACAATTAATGCTTTATGTGGATAAGGTTAAGATTTTAGCAGCTTGTAGTTTTTCCTTCCTGTAGTCTCCATAACTTTGTGCAAATTTTTAGTTTGTCTCTTGGGATTTAAGATGCTCATCATCATCACCCTATAATTCAGAGTTCAAGCATGATTTAATACTCCATTTGGACACTGAAATACTATATTCTTTCTTTCTCTTGCAAAGCAGAATACAAGGTTCATGTTCAGTCCATTACATATATAAACATATCATGCATATATCTCTTCAACTTGAATCTTTTCTCTTATGAAGAGTGAAGGGCTTCTTCGGCTTTTGCAGCTTGAAAGTATGGTGCATGATTGTCCTTTATGGGGAAGAGAAAGCATCTTCTTGATCATGGTTGTGTCCTAAAGCAGGGGTGAGTATAGCTTGAAAGGCCCCTCTGACCTTGTTGAGGCACTTGTGGTGTCGGATTCGCCGGAGCACAGCATCTTTGTCCAGGGATTCAGATGATGATCTCAGGTAGAGGTGGCTTGTGATGGGGCTAGTTGATATGTCTGTGTCTTTATCTTCTTGTGGCTGTGGGTTGTTTAATGGTGAGAGAGATGGCTGAGCCTTAGAAATCAGGAAAGCCATGCTAATATGTTGTTTGATTGCTAAGAAAGAGATGTGAGGTCTGTGAGAGTGTGGCATTGCCATGTCTTGGGGCATTTATAGAGGGAGAGAGACGGTGGTTTCTAAAGTTGTTTGGCCAATATACTTTGTTTTTAAATAGCGGTTTCTCCCAGTTCCAGGTCGGCCAATCCAATGGATCCTTAAAACATATATTGTGGGATATTGCATAATAAGTGATTAATTAAATACTATTTGTGTATCCAGTTAATCATTGAATCAGTTAATATAATTTTTATTTGATTTCCCAGGCAAATTCAATTATGGACCACTCAATCATGAAATGGTGGATCTCAACTATCAATCTGGGGGTGAACGTGTGCTGAAACACTTCTGCAATTGTGAAAATGAATCAAACAATGGAGCTGAAGCCAAAACCAAAACCGAAACCAAAGCCAATCCTGGCCAATAACTAAAATTTGAAAGTGAAAACAGTAGTGAAAACAATTGGCAACTTCCACAGTTTCAGTATGACTATAAACTGTGGGCTGCGCTTAAAACCTTCTATTTATTTTGCTTCCCCACACCTACAAACATTTAAAATCATGCTCATATATGCATTTTTTCCCCTATACATGGATAAGACAATTATAATAAAATAAAACAAAGCTTTCATTCAAAGGTATGACTTCAATACTCAACTAAGAGATCAAAAGTATTGATTCTCATTTTAACATTTGCCAATGAGATGGTTAGCGAGCAAGAAACCGAATAAATTAAATTCCACACAAATTAAAGTGATTAGCATTTTCAATTGTCAATCTCATTATTTACAATTCACAGATTCTTACGTGCAAACCGAATCGAGATATATTAATTTATTTACACGGTCGTTACGTTATGGAGCGTAAATCGAAGAATAAACTCTAATATTATGTTAAAATTTGATTCATCGAAAAGATAGTAGTGATAAATGAAAACTCTAATATGTTTATCAAGCGATGATGAATTTCATATATATTAAATACGAAACTAACATCTCTCCTCACTAGGGCTGTTCAAAGCCAGTTAACCGGAACCAGTGACCGAAACCGAAAACTGAACCGGTCACCCCCAGTTCTAATAATCGAAAACCGGAACCGGACCAGTACTATATAGAAACCTAACTTCCGATTAACCAGAAAATTCAGCCGATTTTCCCGGTTAACCGGAACCGATTAAAATACTAAACTATTTCCAATTAATTTACCCTATTTAAAATAATTAATTTTAAAAAAATCAAATTATACTAGTTCCCGACGTCCAAAAACAATCTTATATATTACACCATTTCTAATAAAATGGTAAATATTAAAGATTTAAACCATAAATTTTTGGTTTAATCCAAAGAGGACAAGCCAAAAATTAATGATGAAAGAAGCAGAAACACTTCATATTTATAGATGAGATGAGAGATTTTTTTTTGATGTGGTCGATGTGGGACTCTGAATGTAAAATCTAAAACAAGAAAGCATGTATCCAACACAGTATTCAGCTTAAATATAAATAAAATATGTATGAATAACATCAAAAACAACTTGGTTTAGAGGTTGGGGAGCTGTTATAACGTAGTGGAGCTCCTGTGTTCGATTCTTGTTAGGGGTTCTCTGTTTTCCAATTGATTTTGGACCAACACATGTTGGTTGAGGAGTGCATTACCGGTTATGCCGGTTAACCGCGGTTTTGGTCAGCCAAAACCGAGAACCGAACCAGACCTGTCCGGTTACCATAAATTACAACCGACACCGTTCCGGTTCATCCCGATTTTGGTTTCGCCGGTTCCAGTTCAGCCCGGTTCCCGTTTCATTTGAGCAGCCCTACTCCTCACACATTATTCAAAATAAATGATTTACATTACATAAGATTGCATGAAAGTAACAATTAATCGTTAACTCATCAATAAAAGTTTAATAATTTTATGAAATAAACGATTAACTATCATTTTGCTTATCTCTTGGGGATCTAAATATTTCTTTAGGATTGACTTTAGGTTTAAAGAAGAATAAAAAGAAGGAAAACAGCCCCCACAATGTTTCTCACAAGTTCAAGTCTTTTCATAACAATTGAGATTGTGAATATGAACATGAACATGAACATGAACGTTAACTTATATAAGCAAAAGGGTTCACAACCACAAAGCACCAGCTACTACCATTACGGTCTGCAACAATGTATTCACCCATTACAGACAGTATAAAGTGATTGTAACTATTACTTCAAAAGCTATCTTGCTAATCTACCAAGGGAGGTAAATGCAAAATATTACCATGTAATCAACCCAAGTCCCTCACTATTTACCACCACAGCTCAAGATAGTGACATTGAGTATGCGACTATCTTTGTTAATCAACTCAAAAACACACTCATCGCCTAATCCTATGTCATTCTCCTTCAAAAACGCTGAAAAACCAGCAGAAAGCTTACCGCACTTGCTGTTTTCATAGGGGAGCAGATTTACAGGCCACAGCTTGTCTGCAACCTTAAGCATCACAGTCACAGCACTCTTCTGGGTGAGCTCTTTCATCATGTCACCAGGCACATTCTGCGCCAAATTTTATATTAGAAAACACCATCATCATTACCAAATCTGTCTTTTGAAAAATCTCATGTACATATATGCATATGTTTCTCAGCATCAGATTTGACCGCATACCATAGTTGTAGCCCGTATGTATGATGCAGACATAACACATTTGAAAGATGGATTGCTTCGGCCAGCTGGTTCAATAGCTTTTGCAGTTGCAGAACTTGAGGGTCTCTGCCTAATGGCAATATCTTTGAGCACCAACTGCTTATTCATGACTGCAATGATTCAGGTTTAATAGTCTTAATAGGTTGATTTTCCAACTTACCATCACAACTAAAGTTGCAATTCAAATATTTTATCCTTATAAAACCATCTTTGTGGAATCTGCTGGTTAATTTTTTTTATTTTCGATTTGGAAATCAAGTTCACAAGTCATAGCGAAGCTGAGTAGCTAGTGAATCTAGTAAATGTTACAGCTGAATGTCTAAAATGTCATATTCCTATAATCCAATAAAGTTGAAAAGCTCCCATTTAATTAGCTTGAAGTAATAGAAGTTTTGAGAAATTGCCATACCTTTGCTTTCTTGCCTCTGCCTTGGTGAACAATCATCTAAACTGTCCGTAGAAAATTCACTTGGTTCCACCTTAGGCTCCTGAAACAATAAGCCCTTAAATTGATCACTCAAACTAGACATATCAATTTTTATTTGCAATGAGAATCAATTTAACAATTACCATCCTTCTCTTTCGTACTCTATCACCAATGCTCCTGTTATCTGATTACAAAAGAAACTCAATCTTTGCATGCACATAAAATTTCTCTTGGGTGGAAACTAAAAACGCATCAACAAAGTTTCAAACTAAAGATTACAATATATGATATGTGATATAACCAAGAGGGTTACAAGGATGCAGTACCTCCCAAATCGCGGCTGGATCGATCCAAATATCTCCTGGATTTTTCAAGCTTTAACATATTTGATTTAGTGTATGTTGTAGCAAAATGAGAATCAGATGGTAACAGATATGCAGTTGAATTGATTTTCTTCTTCTTCTGAGGTGAGGCATGCATAGACCATCCATCCAAAATTTGAATAGGAAGGTCATTCCGATAAGAAACTTCTTCCAAATCAGGCTCTTCACCTTGGATGTTATGGAACGGATAATCAATCTCTGAAGCAGTCTTATCAAAAATAAGCACCCAGAAGTTTGAGTGCCCGTTGTATCTGAACACAAGAAAACTTCCATATCCCAAAGAGTAATACTCAGCAAATTCCTTCCAGCCATTTTGTAACCAAACCTCACCATCCTTTTTCACAGCATCTACTTTCCACATCCCACCATTAGGAACCCTGAGACATAGGGTGTTTGACAGAGAGTTCCCATGCATCTTCGCGAACTTTGTTGGAATTTTCTACAAGGAACAAAACACGTAAACTTGTATAGAAGAACTCCAAAAGGGCAAACAACTGAGAAAATAAGAATGAAAATCTGACTGGTAAATAATGTGATATATGATTCACCAACATTGTAGTAGTTTATTATTGTTTGGCTCAACTCATTCGAGTACTATCAAACAACCCAAAAAGAGAGAAGAAAACAAAAACAAATCCAATCAACACATGGGAAATGAAGATAACATAAAGTTGAAGTCATGTGGGGCAATTTGTATTCAAGGCAACAAGATTTCTTACTAGCATCGCAATTTCAGCAACAATGATCTTGATGAAGTGAGGAGGCTCTGCCACAAAAGTTGGACGGCAATGATCTCGTCGGCCAAGTGAAGTCATTGGTGAATTAATTCACTACAAATACAAAATCAATGAGTAAATTCAATTGGATGAGTTGATCTATGGAAGAGATGTTATATTTATTTATCTGTTTGTGGACAGTTGAGCATCATCAATGCTGCTATAGCACTGTATTTATGTACTTGTACTAGCCTCCAACATCACAACCTCTTCCTGCTCTGAGTTGTATTAATTTTTGGGGATGGATTGTACACCGTAAGGATTGTATTGGAACATGGTTAGACGGTGATTGCAGATTGTGTGAAAGAGTCGTCCGAGTCCAGCAGGTTGTTGTTTCTTTAAGACAATATTGCTCCCTCTATCGATGAGTATTTTTTAGAGTATGGAGGAGATGGTAAGAAGAAGATGAAGGTAAGAAGAAGATGAAAATTTGTGAAAATTTGAAAATTCTGATTCCACTTCAAACCTTTATATAGAAAATATCTGGGAAGGTTGCGACCCTTGGACCAGAAGAAGCATGATTCATTATGCACATGGGCCGGGTCGTGACGTGACATGACGTGACGTGCCGAGATGGGACGACGGCAGTGGTGCGCGCGTGTGGTTGTTTATCAACCCGAGCTGGTCTGCGGGTCTCCTCACTACACATTAAGTGATGACCCAATGCCACACCTTAAGCTTTCATTTCCAAGAATATAAAGAGTCACATTCGTTCAAGTGTGAGCGATGTGGTACTCGATATATTGATTATATAATTTGTAACATCTTTAAGTGCTATTATCTCATTCAATATTTGATTGATTTTTATAAGTGTATACCCTAGGTTGTAGTTTTCGAAAATGTGAACACAAAGGACATACACATGAACCGATTTGATTACTATAATCGATCAGAATGTTTGCCGGAAAATCAAATCTAAATTTTGTTTCCAACATAGATAAGCATGTAAATAAGGATGGCAATACAGCGTGTTCGGGGCGGATTGGGCAATTCTCTCCCCGTCCTTATTACAAACGGGGCGAGAATTATTCGTTCCTAACGGCAAGAGATTTCCCGTTTAGTTTCAGGAATTACTAATTATATACAAAACCAAACCCACAATCTTCTAAGCCAATCCCTCAAAGAGCTCAATATAAATTGATAACCATCTCTTCATAAATAACACTTACTTTGCTTCAGAATTGATCGAGGGGGGATATGAACATAAAGAATAGATTGAAAGAGACATGTGACATTATCATAGCCATTCATCTCAATCCTTTCTCATCACCAAAATTAAACCTGTTTTTTGTATAGCGATACTTACACTTAACTTCAGTTCTTGACTTTTTGACTCTTTCTTTCTTATCTATCGCTTTGCAGATTTTTCATGTGGGTGGGTCGCGGGTCTGAACCCACTCACATGCCATTTGCAGGACACCCCTAGTTGTGTACCTTGTGCCAAGGTTTTTTTTCATGTGCTGAAAATGAAAATTTTAGGGAAAAATGACATTTTTGTGCACCTAAATATACATTTTTGACACTTTCATACCCTATTTTTTTTCTTCTTTTTTTCAGTACCATGAATTTCATTTTGGGACAATAATTTCAAAATATCCAAAATAGCCATGAACTGAACCAAATACTCATGAATTGAACCAAAATTCAAGGCTGGCCAATTGTCCCAAAATGAAATTCAGGGTACTGGAAAAAAAAAATATGAAAGTGTCAAACGTGTATATTTAGGTGCACAAAAGTGTCATTTTCCCAAAAATTTATTATATAATATCATTTTTTTAAATTAATTTTATTTACAAGCCTATAAAGTATTATTATTACTACAAATGATTTTTAATAAACGTAATATAATTATATTTTTTAGGAACTTTTTTATAAGAATAACTTATTTATTATAAACTATTATAATAATTATGAAAATAAGTAATTTATTTATTTATTGAATATAAGTATTTATTTTTTGCAAATGAGGAAGTTTGAAGCTCGTAAATGCCCAAGAGTATTCAAATTCTTACCGAACGACTTTGAATGGATATATAATAGAGGAAGCACGACAATGGAGGCGAGCCGACCGATATTCATTTAAAAACTTATAGAGGGAATGAAGTTATTTTAGTTATTTAAGGTATTTTAACCTCAAAAAATAAATCAGATTTTATGTTTATTACAGAAGTATCATTGCAGTTATCCCAAATTTCAAAGACGGTTGAGACTTTGTACTAAGTTGATAATAGACAATCACTCTATGTCTCTATGTGGTGTACTCAAAAAATCTTGTTCTCAACTCAATAGCTCTTAGAGTTCATTTACTACCGTTGTGATATTTTCTTAAACCTGAAATGCTCTTACTATGGGTGACTAATTTGCAGCTCAGCTTAACATTCGTAAAATAAAATGTAGAGATTAAGTTTAAGATTTCGAACGTGTCTTTACATGGTCTAATCATCGTAGCTCTCCGAAGTACCTATTTTCGAAATCCATCTTTGATTAAACAAGCATTTTCATTGGTTAGGTTCTTGATCGAATTAATAACAAGACAAATAACTTTGCATGATGCTAAACGGGTAGAGTCAAATATTTTTGGAGGTACCGTTAATGGAAGTCGTTCGTGTAATTCCGTCACTCATAAATTAGTCAGGTATGCTTTAACTAACAGTTATATCACGCACGAGACAAACTTCCGAACATTCAGTACGAGCAGCCAATTTTCTATTATGTTAAAATCATATCTATTTTTAAAAAGTATAATTTTATTTTATTATATTTATCTTTTAATTAGAATATAGACTAGAAAGAAATAACAATAAGATGGAAAATAGCCTACAATGTTTCTCACGGGTTCAAATGGTTTCATGGCAGTAGAGAATGTAAATCTGAACATCAAGCAGACATATCTAATAATAACCACTATAATTGTAACAATTATCCTCCAATACTCGAATATATCTCTTGTTAATCCATTCCAGAAGGTTAAGGCAAACATTACAGTCTAAAACCCCAAGTTCTTCATCTTTAGCCAACACATTTCGAGATAGTGACATTCACTATGCAACCCTCTCTGTCAATCAACTCAAAAACACACTCATCACCTAATCCTATGTCATTCTCATTCAAAAATGCACTAAATCCACCAGTAAGCCTGCCGGTGTTGCGGTCTTCATAGGTGTGCAGATTTACAGGCCACTGATTCTTTGCAACCTTAAGCATCACTTTGAAAGCTCTCTTCTGAGGGAGCTCTTTGACAAAGCCACAAGGCACATTCTGCACAAATTTGATGTTAGAATACACCATCATTCCCAAATATGCTTTTCAGATTTCTCAGCATGATACTTGACCACATACCACAGTTCTACCCCGTAAATATGATGGGGACATAACAACTTTGAAAGTTCGATTGCTTCGGCCAGCAGGTTCAAGAGCTTTTGTGATAGCAGCACTTGAAGGTCTCCGCCTAATGGAAACATCTTCGGGCATCAACTGGTCATCCCTGACTGCAATGTTTCGGGTTTAATAGTGTTACTGTGTCCATTTTCCAACTCCTCATAGCAATTGATGTTGCAATTCAAATACATACCCTCTTATTGAACTGTTCATTTTCTTTATACTCACATAATTTCTCTTTATAAGACCAACTTTGTCTAATCAACTTTGTATTTTCAGATTTTCATTTTGGAAATTAACTTCATAGGTCATGATGAAATTGAGTAGTTAGCATGTCATACGTCACAGATAAATATCTAAAATGTCATGTTCCTGTAAAATTCGGTAAAGCAAAAAGTTTTCTCTGAAATAAATTATCTTCCAAATATTTAGTAATGTAAAAGGATTGCTCACTTGTTAACTCCGAAGCAATATACAATTTAAGAAATCACCATACCTTTGCCTTCTCGCCTCTGCACAGGTGAAAAACCATCCAAAATGTCCGTAGAGATTTCACTTGGTTCCACCTCATGCTCCTGAAACTATAAGCCCTTAAATTGTTCACTCAAAGTAGAAATGTGAACTTTTATTTGCCAGCACGATGAGAATCAATTTAACAATTACCGTCATTCTCTTTCGTACTCTATCACCTTTGCGCTCGTTATCTGCCATCAAGAACAAAATATACTCAATCCATGCACACAATAAAATGTTACGGAACACTGTTTAATCTATGTACTCACCAAGAGACAGTGGACAGTTGGCATCACCAGTGTCTCGAAAAATTGCAACTTTCAACGACAAAATTTCTGAGTTTATCAGCTCAAATACGCAAACATCACCTACTTTCAACCTATTATCCTTCACAAAGGCACTCCATCCACAGACAAAAGTTACAAATGACCCTTTGTCATACACGTTCCAAACATATTTAACATACCACTTTCTCCTATCTGAAACTGAAAGGGTCTCATCTGAAACTGAAAGAGTGATATCGCCATTTTTCTGAGTTAGGAACCTCTTAGCAAACTTCATCGGTACACTCTACAAAAAAACAAAAACATTCTGTCTCAACCAAGAGTGGCGCATAATGAAAACAATTTCTCCTAGCATTTCAAAATGTGTCATACTTTCTCTAAATCACATGTGCAAGAATAAGTGTCCCTGAGTGTGAATTATGTGTTGAATACAAATAATATCTTTGTTAGAGTTAGTAATTAGAACATGATTAACTTAAGTAGGCAGTCGCAGCGTTAGGTCGGGGCTTGACCCTGCCGTCCTCTAAAGCTTCTTCTGAAGACAATTTCAATTACTCGATTATTTTATTGTCTTAGAGTATACATTTATACTTGATTACATGCATCTAAATACAATGATATACTCTGCACTCTTAAAGCGCAAACCCCTAATAGATGGTCATCTCTAACCCCACATGAAAAGTTAAGCCAATTATATAATAAAACATTTGAACTTCAAAAACTTACCAGCCTAGACCCTTTTATGTAATATGGCTGCATAATGATTGGGAATGAATTGCTCTTTGGTTGAAAAGCTTCAGCTCTCAGAAAAGCTCTTCTTTTGTCTCTGGAACTAAGTTTCTTCATTTTTGCAGGAACCTTAGGCTGTAACTGTCTATGACCAGAAGCATAGCCTCCATTTTCTTGGGTGGAAACTGAAAACCCATCGTATGAAAAAAAAATTACAGGTCAGATTCTTTTTTGAAAGAGCATTATATAAGATATAACCAAGATGATAATATACCTCCCAAATCTTGCCTGGACCGATCTGATCTCTCTATGGACTTGTCAAGGTTCAACACATTTGATTTAGTATATATATTAGCAAAATGAGAATCAGGTGGTAACATATCTGCACCACTCTGAGTTTCACTACTTGGATTGATTTTCCTCCTCTTATGATATGGGGCACGTGTAGACCCTTCATCCAAATTTTGATTAGGAAGGTCATTCTGGCAATCAATTTCTTCCAAATCAGGCTCTTCACATTGGATGTTATGGAACGGATAATCAATCTCTGAAGCGGTCTTATCAAAAATAAGCACCCAAAAGTTTGAGTGCCCGTTGTATCTGAACACAAGAAAACTTCCATATTCCAAAGAGTAATACTCAGCAAATTCTTTCCAGCCATTTTGTAACCAAACCTCGCCATCCTTTTTCACAACATCTACATTCCACATCCCACCATTAGGAACCCCGAGACATAGCGTGTTCGATAAAGAGTTTCCATGTATTTTAGTAAACTTTGTTGGAATTTTCTGCAAGCAAGAAAACACATAGACTTCAAGAGAATGTGTTTCAATAGGTAGGGCAAACAACTAAGAGAGTCAAAATGAAAATCAACAACCCAAAAAGAGAGAAGAAAACAAAAACACATCCAATCAACACAAACCCATAAGCAACAGCATGATCATAAAATTCAAATCATGTGGGGCAATTTATAATTATATCTGATTGACCCACAAAGTATTCGAGATTAGAAAGGCAATAAGCGAATAGAGGCAACAAAGATTGCTTACAAGCATGTCAATTTCGTTAGTGTCAGCAACAATGATCTTGATGAAGTGAGGAGGCTCTGCCTCTCGCCGGCGAAGTGAAGCCATAGGCGAAGGTCGATCTCTGGGCACGCAGGAGGGCAAAAAGCTACTGAGTATCGTCAATGCTATAGCAGTGTGTGTGTGTATTTAGTGGCCTCCATTATCGGAACCTGTTCTTGCCGGAGAATCCAAATAAGCGCTCGCTCGCACAATCTGTGTCGACGTGCTGCATTTATTTCTGCGTTAATTGCGTTAATGGATAGACAATCCATACGTAACTGCTCAGCCTTAGTGAATTCATATTGAAAAAAATAACTTACCCATACAGTGTTGAATCAGAAATTCCCGAAAGTGGGGTTTTCATAGTAATATTTCAAATAAATAATTTTACTTAAATTTGTGAAATATCACTTCTTCATTTACCACCATCATAATCAGAAGATAAAATTGGTTTATAAAACACTTGTAGTTGTAGACTTTTGCATTTAGCCATAACGGTGTTAACTCAAAGGTGAAAAGTTCAAAATGCCCTCTATTACCTTTTCAATTTTTTTAATGGATTGAAGGTATTTTTGTCTTTTTATTTACACAAATAAAAAATTAATTAAAAATTAAAATAAGATGTGAAATGACAAAAAATCCATGTGAGAGGAGGAGGGTTGGTCAAAGATATGGATATTTTTGTCATTTCATCTTTTATTTTAATTTTTTATTTGTGTAAATGAAAAGACAAACATACCCTTCATCCATCAGTTATAATTATTATTCATTTGAGGGTAAAATTGTAATTTTATATTATCCAATTAATTTTTTATTTGGGTAAATGAAAAGACAAAAATACCCTCCATCCATTAAGGAAATTCAGAAGGTAATAGAGGGCATTTTGGACTTATTCAGAGTTAACACTATTATAGCTTAAGTGCAAAAGTCAACAACTTGAGGTGCTCCACAGACAAATTTTATCTTATGGTGGTGGTAAGTGAACAAGTCATCTTTTACATGTAGGTTAAGTGGAATTTCCCCGTAATCAAATACTGCCAACTATTACTCAAAATGAAAATTTAGATTGTTTGAATTTTTATTATACACATTAAATTAGTTCCTCTTTCTGCCTTATGATGGTTAGGGATGGCAACGAGACGGGTTTGAGGTGGATTTGACAATCCCGTTCCCGTTAGAATCGGATCGGAGATTCCCCATTTCTAACGAGGACAAGGTATCCCCGTCGGATTCGAAGATTCCCCATTTTCCAATTCCAACCCAAAAAATGTTAAAACATATTTATTTCGTTTAATACAATTTGTATAAAATATTATTATTTTAATAAAATATATACTTAAAATATTATTATTTTTCATTAAACATGTATTATAAAACATTATTTTAACAAAAAATATATTATTTTTCATTAAATGTGTATTTTAAAATATATTTTTTTAATATATTGGAGTGAGGATACCTCACCCCGTCCCCGCCCCGTTTCCATCCGGATTTGGAGATTTTCCACTCTATTTTGCGTTCGGATTCGAAAAAACCCGTCATCCCTAATGATGGTTGGTTTATATGAATGGAAGGGATGATAACATATCACTGGACCCGTATTTTTGAATTCATTACCTATTTTTTATTGGGTAAGTGACATTTAAGTTAACTTTTGTTAAATCTAATAGCAATGTTTTTTTTATTGATCAAAATACTCTTTAAGGTATAATTTTTCTAAATTTGAAATGACTATTTTACTCTCACAACGAACTTAACTTATAATAAGGCATGTGAGTCTGCTCAAATAATCAAAATAAAGGTTAAAATAATATTTGAAATTACAATTTTATCCTCTATTAATAATAGATTTAATGACATATTTATTTCTTAAAATTTTAAATATTAAAAGGAGTGAAATCACAATTTTAACCCTTCTCATCTTCAACCTATATCTTCTTTAACACCTCTTCCTCCCTCTCGTAATTTGCAGAGCATTTTTCAGGAGGAGATTTTTCCGGCGAGCCAATCTTCCCTGAAAATTTCTTTACCAAATCAAAAAGGTCGTGTCTTTTCCCAGAACCTCCAAGAAGACTACTCCGTTCAGCCCGACCTTGTTGACTACCCACCCTGCTTCGAAACACCAAAAACTTTTCCTTCTTTCCAACTGTCGTCTCGAAGTTGGCGCTTTCTCATCCTCTCCAGATCTATTCGGTGTCCTAACTATCATTCTTTTCGTTGTCTCTGTTCACCAAAAAAAACATATATAGAAAAAACGTTGTCTGAAAAACATATCCCGTCGGAGCGAACCCCAACCCAATGTCGATTGATTATTTAATATTAGACTTTTGAAATGAACCGGTTCAATTATGTTTTTTAACTAAGGGAGGGGGAGTTTTGATATTTTATGTATTTTAGGCATAATTAGGTGTAGTCATTGTCATTACTCCTTTGGTATATCCAAATATTACGCATACATCTAATTATATTATGTAAATTACTAATTACGCTAAATTATTGAGCACCAATAATGTTTATGTAATATGTGTTACAAAGGTGGATGTCAATGTATTGCACGTTTTTTTACCTTATTTTTATGAATTTGTATTATGCACGAATTTATCACTCAAAGCATTAATTAATATGTGAACATAGATTAAAATATTTGTAGCGAATGTTTTTGTTTCTTTCCATTCACAAGTTTCATATGCTAATATTACTCAACTTTTTTGGATTATATGAATAAATATAAGGAAAAATGATAAAATTTTGTGTACCTAAATATACACTTTTGACACTTTTATACCCTAAATTTTTTTCTCTTTTTTCCATACCTAAATTTAATTTTGGGACAATTTTCTTCAAAAATTTCAAAATATCGAAACTACCCCTGAATTGAGTCGATTCAATTTTAACCATATCCAACCATAATTTAATTAGTATGAAATTACTTTTTTACCCTCAATTGAATAACAAATTTTAGGGTATATTGGTCTTTTCAAGTAACAAATTAAAAACTGAAAAATAAATTATTAAATTACAATTATACCCCTCTCTCCTCACTGTTCATCATCTTCTTCATGCCCCTCCGGCGACCTCCTTCTGCAACCACAAAGACTGGGTTGATACACTCCAGAGCTCTACCAACACAATTCTTAGCCTTGGAATTGGGCACTCCCCCAAACCCAAACCCAAACCCCAACCCAACCGAATCGAACCCAAATTGGGCACTTCACGACCCAAATCAGGAGACATCCAGACGGTGGCGGAGCCGTCGGAGAAGCGGAGGCAGGTGTGAACGGAGGATGGTTCTGGGCGGGTTAGGGTTCCAGCGAGGACGACAGAGTGGTGGAGAGGGTTTGGGTGTGGGGTTCGAGGAGGAGGTGGTGGTGGCCGGAGGATTCCATGGATTGGTCGCCGGAGGAAGTCAGCGGCGACGGCGACATAGCGCGAAAGGACGATGACTTCAAGGTTGAGGGAGGCCATGAGGACGAGCATGCTGACGAAGAGGGGGCGGCGGAGGAGGAGAGGATAGAGAAATGGAGAAAGGAGAGAGGGTGACATTCAATTGAGAATTTGATGAATAGTTGAGAGTAATTTCGTCTTTTTACACTCTTTAAAAATTGGGCCGGTTCTCTCTATTAGACCAGATTTAATTTTGGTTCAATTCAGAGGTAATTTCGGTATTTTTGAAATTTTAGAGGTAAGTTGTCTAAAATAAAATTTAGGTATAAAAAAAGGAAAAAATAGTGAGGGTATGAAAGTGTCAAAAATATATATCTAGATGCATAAAAATGTCTTTTTCCCTAAATATAATTTACATCGGGGTGTTTTGAATCTTGGTTTAACACTTTCAAGTGAGAACTTTGTTGCTGTTGTGGATGTAAGCAACACTAATCATGAGTATTTCCATAATGTTCTGAAAAATCTAATGGACTAAATATGATGTTTATGTGAATGAACCTAACAAACAATTAATTTCAGACTTGGAAAAACTATAAGTATCAAAAGTTTATTAAAGAAACAACCAAACTTCAGTATAGTGAGCTGTAAATCCTCTTTTGATTTTTTATTGATTCACACAAGTACTCAAACACATTAATTTTGTGTGAATCAGTAGATGAGAAAGACGAAGGGGTGAGTAGTTTGCTCATGTTTTTATTTTATAACAAGATGGAACTGTAAGTGGAGTTACTATCCATTAATTCCATTTTTTTCATTCTCAAGATTTATGATATTATTTATTTTAAGAACTAAAGAATAATAAATTTAAAATTTACTATATGAATTTGTAAGCAAATCAAGCTAATTTGCTCTTAAATTTATAATTCAAAATTGTAACCATATTCCTATCATTTGTGTAAGTCGTGAAATGAGTTTAAAATTTCAAAAATTAAACGAGCCTTTAAATTAAATAATATCAATAGAAAAATTATCAAAACTCATTATCACTGGTTTGAGCGTGATTTAGTGATTGACATTACTCGTTCCCTAATTTTAGACTAGTGTTCAAGATTCAACACGATATATTTAGGTGAGTAAGTTTAAGAGTAGTTAGAGAAAGTAATGTAATATTAAAAAAAATTAACTCATTATAAAAGCAATTTGTACAAGTCAACCACCCAACCCACCCGCAAGGGTTAAATATGTGAACAAATTCTTAATCTACAGCGGGTTCGGGTCTCCACTGCCACTAACCATATTTGTCCGAGTGGATCAGATTTCAACTGTCAATCTGATTATCTACAATCCACATTTTACGCTTGAAGTAATATGCTACATGTTTAAAATCAAACCAAACCGAATCGAACTCCACCCGTTCAATTTCTATTTTTATATTATTAAAACTAAATTAATTGATTTGGTTAAAAATTGAACAACCCTAGTCAAGTATATTAAATTTCTCAATTTTTAGTTCAAATTATGTACTTTTAATTACAAGTTACTAAAATATCTTGTATTAATATACATATGAAATGTGGAGTTTAATTTGTAATAATTTGTTCAAATCTAATTAAATTAGGCCTACATAATGAATAAAATGAAGACACTAATATAAAACAAGTGATCAAAACATCAAGTTAATCTTGACTGGTATAGTATTGAGTTTTCTTGCGTGTAGAGGCCACTCTGTTGGAAAAAAAATCTATTTCCTAAGGGCAAAGGTTATTCAAAGATACCTACAAATTGAAAACAAGTGAATAAGACAGGAAAATGGGAGAGCTGGGTTTTATGGGGGCTACATAGGGTGATGTAATGTTGACAAGAAATCATTAACTCATATATAAAAGTTTCATCATTTTATTTGATTTGGGCAAAATTAATGAATAATTACTGCTTGGCGATCAAAATATGGAAAATTTATTTTAGTACCTCTTAAGTTTGGCCGAGTTTTACTTAACCCCTCCTAGTCCTAAGTTCAAAATCCAACTGTGGAGTCTCATAAGTCTGCAAAGTCTCACTTTACGAAAATATCATTTCATTAAAAATAATAAATAAAAATGATTTTGAACCTTTTGTTTTCTTATTTTTTTTACAAAAACAAAGAGTAAACAATATTTTAGTATTAATTTTTTTAAAAAAAAATTAAAAATAAAAAACGATGTATAAAGATTATTTTAATATTTTTTAAAAAAATTATAAGAAATGTTTTTTAAAAACTATTTTTACTAATAACATAATTTTATTATTTATTTTATACAATGAAAACATTATATAAAAAAGTTCAAAAATCATTTTGTAATAAGTTAACGGAAAAGGGTATTTTTATCATTTCACAAAAAAAGTTAACAGAATTTTAAAAAAAGTTAACGGAAAAGGGTAAATGAAACTTTTTCAAACTTAAGGGACTTTACAAATTAATTTTGAAGTTAAAAGGAGTTAATTGAAACTCGACCAAACTTAGGAGGGGCTAAGTGAAATTTTCCCTATTTATTATTAAGCTTAGAGAATAATAAAAAGGAAAAAAAAGCTCCCACAATGTTTCCCACAAGTTGGCAACCACAAGCATCAGCTACAGCCATTACGATCTGCAACAATGTATTCAACCATTACAGGTAAAAATGTGATTGTAACTATTACTTCAAAAGCTATCTTGCTAATACACACTCAAGATCTTAACCATGTAAATGTAATCAACCCAGCAAGTCCCTCACATTTTACCAGCACGCCTCAGATAGTGACATTCAGTATGCGACCATCTTTGTCAATCAACTCAAAACCACACTCATCTCCCAATCCTATGGCATTCTCTCTCAGAAACGCAGAAAAACCCCGGGAAATCTTACCGGACTTGCAGTTTTCATAGGGGAGCAGACTTACGTCTTGTCTGCAACCTTAAGCATCACAGTGACAGCAGTCTTCTGGGTGAGCTCTTTGACTATGTCACCAGGCACATTCTGCTCAAATTTCACATCAGAATACACAATCATCATCACTAAAATTCTCATGTACATATACGCATATGCTTCTCGGCATCAGATTTAACCACATACCATAGCTCTACACTGTATGTATGATGCAGACATAACAATTTTGAAAGATGGATTGCTTCGGCCAGAACTTGACGGTCTCTGACTAATGGAAATATCTCCGGGCATCAAATGTGTATTCCTTACTGCAATGATAATATGTTCATATTCCAAATTAGTATAAAAACTAAAGTTGATAAATACACTTCCTCTTTTCAACTATAATTATTTTATCCTTATAAGACCAACTTTGTGAAATCTGCAAGTATGAATTTTTAGATTTTCGTTTTGGAAATCAAGTTCCTAAGTCATAGTGAAGCTGAGTGAATATAGTAAATATACATAACTGTCATATGTTACAGCTAAATGTCTAGAATGCCATATTCCTATAATCCACTAAAGTATAAAGATTGTTCATTTGTTTAGCTTGAAATAATAGAAGTTTTAAGAAATTGACTACCTTTGCCTTCTTGCCTCTGCCTTGGTGAGGAATCGCTCAAACTGTCCGTAGAAATCTCACTTGGTTCCACCTTAGGCTCCTGAAACTACAAGACCTTAAATTGTACACTCAAACCAGACAAGCAAATTTTTATTTGCTAGCACAATAAGAATCAATTTAATAATTACCATCCTTCTCTTTCGTAGTCTATCACCAATGCTCATGTTATCTGATTTTAAGAACACAAAAGAAACTCAATCCATGCATGCACATAAAAGTTTGCCGGAAAAATAAAATTAATCTATGTATAATGTACTCACCAGGTGACAGGTCACAGTTAGCATCACCAGTGTCTCGAAATATTACAACTTTGAACAAATTTTGTCTGCAGTTTATCAGCTCAAATACACATACATCACCTACTTTCAAACTATTATCCTTCACAAAGCCACCCCATCCACCTAAAAAGGTATAAGCTTTCCGTTTTCCGCACATATTCCAAACATATCTAGCAGTCCATCTTCTCTCATCTGCAACTGAAAGGGTGATATTGCCACTTTCCTGAGTCAGGAACTTCTCAGCAAACTTCGTTGGTACCGCCTACAAAAAACTCCAAGAGAGTGACAGAAAATGAAAATAATTTCTCATTCCTTTCCAGAATAGGTGAAATACTTCCCCTAAATTGTTATGTAACAGAATAACTGTCACTTTTCATTTGGGGAACATGACTGTTTTAACAAGTAGGACTAAAACTGGACATGGTGGAAAAGTGAAGTATTAACTCCACCAAAATCTAATTGTGAAGAAAATAAAACATGAAAATTATTTTTGTACAAGGCATTCATATAAATAAACATGGGTGGCCAGTAATCTCTTGCCCCACATGAAAAGTAAAACCAAATACTTTTAATTTAATGATACGACATTTTTACGTCGAAAGCTTACCACTCTAGACTTGGTTATGTAAGATGTGCGCATTGTGATCCTGAATGTAGGGTTTTTCGGTTGAAAAGCTGCAGCTCTCATAAAAGCGCTTGCTTTGTTACCGGGACTAAGTGGTATCATATTTTCAGGAACCTTAGGATGTGATTGTTTATGACTAGCAGCATTGCCTCCATTTTCTTGGGTGGAAACTAAAATCCCATCAAATAAAGAAATGTTACAGGTCAGCTTCTTGTTTCAGTCAAAAGAGCATGATAAATAATATAACCAAGCGAGTAATAAGGATGCCATACCTCTCAAATCTTGGCTGGATCGATCCAATCTTCTCATGGACTTGTCAAGTTCCAACACATTGGATTTAGTGTCTGTAGTGGCAAAATGAGAATCAAATGGTAACAGGTCTGCACCACTTTGAGCTTCATTACTTGAATTGATTTTCATCTTCTTAAGATACGAGGCATGCACAGACCTTTTATCCAAGTTTTGATTAGGAAGGTCAGTCTTATGATCAATTTCTTCCAAATCAGGCTCTTCACCTTGGATGTTATGGAACGGATAATCAATTTCTGAAGCGGTCTTATCAAAAATAAGCACCCAGAAGTTTGAGTTCCCGTTGTATCTAAACACAAGCAAACTTCCATATTCAAGAGAGTAATGGTGTGCAAAATCCTTCCAGCCATTTTGTAACCAAACCTCGCCATCCTTTTTCACAGCATCTACTTTCCACATCCCACCATTTGGAACCTTGAGACATAACGTGCTTGACAAAGAGTTTCCATGTATTTTGGTAAACTTAGTTGGAATTTTCTGCAAGGAAGAAAGCACATAAACTTCAAGAAATGAACTATAAAATTGAAAGTAACTAAGATAAAAAAGAACATGTACAAGTGAAAATCTGGCTGGTAATGTCATATGATTCACCAAAATAGTAGTTTATTATTGTTTGGCCCAACGCATTCAAGCATTACCAAGCAAAATCAACTACCCAAAAAGAGAGAAGAAAACAAAAACAAATCCAATCAATACAAGAGAAGAGAAGACAAACCCACAAGCAAAAACATTATTATTAACTTGTAGAATTCAAATCACTGGTGAATATTTATAATTATATCTGGTTGACCCGCTAAGTATTCGAGATTAGCAATAATAGAGGCAACAAGATTGCTTACAAGCATCTCAATTTCTTCAGTGCCTGCAACAATGATCTTCATGAAGTGAGGAGGCTCTGCCTCTCGCTGACGAAGTGAAGCCATCGATCCCAATCAATCCACTAAAAATAAGAAAACCATGGAGTATATTAGACTATTTTAATTATTTGTTTGAAGCCATTGAGTATGTATCATCAATGCTGCTAATGCTATAGCAGTGTATGTGTATGTGTATGTAGTAGCCTCCAACATCGGAACTTGCTTTTGCTCCTGCTCCAGAATCCAAATAGGCGCGCGCTCGCATTTATTTCTGGGTCAATGAATCGACAATCCATTCGTAATTGCTCAATCAATTTACACATGCAGATGCAGGTGTTGAATCAGAAATCAGAAATTTTCGAAAGGGAGGGTTTTTTTATCCTAAATATTTAGGAACTGTCATGTCTTGAATCCTATAACTTGCCTAAAGTGTCACTTAAACTCGATCATGGGAGGAGTTCCTTTTGTGAAAATGACAAAAATACCCATGGCAACATTTTCTGCTGAAAAATGTAGGTGCACTTGAAAGTCTCTGAGGACGACGGGTGGGTTAGCTCACGTGAAGATACTCAAGCGCAATCAAGAGCTATTCCTAAACGAGTCCTCGTACATGTAAACGAGATGAAGCCAGTCTCTCAGGCTTCATTTTACTAATGTATCACATGTAGAAAAACTTATTCGATGACAAAAAAATGTACAAAAAAGGCAAATAACAGTTTTAGTCATCACCACCAACCAAGATGATAGTCAAATAAATACTCATGGAAGCCTAATTCCACACTCACAATTAAGTTTAAATCATCACATAATAAGGTAATCTTATTAGAGAACAAATAGTTGAGGGCTCATAAATAAGAAAACAACCAATTCCCAAATAGCAGATTTCAATGCAACTCATTTTTAGACTAACTGAGACGAAAGTCAGGTCAAGAAAATTACTGTAAAGCTTCATCAGAAACATTTCTATAAATCCATAACAGTACAAGTATCGCATCACTATCTGCATGGGTTTGGAGATTGTCTCTTGTTTTCTGCCAGTCCGCTATAAGAGAAAACAGCTAAATTTGCAGGCATACTCCACATGACCTTGAATTTTGGTACACACAGTCCGTGTTTCGGTACAAACAAGAATTACATTCAAGGAGTCCAAACTCATGAAAATAAGATGCGTTACAATCTCATATCATCACCTTTCTTTCCCATTATGAAATTCCCCACAATTCTGTTTCATGTATCTACCTATCTCGGTTAGCCTTTCAAGTACAGTCTGATCAATCATCAGGGAAACCGAGAAATCTGTTTATGAGCTTAGCGACTGGTGAGGCATCACCTGGGGTGTATGGAAAGAGAGTCTCCAAATTCATGCTCACTATAATTTTATGAAGTGACTGTGGACTTGCGCAGTATAAATGTTTCCTTTCCGCTAGTTCTTCTGCAAGCTCACTTTGATGATTGTCCATCAAGTCTTCATTCACCACCACAATTAAAGGTTTACCAAGCCGTAACGTCTCGAATATGCTTCCTGATCCTGTACTGTGACCAAAATCAGTCAAGTGTATCACTCAAACAAATATATTTTGTAGCACTCATAAAGGAACATCATGTTATCATATCATATAATATTTGTTTCAGATTAAAGTGACAAAAATCAGCAGAAATTACCAATTAACACTAAATACCAAGAAACCATAATATGGTTAGTCATAAAACTTTCTATCCAATTGAGATTAACTAGGTCACTTATCCGTTTTACCAGCTCCACCTAGTCTTCGACGATGTGAAAGTATACATATATGTTGACTTGTTTGGTCATTCTGATATAGTGGCAAGAAGTACAGAAATATCAGAGAATAGTGATACTAGAAGAGATCATAAGAAAGCCTAAAGGAGTCTCACTAAAAATCATAAAGATCAATTTTGCTTTACATAGTTTCTAGCCTTAAACGTTGTTCCACGCAAGATATCACCAAACATGTACATTTTTATTACACTATTGAAATTGAAATATGAAAGTCATGATACTCATCATCTCAAAGTGTGCACAAAACAACTAACTCTATATGCCATATTGATGTAGTCGTTGCTCCTTAGACAACATGAATTGATCACATGACTTCTTTTTTATCAGCATTCAGCAATACCACTAGTGTAGGGATTGGAACCAAAGACCTCATGTCTATTACATGAGGTCTCTGCCACTTCACCCACAAGCTTTGGTCACATGAGTTGTACTATCTTATACAAGGGCTATAGCTAACAATTCCCCAATTAAGCTTCAGTGAACATGCATAATTATGAGATGGAAACAAAAACAAAAGAAGAGGTGAAATTCAAGAGCCAACCAGCATGACTGATCATAAGAGATGCTGATCGCAGATGGAGTGAGATGCTTGATGAAAAAGTAAAGTAGTCTACAACTAGAGAACCATCTTCTCCTCCGGCCTATACAGCATTAAACAAAAATTCATGCACTATGAATTTGGAAACTCCACAAACAAAAGAAACTACTGCTATGTGTTACACTGGTAGTAGAATATAAACTGATAATATAAAACTCTTTTTTATCTTTCAATCAAATCATATCCTTTTGAATTTCTTTTATAGATTATCAAGTAATATTTAGAAATGGTCAGCATTCGCTACCTACTTGATTCCAGCTTCAGAAAGCGAAATTCAGATAACACCACTTTGAGTCCAGAAGGCATTCCATAAGGACTAGGCTACAAATGCAATTGCCACTTTACCTTTAATCCTAGGCATGCATATTTATGAATATGAACAAAACATCGAAGTCATCATAGAAACCATTGCTTTACTTTGAATAAGAGATAACTAGATACTGAGAGAGAGAGCGGCAAGGAAAGCAAGCAGAGATCAGAAAAATACATTTGTGGGAACATAGGTTCCACGGCCCATTTGGATGAGAAGGTGGGTATACCCTCTGGCAGATAAGACCTCTTTAACTTCCTTAGTATCCACTGCTTTAACAAGTGCATCAAAAGAAGTTGTTCCAACGGTTACAAAAACTGTTTTCTTCAGCGTCACATCATCATTACCATCTTCCATTTCACAAGTCAAATATGTGTGATATGCAAAACTTGAGCCACTGCTAAGATGCAGGCCTGAGATACTTTGTAACTCTTTTCGGAAGGGTCTATTAAGCGTGGCTTGCCCAGTTTAGCTTAAGCTGATTAGTTTCCTGTGAGAAGTATTGGAGTCATAATTAGTACACTGCAAATATGTTTGTAGGTAAAGAAGGCAAGCAAAAAAATGTGCTATATATTCTCCATTGTTAGATAGGCACAGAGGTGGAAACATACAATCATTCAAACAATCACACCCTTCAAAATACTTTCGTTAACCTTTCCTAAGAGAAATGGGGAAGGTCACAATTTATTTTGATAGGCAAGAACTGCAAGTGTTTGCTACTGAAATAAGAAATTTAAAAGGTATTTTACGATCAAGAGCTAAGTATTAGAGCACAGTCTTCAGTCTCATCAACCAAGTTTACAATGGCTGTCAAAATAAAAAGATGCCTTTCCTAGTCATTATAAAATGAAAAGACTGAAATTTACATCTAGCAACATAGTTATATCTTGAAACAACTAGAAATGACGACGAGGCAGGTACAGGACGGTTTTAATGATCTCGGCACCAGCTAAAATCCCCGCCAACAATCTTTTTCCCCACCTCAACGGGATGGGGACTTCACAATCCTCAACACTCACCCCAAAAATATATGATTAAATGAATAAAAAATCAAGCAGAACATAAATTGTATTCTAATCAGTGGTGGTAACAATGTTTTCGAATTCTGCTGTGGTAGAGTCTGTCTATTGATTGATTACAAATTTTCTGTTTTTTTTCCTTTGCTTTCCAAACATAATTGTGTGTGTAATATTGAATTTGCATTCCCGACAATTTGTACTCTAATCAAACCATAACAGTAAACAAAATAGTAAACTTTCCAAGCTTGCAATTAACATATAAAAAGATGAAGTGAAAGGGAAACCCCAACTTTTATCCACTCCAAGTAAGAGATTGATCGAAAGAAGCGACACATACCCAAAATCCAATCAAGTACACACTCAACAAGACAAGCAAAATAGAGCAGCAAAACAAAATTTGTGAGAAAATGAAAACTTAAGAAGCGGTGAAACAGATGGAGAAGGAGTTACAAGCGATTAGTATAAGATGAGGATCTTGAGAGAAAAGATGGTGTTGGTGATATATTGAGTCTCGGGATCGACTGGAGCAGAGATGCGAGACGGACGAAGGATGCACTGGCGGAGTGGAGTAGAGAACCAGACGAGTCCGACAGAGATGCACTCTCCAGTCTGGCGAGAGACTAATGCATTTTAAATTATTTTTTAAAAATTAATGAATTCTTAAAAGGGATAATTCCAGATGGGTACCCCTGGTTATGTCCCATTATCACATGACATAACATACTCTAGAATTTTTTGTATCAGGGTGAATACCCTAAAATTTCATTTGTCTCACCGTTACTAATTCCGTCCAATTCCGTTAGTTTTTAACATTTTTGACATGTGAAATGACTAAAATACCCTCAAAGGATAAACTGATTTTTTAAAATTGAATGAAATGACACAAATACCCCTAACTATTCATTTAATTTTCAAAAAATGACACTCCTCTCTTTTTTGTCTCTTTCTTTGGTTCATCTCTTTCTCTTCTTCGAGCCTCGGCCTCCTCAACTCCTCCGACATGGGGAACCTCACCGACCACGTCTTCGCCGTCGAGTTCGACACCGTCCAGGACTTCGAGTTCGGGGACATTGACGGCAACCACGTCGGGATCGACATCGACAGCCTCACCTCCAACGCCTCCGCTCCGGCGACGGTTCTGTCCGCCAATTCCACCAAACAGCCCCTCAATCTGGAGAGCGGGAAAGTGATTCAAGCCTGAATCGACTACGATTCGACCCAGAAACAGATCAGTGTCTCTCTGTCTCCTTCGTCTACAAAACCCAAGTCGCCGATTCTGTCTTATAACGTCGACCTGTCGTCGATTCTGAGAGAGGAGATGTATATCGGGTTCTCGTCCTCAACTGGGTTGCTCGCGAGCACCCATTACATTCTGGGCTGGAGCTTCAAGATCAATGGAGAAGCTCGATCCCTCTCTCTCAACTCTCTCCCCAAATTCTCAAAACCCAGAAAGAGCCGAACTGTCTTAATCGCCACCGTCTCTGTTTCAGCCGTTTTGATTCTGTTCCTGTTAATGGGTCTCTCGTTTTTCGTCATCAGAAGAATAAAAAACGCGGAAGTGATCGAGCCATAGGAGCTCGACATTGGCCCTCACAGATTCTCCTACAGAGACCTGAAGATAGCAACCAGGAACTTCCGAGACAGAGAGCTCATCGGGTTCGGCGGGTTCGGGAAGGTCTACAAAGGGACTCTCCCAAACACGAGCACCAAGGTCGCGGTGAAACGAATCTCCCACGAATCGAAACAGGGTCTGCAGGAGTTCGCGTCGGAGATCGCCAGCATCGGGCGTCTCCGTCACCGGAACCTTGTGCAGCTCCTGGGCTGGTGCCGGAGAGGCGGCGACTTGATTCAAGCCGAGCCGAGAAATCAAAAACGTCTCGGCCGCGGCGTGAGCCACCCTGCCGTCGTCGTCGACCTCAAGCGAAGACAGTTGGGTCGTCAGCGAGCAGTTGGGTCGTCGGCGTCGCCATGGAAGAGAGCTCCGGGCTTAGCGCCGAAGCCGATTCGGAGGAGATCGGGTTGGTGGGCGGAGATGGGCAAGATCTGGGATGATGGCATTTGGGAGCTGGAATTGGGGCAGATCTTGGAGAAATTGGAGTGGGGTTGAGTTAGAGAGCCATTTGGGTCTCAATGGATGAGAGAAACAGAGGCTCGAAGAAGAGAAAGAGATGAACCAGAGAAAGAGACAAAAGAGAGAGGAGTGGCATTTTTTGAAAATTAAATGAATAGTTAAGGGTATTTGTGTCATTTCATTCAATTTTAAAAAATCAGTTTATCCTTTGAGGGTATTTTAGTCATTTTACATGTCAAAAATGTTAAAAACTAACGGAATTGGACGGAATTAGTAACGGTGAGACAAATGAAATTCTAGGGTATTCACCCTGATACAAAAAATTCTAAGGTATATCATGTGATAATGGGACATAACCAAGGGTACCCATCTGGAATTATCCCTTCTTAAAATTAAGTAGACTCTTTTAAATTTATAAAGAGTTAGAATGATTTTCATGGAATAATCTTCCAAATCTTATGATTGAATATGATATTTTTAAAAGAGTTTGTTATGCCTAGACTTTCAAAATTCTCAAAATCATTTAAAGTTATTTATTTTTAAAATACTTTTAGATTTAAAAAATATTTTTAAAATTATGATTGAATACCACAAGCTTTAAAAGTATTTTAAAAGCCATAATTGAATATAAAAGACTTTAAAAGTATTTTTAAAATCATGATTGAATACCACAAGACTTGGAAAGATTTCTTAAATCCATTAAAATCATGATTGAATACACCCCTTAATATGAGATTATGAGATAATATTTCACATTTTCATGTCACTAAGGTGAACTATTTTTTAAGAGTCAGTTTGGGAAAGTTTCATTAAAGGTCATCGTTAATAAAACTCTGTTAACGATGCACAAAAGTGTCAAAAGTGTATATTTAGGTGCACAAAAGTGTCATTTTCTTATTTTAAAGATAATGAGTTTTTCTTTTATTAGACTTGTTTAAAATGCTTATTGGGCTTGTTTTATAGGAAAGGCTCTACAACTAAAAGTTGCTTTGGTTGGAAACCTATCTCTTTCTCATAACCCTATCATTTTCTCATATTGTGCCGCCTCCCTCTCTTCTACTTCTACTTCTTCTCTTCTAAATCTATCTTTTTCATGCAATCTCTTCTATGGTTCTATATTTTTTCTACTCTTTTGCATGATTTACACGAACACAAGAGTTAGAGAAATATTTAGGTCTATCTCTTGAGCCTAAGGCCAGTTGAGATCAGACCGTGATGAAAGTGGGCTTGCTATCTTCTAAGTTCGGGATAGACGAACGACGGTGAGAGAACAGGTCGAAAACGGAGTGTTTTTTTTTGTTTTCCGTCCGGTTTGACTACTGGCTGACCAGTTTGACCAGAATTAGGTCAAAGTTGACCGACGTTGACTGAGTTTCGACCGATTTTTATCTTCTCGTCACGGTGAGATCGGAAATCCCTGGTTCCGGCCGAGTTATGGCGAGTTTCATAACACTGGTTAAAACTAACAAAAAAACACGGTTTGAGATATTTTTTAAAAAACCAAATTTGTATTGTACTTCTTCTTCGTTCGTGTCGGGAGAGCAAGTTTATGGTGACCATGGAAAACTCGTTGGTACAAAGCTCCCTCGCTGCCCCAGAAAATCCCGAGAGGCCAAGGCCAGTTATGAAATGACCAGAAAACTCTCATAACCCATCTTTAGAGTGCCACCGTCGGGATTTCGGTCAGAATCCGTCGAGGTTTGAATCGTCAATGCAAGACTCGAACACCACCGACAAAATCCCAAACCTCTGACTCCGATTTTGAAGCCCAACTGTGATTTGGGGCTGAAACCTAATCTGGTTCGAACCAAATTTGGTAAGAGTCGTTCGACAGTGGTGCATGATGTGACAGATCTGATTCGGGAGGTTAGGGTCGTTTGATAGCAGCAGAGGTTTAGGTCGTTCAACAAGAATCGTCTATCGTCGTTGGTCAGGGCACCGGCGAATGACGGATGTGGTGGAGCACATTCGTCCTCGCAAAGAGGGGGTTTGGGTTCAGCTATTTTTCGTTGGACAGTGGCCAGAGAAGGCCCAGGAGAGTTGCGGATGTGCCTGCGCTTTTCGGATATGCTAGCACCGTCATTATGAGCTCGCCGGAGAGATGCAATAAAATGGCGGCTTGGGTTTAATAGGGAGATGAAGGAGAAAGCATTAATTACATAATCAATGAATTAATTAGCCAACTAATCTAATTAAAAAACTAATCTAACTCATTAATTAATCAATCATCTCATTATTGAATTAATTAATCAATCAAATAAAAGTTAATTAATCAATCAACTAATTAATCAATTAATGAATGAATTAGTCAGCTAATGAATTAATCAACTAAAATGATTAGAAGGGGTAATTTGTACATTCTACTTTAAATTTGAATGTGTTATAAACGATGACACTTAACAAAATTTTCCCGTATTGAACTGATTCTTAAAATAGTTCACCGTAGTGACATGAAAATATATCATAGTTTACCGTAGTGACATGAAAATATATCATAGTTTACCGTAGTGACATGAAAATGTGTCATATTTTACCGTGTTTAATTATAAGTGACCACATTCATATAATCTAAAAATAAAATCATAGTCTACTGCACTTAATTAACCGTAGTCAATTTCTACATTACTGGCCTAGCCTAATCATTATTTTCCTCTTTTTTTACCTAACTTTACGTTAAGTTACTCTAATAATTTATACGAGCATTAGAGTTGAGCGTTATTTTTCATTTTCAGCCCCAACCATATTATTTACATTTAAACTACATATATTATAATAATCTTTCATACTTTTAGGAGATGATGACATTTTATTACACCTAACTATGGCGAAATAACAGTCTTATATCATAACTAATTTTCTATTTTTTTAGTACTCTTGACAACTTTTTGTGACAACCTACGCTAAAATGACTAAAATAACCGACAGTCCAAACCGGTCCGACTGCCCTCCAATTGGATCGGATCGGGCCAGTAGACCATTCTTCTTCGCTTCTTCACCGGAGGAGCAACCATCTCATGACTCAATAACCAGACGAAGGTGGGCCTTAATCAAATTCACATGATAAATTAAACAATAGCAACTATAGATTTGCAAAATTGATTGAAAGAAAGTAATAGAAGAGCGAATGTGAGTAGTCCTCTAATGTAGGACAATCTCAATTAAGATTCTTAATTATATTAGATTTTGGATAGTTTTAGGTTTTCCTATTAAGTTAGATTTACTAACTCTAATTAGTTTGGATTGATTAGTTATATTGGTGTAGGTTTACTAGTTTGAGTTAGTTTTGGAGAATTAGTCCTATATAAGTTTTAGCTTGTGTAGAGATTATTATCATCATTATCAATTTGAGTTACTTGGATTTATTCTGTTTTCTCCCTAAAGTTAGGGTTTTATCCTTGCTTCGTTTCGAAGCACCCTTATGCTGCACCAAAGTGGTATCAGAGGCCGAATTTGACCGGAAATGATGGCCAACTATGGCACTAGTAGAATCCAACTCGTCGTCGACAAACAATGGACTGAACGAGTCATGAAACGACTCGGTGACAGTATAGACTCACTTAATAACATGACGCAGATGCTTCCTGCTCATACATCTGAGGTGAGAAATCGACAAAGCAAAAGTCGAATGGAGAACAACAACAATGCATGTGACTTTCGGTTTGTTCATCAACAACAACAAAAGAACATTCATGCGCTGACAGGCGATGTAGAGAATGGAGAACACAACGACAAAATATTACAGACTCGATGCACCATTAATAATAAAGTATGTAAAGTGATCATCAATCATTATAGCAACGAAAATAAAGTCTCCATAGCATTGGTCAAGACACTCAACCTGGAAACATAAACACTCATGGTACCATACAAAACTCAATGGAACAAAAAAGAAGTTAAGACTAAGGTAACTGAAGTTTTTTTTGTTCATTTTTCAATTGGAAAATACTATAAAGATGAGACTTTATGTGACGTGGTGGATATGGATACTTGTCACGTTTTGTTGGGGAAACATTGGTACTGCGACATCAATGCTACTTACATGGATCGTGACAATACATGGTGGGAGAATAACAAGATTGTATTACTCCCGCGATTAGACTCTAATCCCACTATTATGAAAGACAACCCAGTATCCTCAGTAGTCAGCGATCGTGGAAAAGTTCAAGAACAAATTAAAAACAATACTAAGGTTGATATTGACAGATCGCCACTTGCAAAGGTTAAGTTCGAACATTATGAGAAACAATTGATTGAGCGCAAGGTAACACATAGTGTTGCATGCTCTGAAAGTAAAGTTTTGAAGGAGACGCATAAAATTGCCGGTATAGCTTTTGAAGATGCTCATAAGCTGATGAATGGGCCTACAAAACACGCAGACAACACCAAGGATTCCAGCATAGATGCTCATGCACAAATAATTGACAATTTCAATAAGGTGCCGAAATTATTTACAAACTTCAAAAAATTAAATGGATTGAAATCTTAATTTCATTTATAAATTTGTTGGGAGCTCCATTATGGATATGGTTCATAATGATAAATGAATATGAGGAGAGGGTGAGAGAGAAAAGAAGAAAAAAGAAACAAATGTTAGCATTTGAAGTTTAAAGGACATACAAGAGTATTTTAGTCGATTTGCATTCAAAACTAATTGAAAAGTTAACGAAACGTAGTTTAGTGTGAAATAAAATTTTCAACCCACCTTTCACAAATAAAAAGTCAATTGTACTTTATTAGCCTAACGGTTAAGGTTCTTGATTACTACATTAATGTTAGGGGTTCAATATAAAACTTGTTTTCAGTATATCAAAATTGAGTAATCTGCAATAAAATGCAAGTTAGATAATTAGAAAGCCATGAAAGAAACTTGTTATCCGAAATCTTCCAATTCTCTTAATGTTAAGTAACAATCAAATTATTGAACCAACTTGAGCATGACCTACTGGTTGGCAACGTTCCCTAATTTCAAATTAGGGTTTGAGACTCAGCACAGTATTTCAGTAGGGTGAATTTAAGAGTTACTAAAAAAAGCGATATAATATAAGAAAAACACAATCAATTTATTAGTATAAAACTATACTTTTAACATATGAATTATTGAATTAAGTTTAATTAAATCCATCAAATTATTAAATTTGTTAGTATAAAAATTGTACTTTTATTCTCAAGAAAGTATAAAACTATACTTAGCATATGAACTATTAAATTAAGTTTTAACTTAAATCGATCATATGATTCAAGAGATTTGTATTGCACGATAGATTTAACAAAATTAACTGTGAATTTTTTCTAAGAAAAGAGGTCTGAAAACCGACACGTCGCTTACCTTATAAATTTGAATCGCAACTACAACTCTCACCTCACCCTCAGTTTTGCATCCTTGCCTAAGACGTCGGCAATTATGCACCACCAACTTTTAGAAGGTTATTGCTGAGATTGAGAATGTGAAGCTGAGGTTAAGTGAAGCAATTTTTAATGAAAGATGAAACTTTAAACCCAAATTTTTGTTCCAAGACACCCATTTTCCAACTCAATCTTTCATTAAACAAGCATTTCCATTTACAATGTTGCTGGAAAATATGTTACAATGTTAAGATCTTATAACTTGCATGAGCTTCAAGCAGATTAAGATCAGGATCAAAATATGATAACATCATACCAGCAATGAGCAGATACACATGAAACTAAACTCAAATTCGCAATCCAAGTCACACATGAAACTAAACTCAAATTCGCAATCTAAGTCACCGAGTTAGCCTCACCCGCCACAAGATGAAGACATTTCAATGACTAAATTTCATGTGAGGTTAAAACCCGACCTATCTAAATAAAAATTATTATTTATTTTATTTAGGTGAAATATATATCCATCAATCTAATTTCATCTCAAGAATGAAAATCTCATTTTCTTACCACTTGGTGATCGAAATGTTTATCTTCCAATCAACTTTAGGCAAAAAGGAAATAACAATAAAAGGATGGAAAATAGCCCACAAAGTTCAAATCTTTTCATGACAGTATAGGATGTTAATATGAATATCGAGCCAAAGAGGTCACAAGCACAATCACCCGTAAAGATTTTAACTACCATCCACCATTACTTCAAAATCTCTCATGCTAATACATTCCAGAAAGCAACGGCCAAACATTTACACAATGCAACCACGCATCCATCCACGAGCCCTTCACTTGAAAATGTGAACACCACTGACATTCACTAAACCACCATCTTTGTCAATCAACTCAAAAACAAACTCGTCGCCTACTTGTAGGGTATTTCCCCTAAAAACCACTCACCGGACTTGCAGTTTTCATACGGCTGCAGATTTACAGGCCACAACTTTCCTGCAACATTAAGCATCACAGTGACAGCTCTCGTATGGTGAGCCTTTTAACAAAGCCGGCAGGCACATTCTGCACACGTTTGGAAATTAAATTTATATGTTGTAACGAAACTGAGTAGCTAGTGTATCTAGTAAGTGTAAAACTAACATGCCATGCTGATAAAATAAAATAGAAACTACAATGCCATTCTGCACACATTTATTTTATTTTATTTTCGATAAAAAAGTAGAAAATCTCTTTGAAATAGATCACATTCCAAAAATCTGGTAAAGTAGAATGATTGCACATTTGTTTGCCTTGCAATAATAGAAGTTTTAAGAAATTTCATATCCTTACCTTCTTGTTTCTGCAATTCTGCCTCAGTAAAACCATCCAAACTGTCTGCACAAATTTCACTTGGCTCCACCTTAAGCTCCTGAAAATAGACCCATTAAACCGTTCACTCGAACTAGATGAGCAAATTTTTATTTGCTAGGACTGAGAATTAATTTAACAATTACCATCCTTCTCTTCTGTACTCTATCAGCTATGCTCCTGTTATCTGATATTGAGAACAAAAAAAGAAACTCAATCAAGCACACACATAAATTTTTACAGAAAACTGTTTTATCTATGTATAATGCACTCACCAAGTGACGAGGGGAAGCTAGCATCACTAGTGTCTCGAAATATTACAACTTTGAACAAAGACTTTCTGCAGTTTATCATCTCAAATACACAAACATCACCTACTTTCAAACTATTATCACCCGTAAAGGCAGTCCATCCATGTAGAAAAGTTACACGTGTCCCTTTTCCGTGAAGGTTCAAAGCATATCTAACAGGCCATGATCTCTCATCTGAAACTGAAAGGGTGATATTGCCCTTTTTCTGAGTCATACACCTCTCAAGAAACTCTGTTGGTACAGTCTACAAAAAATGAAAACATCCTGTCTCAGCCAATAGACTGGCAGAAAATGAAAATAACTTATCCTTTCATTCAGAAATATGTGTCGTACTTTCCCTAAATTGTATGTTCCATAATAAGCGTGTCACTTTTCTTTCAAGGGAATGAACTATGCATTAAGTACCAGTAATATCATCGTAAGAGTTAGTTATTAGAAAATGAATGTCTTAACAAGTAGGAGTAAAAGGGGACATAGTTGGAAGTGAAATATTAACTCCACTCAACCCTAATTCTTGACAAAAAAACAAAAACAAAGAGGACCCTTATTCTGGTAAAGAGCAATTATATAAATATACATGGGTGGTCATCTCTTGCTCCACAAGAAAAGTGAAGCCAATTACATAAATTCTAACAATACATCATTTTAACTTCAAAACCTTACCGTTCTAAACAGAGTTATGTGGGATGGCTGCATGACGGTCCTGAATGAAGGGTTGTTTGGTTGAAAAGCTTCAGCTCTCAGCAAAGCTCTTGCTCTTTCACTGGGACTCAGTGTTCTTGATTTTGCAGGAAGCTTAAGCTGTGACTGTTTATGACCAGTAGCGTTGCCTCCAATTTTTTGGGTGGAAACTAAAACCCATAAAAAAAGTTTCACACACATGGAAAAGAAATTTTACAGGTCAGATTCTTGTTTCAATCGAAAGAGCATAATATATCATATAATCAAGAGAGTGGCAAGGACGCCATACCTCTCAAATCTTGCCTTGATCGATCCAAATCTCTCCTGGATTTTTCAAGCTTCAAAATATTTGATTTAGTGTCTGTAGTAGCAAAATGAGAATCAGATGGTAACAGATTTGCACCATTCTGAGCTTCACTAGTTGAATTGATCCTCTTCCTCTTCAGAGGCGAGACATGTGTAGACCATTCATCTAAAATTTGAATAGGAAGGTCGTTCCGATAATAAATTTCTTCCACATGAGACTTTTCACGTTGGATGTTATGGATTGGATAATCAATCTCTGAAGCAGTTTTATCAAAAATAAGAACCCAGAAATTTGAGTTCCCATTGTATCTAAAAACAAGCAAAGTTCCATATCCCAAAGAGTAGTATTGTGCAAACTCCTTCCAGCCATTCTGTAACCAAAGCTCGCCGTCATTTTTCACAAGATTCACTTTCCACAACCCACCATTTGGAACCCTGAGACATAGCGTGTTTGATAAAGAGTCTCCGTGTTGTTTCACAAACTTTGTTGGAATTTTCTGCACATAAAATTCAACACATTAAACATGATAGGGCAAATGAAAGTCTTGTCACCAACATTGTTGTTTATTCTGGTTTGGCTCAATTCAGTCAACAGAGAGCACAACCAACACAAGAGAAGAGCAAAAACACGATAAACTTGTAAAATTCAAGTCTCCATGTCAGTGTTAACAAGAGAATGGAGCAATGAAAATGACAGCATTGCTTACGAGCATCTGAATTTCTTTAGTGTTAGCAAGGATGATCTTGAAGAAGTGAGGAGGCTCTGCAACAACAGCTGGACGAAGTGAAGGCATAGCTGAATCAATTCAACGCATATACAAAATCAACGAGTAGATTCGATCTTAGGGCACTCCTCCAGTAGATGAGAACAGGCAAGTCCAAGAGACGTTTTTAGCAATGTTACCAAATGTGCACTTCAAGTAAAGTAAGTGAGGAAAATCTGAATAAATAAAGGACGAGTGACGCATGCGAAAACGACTTGTCGTTTACCAAATAGAATCGAATTACTGCTAAAACCCTCACCACCCCGATTTCGCCTAAAACCCAAGCAAGCAGTTATGCGTCACCTCTTGACGGCCCTCCGTCACCGGCGTGGCCTCCCGCCGACGACCTTCCACCGTTGGATTCACCGGAAACAGGCGGATGCGCCGCCGCGTCCCAGCCCCCCAGATCCGCCGAAGAAGCCGGAGAGCTTCTCAATCCACGGCGTGACGTGGGAGGACCCGTACAGTTGGATGTCGAAGCTGAGCGACAAGGTGGCGATGCGGCACATGGTGGCGCATTTGGAGGAGGAAGACAAGTACACGGAGGCGGTCATGTCCGGCACCGAGAGGCTTCAGTCCAAGCTCCAGTCGGAAATGGCTTCTCGCATGCCTTTCGACCTCTCCACTCCTCCCCTCCGTTGGGGACCCTGGTATGTCTGCTCTGAATCTGGAGGAGAAAGTGTCTGTAAGTTTAAGTTTTAGAGGGATTGAAGAATTTAAAATTTGAGAGGGAAATGAAAATTTGATCTGTTAAGTGGATGCTTGCTCGTCGAAACAGGTTGTACTATCGGCGGGTTGAAGAAGGAAAGCAATATCCTTCTCTCTGTCGGAGACTTGCAAGCTTGAATGAAGAGTTCATCTCTCATAAATCTCCTTCTGCTGGATTTGATTTTGCTTCAGGGAAGAGAATTGAGCAGAAGCTGATTGATTACAATCAAGAAGCTGAGAGATTTGGAGGTACTGCAACCAACACCCTAACTTATTATTACATTTTATTTTCAATTTAACTTGCTTGATTAATAAGCCAACCAGGGACAAGAAAATGGTGCTCTGGCAAAATATTTAACCTGTTTAATGCCAAAAAATAAAGATGATAAAAACTAAAAACCGCTAGTAGTTTGTGTACGGGGACGTCCGGCTGGCTCGGGTGACCAGCAGACCCGGAGTTTTGAGTCTGGAGTTGGCTGAGGCGGTGGGGGTCCGGGAGGCTCTTTCATGGATCCACTCGATGGGTTGGTCGGAGGTGAAGGTTGAGACTGATTGTCAATTGGTTGTCCAAGCGATTACCGACAAACTCACGAATGGCTTCACCCTTATCTCAGGGTTGGCCCATGGTATTGCAAGGCTAGCTTGTTTCTATGCTGATCGGGAGTTTGTCAGGGTTTCGTTTGATAATATCCTCCATTTCTTTTGTATGTAGATCTGCAAACAGGTTGGCCCATGGTATTGCGAGGCTAGCTTGTTTCTATGCTGATCGGGAGTTTGTCAGGGCTTCGTTTAATAATATTGGTTCCTTTTCTCAAAGAAAAAACAAACAAAAAAACTATATAACACAATTGAGTTTATTGAATGTTTTGAAGGATCTGGAAGAAAAGTCAAATTAATGTTTCCAAAATGTAGTTGTAAAAAACCACTAATTGGAGCATTTTTTTTCATCTCTCCGAACACAACTTATTAAAGTTCATACATTGATAGGTTATGCTTATGAAGAATTATCTGAAGTGTCACCAGATCATCGGTTTCTTGCATACACTATGTATGATAAGGAGAATGACTACTTCAAGTTATGTGTGAGAAACTTGAGTTCTGGTGCGTTATGCAGTAGGCCTCAAGCTGATCTAGTTTCTGGTTTGGCATGGGCTAAGGATGGGCAGGCATTGCTTTATGTTGTTACAGATCAGAATAAGAGGCCATGTCGGTCAGTTCATATGATTTAAAATGGTTTTCTGTTCCTTTTCTTGTATTTTTTCAGTTGGCTATTGGACTTGGCATAACCAAATTGGTTTTTGTTATTTTCTCATCAGAATATACTGCAGTATAATTGGATCGACTGAGGAAGATACGTTGGTATTTGAAGAATCTGCCGACAATGTTCATGTTAACATTAGACACACAAAAGATTTTCAATTTGTGACTGTAAATATGTCCTCCACTACATCCTCAAAGGTGCTAGTTTGAACATGTTTGGTTGCCAACATATCATATATTGTCGGGAATTGTAGTTTTACTTTTAGGCTTTTAGTTATGCAATAACATGACCATCTTTTAGGTCTTTCTTATTGATGCAGCTGATCCGCTGTCTGGCATGGAATTGGTGTGGGAATGTGAGGCCCAAGCGCACTGCATAATTGAGCATCATCAAGGGCACCTTTATTTATTTACTGATGCAGCCAAAGATGGCCAATTGGTTGATCATCATTATCTTCTCCGCAGTCCTGTTCATGCAAGTCCAAGACACTGGGAGGTATATCTATTATGGGAATCTTCTTGGTCCCCAATTCTTCAGCCCTATTGTTGTTATTTTTTCTTTTATGGTCATTGTTATTCATCCATAATTTGCTTCTATGTTTTATATGCCAATTGTTGTTTCTTACTTCTGTCTGTATACATTGTGAATACACGGTCATGCTTTTATTACCAATTTTAATGTAAATTTACTCCCAACTGTTGTGATCATACTCATGTATTGATCTCTGACCTGAACGTCTACCATTTATAATTATATCCAGTGTTATGGATGTCGGGAGATCGCGGCGAAATCGCAGAAATTTTCATATATCCGCGACGATACGGCAAAAATCGCCCCAAATACCGGTCAACTATGGTCAAACTAGATAATTTCAAATTAATTCCGGTTTAATCTGATTTAAATCAATTAATTCTGGTCTAATTTGATTTAAATCAATTAATTCCGGTCTAATTCGATTTAAATCAATTAAATTTCGATTTAAACCAATTAATTCCTATCTAATTTAATTAATTTTGGTCTAATTCAATCGGGTTCGTTCCAACACACTTAATCTGGTTTGACATTTATGTTATAAATTATAAATAATAAATATCATTCATTTTCCATATAAATTATAAACTAAATATCATTCATTTAGGTTATGCCTCCGGTCCAATACATTTAAAAATGATTAAATATCATTCATTTTGTTTTTAATAAATGATAAATATGAATATTTATTTATTACAAAACGCATTCTGACGCGATCTTCGCGCGATCTCCCCAAGTTTGTTAAATCTCCCTTTTTTCATTTAGCCGATATATCCCCGCGATCCGATATCTATAACACTGATTATATCATAATTACTGCAGAGTGTACTCATCGATGACCCAAATGTGATTGTCGAGGATGTTGACTTTAACCACAAGCACCTGGTACTTATTATAAGGGAAGGTCAAAACTTAAAACTTTGTTCAGCTTCCCTACCTTTGCCTGACGTGAAGGTATGCAAGGATAGATGCTATCTGGGGTCTATTTGAAGCTATAGCTTGATCGTGAATATGACTCGTTTTCTTCACTCTTGTATTCCTTGCTTTGGCAGGGAGCAGTTCATCTGAAAGACCTTCAACCGCAATTCCTGCCTCTTCCGAAACACGTTTCTCAAATTTCACCCGGTACAAATTATGACTTCCACTCTTCAACCATGCGCTTCACAATATCGTCACCAGTGGTATGTGCATCTTGTTCCACATTGGAGATGGTTGCAGCATGAGTCTATACCAACAGATGTTCATTTTTGATAGTGTGTTGGTTTATGCTGAGTACCTTTAGAATTCCTTTTATCCTACCAGTAAATTTATATGTCTCAATCATGATAATTTGGAACAAACAAGGGATTATATATATGTTACTTCAGTGCATAAGGGATAGTATGTCATAGGCATGCTACTAAACTAAATGACTAGCTCTATAATAAATAAATAACTGATTAGTTGACATGCCGTTGAGAGTTGTTATACTTTTATCTTAACAATTTGACACATGGATCTAGCATGTTATCGAGAAATTGCTTGATGTTGTATGGCGTCTTTAACTTTTAGGCTAAAAATAAAATTGAATATACCATGCAATCTGTAATCTGGACTTACTATATAATATGCAGGATATGAAAATCACATTTTAAGAGGCTTCATTTGCATTTATGAAGCTACAGTATCTGAGACTTGTGATTCAGTCGTAGAAGATATCATGGACTAAATTTGTCACAAGTTAGTATCTGATGGGGCAGTCTCGATAAACTTCTTCATCTATATATTAGTCGTACTCGTGGATGTATGCTAACATAAGTGCACATAGGTGGCCACTGGCCCCATGTGTATATTCTTCTTATATTTAAGTATTTATTTAATTGTTCGTACGTGTGTCTGTTCTACTTGTATATTTTTCATTTTCAGACGATAATATGCCCATTCAGTTCGATCTCCAAATATGTTACAGATGTCTGATGCTGTTGTTGATTATGACTTGTCAAATGGAAAATGGAATATTGTTCAGCAGCAAAATATGCTTCACGAAAGAACTCGGGTTTTGTATGGAACAGCATCTTCTGTAACCGTCAATGAGGGACCCACAAATTCCAAAACTTCAAACTCACATGAAGTAGTATGTGAAGATGATCACCTTTGGAATGATCTTTCTGAATTTTATGTCTGTGAACAACATAATGTCTTTTCTGATGATGGGGCTGTGGTTCCCTTAACTACCGTATACTCACACGGGAATAAGAAAGGCCAAAACCCTGGCTTACTTCATGGACATGGGGCTTACGGAGAACTACTTGATAAACGGTGGCGCAGTGAGCTAAAAAGCCTTCTTGATCGTGGTTGGGTTATTGCATTTGCTGATGTTAGGTTTGCTCGGTTTAGTTAATCTTAAAACAAATGCAGTATTAAACGTTTAGTTCCGATTGTATTTGAAATTAATATTATTTTGACGGAATCCTTTTCAGATTCAGAATTAAACGTAATGCTTTTTGATGGTCTCTTTGCAGAGGAGGAGGTGGTGGGGGTAAGAAGTGGCACCATGATGGTAGGCGCACAAAAAAGAAGAATTCCATTAAAGACTACATCTCATGCGCCAAATTCCTCATTGAGAAAGACATTGTGGATGAAAACAAGCTTGCTGCTTGTGGGTATAGTGTCGGAGGACTTTTGGTTGCTGCAGCCATTAATTCCTCTCCCGATTTATTCCGTGCTGCAGTTTTGAAGGTATGCGTGATTTCATATCATTCATAGTCCATATATATGATAGAAACATCCAGTTTGAAATTTTATCATGTGCAAATATCTGGAGAAAAAGGATAAATGTTTGTATTCATGTTTTTCTTAATTAAGTTCATTTAAATCTTGGTTCATCATTTTCACTTCCTCAAACTATTTCACCGTGTATGTATCAGGTTCCATTTCTGGATGCGACAAATACTCTTCTCCATCCCACTTTACCACTTACCGCAGCTGACTATGACGAGTTTGGATATCCTTGGGACATTGATGATTTTCAAGCCATACAGAAATATTCACCCTATGACAACATTCAGAAGGATGTTCTTTATCCAGCAACATTAATATCCTCATCCTTCACTACAAGGTACAGTATTCCAACATTTCATATGTTTTAATGATATCGTTAAGAAGAGTTACGGCTTTATGAACTGATAGGCCCCAAACAGACAGTGAAACCATTTTTATTGGCCATTAAATACATCATTATTATACTGTGCTATTTTGCCTTGGAACCACTAATCCGCTGCATTTTTCTGTTGAAGTCATTAAGACCAATATAATTGGGCTGTTAAACATCTCTATTCAACATATTATTTCAGATTCGGGGTGTGGGAAGCTGCGAAGTGGGCTGCACGAGTCAGGGAATGTACTATTTCAGACCCTCGTCGTCCAGTGTTGCTTAATTTAACTGCAGAAATAGTGGAGGAAAATAGGTATATGCAGACCAAAGAATCAGCTCTAGAGACTGCATTTCTCTTGAAGGCCATGGAATGCTAGTTTTTGTTCACAGTACAAACTACAATTAGAGTTGCTTTTAGTTTTATATGTTGGTTCTCATAGGTTTGTACACTTTGAAGAGCTACAAAATGCAATTTATGAATTCTAAATTAAAGATGTTACTACTTTGACATGTTAGTGTCATTGCCCTTCATCTACATCCTATCCTAATATCTTATTTGCAACCACAGAGGAGAGGATCGTGGTCTACTAATAATTTATTTTAGGGTTAATTATTGTAGTGACGCGTTTTACATTTTGTCCCAACTGTACTAAAAAGTACAAAATGAAGTCAGTTAATTGCGTTTTTTTATACTTTGTCCTAACAATGTTCGAATGTGGATGAAAAATATGATTTTTGTAAGAAAAAGACAAAAATACCCCCATAATTGATTTGAAATCAATTTAGTTGATTTAACTTGGACAGAAAATAAACCAGAATTGATTTATGGACTAAGAAATTGGACCGGTTTTGTATTAAATTATATAATAATAATTAAGTAATTAATAATATATTAAAATTTTTGAATGTCATAACTTTCTCATGCGAGCTCTGTTTCGAGCTCGTAGCATATCAAATTGAAGAAAATTGAAAGATCAACAACTTTGAAAAATAAGTTTGTGTGTATATATTTTTAATAATTAATTATATAATTTTTTTAATAATTAGTTTTGGATAACGTTAATCACTATATATTCTAAATAAAAAAATAAAATAATATTAACAATATACTGAATGAAATAAATCTCTCGTACTAAGATTTTTTTTGTGGCAAAATAAAAAAGTTGAGTGGCCAACCATATCTTCAAAGAGGTGAAGTTGTCAATGAATCACCATACATACCAACCACCAAATTAAAGCTCCCTTCAGAAAAAACACAGCATACAGTTTTGTCAACTATGGCACCAAAAAGGAAGTTGATAATGGGGGGTGACATTCTCGTACCCTACCAAGCACCAATTGTGTGAAAAGGACCGAACCAAAACCCACCTGCAATATATAATTGTGCAGTGAATGCGCATGTGTTTGATTTTCTATTGAAAGGAAAAAAGATATGGCCCCCATTTAGTAGCACAAAACAAATCCCAATCAACCAAACCAAACTTTTCTGTCTTTAGTTTCCTTTCCTTTTTCCAAGTCAATGATGCCCAGTTGCTCTCAGCGTCAACTCACTATAATTTTCCTTTTTTATCGGCAAATAAGAATTTCTAATCTTTCTTTTCTGAGAAATGTTTCTGCCATGAACAGGGTTAGTAGGAATTTGTCAAGAAAATGACCAAAGACCTGAAGTGAATGAGACCTTTGAGAAGAATAGGTGACAATAATAATGCTCAAGAGATGAACACATGGGATTTTGAACATTCTCAGTAAACACAATTTCCAAACCATATTATATAAGATATCACACGGCACAAGCTACAGCAAACAGACATAATTGGTTCACAAACAAGCTACAGTATTCAAAAAATATCTCATAAGCTTAAGAAGGATCAAGTAAAATACTGCAAGTTCTCTTTTCTGATCCCAATCACATTTACACAAATATAACATAATTGATTGATAATCAAACAATAATATCATCCTTCATGAAATAGGTCTTCAAATGCACCATAATCTCAAATTGGGGATATAAACTATTATTTTACAGAAGCAAACTTTTGTATAATATAGGGATAGGGCAAAAGCAGAACATTAGATGGTGTGAGCTGTGCACAGGCTGCTGTTGGGTACAAGATCCTAAGGCCTACTCTACAATAACTCAGCAGGTGAAAGAAAGAAGAAAAAATCAATCAAATAACAAGCATCAATTAACAAATGCACCCACTTGGATTAAGAGTCTGAGGTGATCAAATGAGTCTGGCTGCACAGAAAAATTGGTCCTCAACCTTGGATTTTTGTCCTTGTAGGGATGCTCGTGCCCTAAAAAAACAATACATCTTTCCTCAACCTGGGATAAAAGCATCAATATTTATTTTGGGTTTCATGTTTCTGAACCTTCTTCAACTGTTGCAAGCTCGGACCCCTCCTTGATATAGCTTGGATTGAGGAATTTAGCGACAAAGGCCCACAGCTTGTAAACATCCTCAAAATCAGTGAGGAAGCTTAGAGAAGCAGTGACAACTTCAAGCCGCACGAAACTACTCTTCCCATTATGCCGACCATTTTCCATTGGCCTGCACAATGTAGTGTCCTCGAGATTCATAGTATCCCCTTGCTGTCTGGGGATGTCTAAAATTCTTATATGGCTGAGGAAACCAAGGCCAAGAGAGATACCTTCCCTTTCAGCCAGCTTCTGAACAATTTCTGGACTAATTAGCCCACTCACTGGATCCTTCACATTAAAAGCCACAGCAGCACCCCTTTCGTATTTAATTTTTGGGCCATAAATGTGAACAAGGTTCTTGCCATGCCCATCTGAGCCAGGTAGCGTTAGTTGCAATAAGGATGTTACGAGCCAATTGATCAAAAACCGCAATCGGGTGGTGGTTTTATTAAGACCCAACATATTAACGTGATCAAGATGGCGACATACAATCTCTGGTTCTCTTCTATCCCAATCCTGACCGTCACCATATTCTCCATCAGTGGAGTACTCTTCATCATCCAGGCTAGTAACTGATACCTCTCCCGGCTCCAGCGTATGGCTCACACGCTCTTTATGAGTGTCTTCAATGCTAAAGGATACCCTTCTTCCCTTGCTTGGATGCTCATTCTCTTCCAAACCAAACAATCTACCACCGGAATATTTAGTCCCTTCCCTTCTTCCCAACAGCCTAAATTCTCCTTCTGTTTCTCTTCTTATGGCGCTCTCTTTTACATCTGCACAAATTTCAGAGGTTGAGCCATTCTCTAAACTGCGATTCTGAGATACTAAAGTGGAGGAACTGAGATAGGATCCATTCATACCAAATCTGCTGGTTTCAAATTCTTCTTGGATCTCCTCAACCTGCAGATGACCTGAAGGTTTCCCATTTTGTGAAGTCGGGTTGGCTTCTACAAACTGTTCTTCCTCGGGGGCCTCCTTAACACGTTCCAGATCTTGCGAAACTGATAAAATAGCAGCATCAAACGACAGAACATGGTGGTCATCTTGTTGTCCTCCTAGGTCTTTGTCATCATAAATTGGGCTGCCATACACCTTAGCTGTTGGTTTTGGAGAGAGCTGCTTGTTCTTCCTTCCAGTAAACCAAAAGGGTGGCAAAGGAGAAGCAATCTTCTGTTTGCTCAACTGGCCTGCACTGTCTGATCCCAAGGGACTCTGCCCCACATCAATCCACAAGGAGTTCTCAGACGACTCATCCTCGCTGAAGACTGGGCTCTTCATCAAGTCTCCAACTGAAATAATATCTGTTTCTTCAAATATGGTGCTTGTTCCATCTCTGTCGGAGCTGTTATCATGATCAATCTCTGTTTCAAATACATCCCTGACTTGAGCAGATGTATATGCACCAGAAAAGGCAGGCAACTGCGATCCTTGGCGAGTTTCAGAGGGCTTATTACCATTTCCGGCAGCTTCTTCATCTTCAGTTCCTATCATCTTGTCCAAACCATCTACAGAATCACTCAGATACATAGGATACTCAGGGGTGATTTTTACCATTCCAGAACCTGCAAACCCAGACTGATTATGAAGGCTTCCCAACACTGATTTCTTTATGAGAAGGCATCCAAAGCCAGTTGGGTCAAACCCAAATACCCTATAGAATGACGTGATAATGAAATCTGGGCGAAATAGTGACAACCCGAGTGAATCCATGTCTTTAGGACCCAACGACCCTGCATCAAGCAAGACATGCCAATTATTCTGTTGAGCTAGTGCCATCCACTGATATGAATATTTAGCCCCTGTAACTCTAGACTGAACAGGAAACACAAAAAGACCAGTTGCTGAATCCTTCTTCCTCCGCTTCTTGCTTGAAATTTGCTTTCTGAGATCAGTGGAACAAAGTTTAAGCGTTGGCCATTTAAACCAGGCACTGTAAACTTTGGCACCCTTCTCTTTGGCACTCTGTGCCATCCAGTTCACAGATTGACTTTCATAATCAAACATTGTCAGCAACTTTTTATTAGCATGAAAAGGATAGTAGTGAGCGAGTAATTTAAATGCTGATCCTCTGCTCACAGTAAAAACAAGGCTGTACTCATCCTCGGGAATGTTCAGATAATCCATAATCCTAGTCTTTATATCATGTTCCACAGTTCCCTTCTCAGCACCTCCATAAAGAGCATGATTACTCAAGTTTGCAGTTATCTCAGACAAGCTAAATGTAGACGATTCCCAATAATGAATGGTCTGAAGATATGAAAATAGCCCGAATCCACAGTAGTCGAGACATACCTTGGGTGCTAGATGCCCGTACTCATTTAACCTCAGCTGATCGACCTTCTCCGATGATTGGTACTTGGGATACATAGTGAGGAACTTCGAGAACGATTCGCGGGCATCGGGAATGTCATCTTCAGACTCAAATGTGCGCTCTGCTGCCAGGGCAGTAGCTCGGAGGAACTCCCGGTGTGCATGGAGCCTTGCAAGCGATCGCGACCGTCCCAAGCCTTCATCTTGATTCGAAAGGGACTCAGGCTCAATGTCCTGAGACTTAACGAGTGACCCAGCTTCAGATGCTTCTTCAAGAGCCTCCCTCAGCTTGTTCTCTTCAATCTTCCGAAGAACCGAAGGGTTTTTGGAGTCGATCGTGGAATCAGCTCCATCTCTTCTTCTGCTCTTCTTGTCCAGGAAGAGAGCAGCACAATGGGATAGAGGCTTCCACAGTGAAAGATTCATGGAAGCTGGTCTAAAGAAACAACCTCCAAGTGTAAAGTAGCTCAAGCTTTACAAGACCATAAGCGTTTAGCCCATCTAGCAAAGAACACAGACACAGATTAGGTTACAAAATCAGCTCCAGACGCAAAACAACAGGATCTTCAATCAGATCAGGAAAGAAAATTGAAAAGCCTACCCAGAAATCTGTAACCCTCAATTCGGGATAGCAAAAGATTCAATTGATCATTTCAACCTCGAAAACAAGATTTCCCAATAATTTCCGAACCCCAGATGCTCAAACCCTAGAACAAGAAGAAACCCAGATCCCAGAAACGAACCCACAACCCAGCAAGCGCTCGCAAGTAGTTCGCGACAAAAGGGTATCACGGAAACGAGAGAAATGATAGAATTTCCATCAATGTCGACATAAAAATCACCTGGAACGAGCTCAGCTCAGAAAAAACCTCCCTTTGTTCTCTACCTCTCTCTTCACTGCAACAAGAAGCAAGGAATAGAAAGTTGAGAACCAAAAACAAATGCTCGCAAGAGTAAATCCAAAAACCACAACACACCGATGATGATGTTGATAATTAGGCCATTGCAGTGCTGCTCATTGACCTCTCTCTCTCTCTCTGCATCATCTTCCACACTTTCTGTTAACAGAAGCAGTAAAAAGAGGACCTTTGACTTTGATAATAACTAGTAGCAGAAGAAGGTGTTAAGTGATCGCATTAATTTACTATCTTAGTGCTATTAATTTCGGGGTGTTTTTTCATTTTTAATTCTAAACAAGCAAATTTAATTTGATGGAAAGGGATGGGATGGGATGGGACCCACTACTTGCAAGACACATGGCTAAAAAGTCAAATAATCAGCAGCTGGATTGTAAAAGCTGTTTTCTGTTGACCTACCAACTCCAATTCTCCTTTTTTTATCGATTCATTGGAAATTTTGTGAGAAAATAGTATCCATACACATAAATATGGTAAAATTATAAGTAGGGGATGGATGTGTCAAAATTGTAATTTGTAATCTTGCAAAAGATAGAATCGAAAAATACATATATAGTAAAATTTGAAGACGAAAATTTGAGTTTTTTTCTCGTGTTTATTTGTCTAAATAATTAAGTGTTTGATCTTGTATTATTTTGTACTCTAATACTGTGATTCAATTTATTTAGATTGTATTAGTGCATGATTATTATATTGCGTTAATTAACTGGATATTATTGTCATGCCATTCTAATGAGTATACAATGTTTTTCAAATATTTTACTTCTCTAAAACTAATACTAATTTTCTTGTTCTCTAACCAAGTTGTATACATCTAACATCTGGACAATCTTTAGCTTTTATGGATATGGCTAATGTAACCTAACTTGGATTAATGCATTTTTACCTCATCTAGAATGTAAGATAATCAGTGGTAACGACATTTTAAAGCGGTGTGTTAAATTTGTTAAAAAATATATTTTAAAGACCGGATTTTATAAATTTGATATTGAAACAGACAAACAATTTTATGTTGTGTTTATATATGTATATGAAGTATTAGAATTTCAAATGAGTTCTTTTATCCTTAGAAATGTAAAACAAGATAAACTTTTATTTATTATAATGTGTACTTGGAGCATTTAGCTTATTTAATTTTTTTAATTTCTAAAGAACATTTTAAGAATATTTTTTTGTGAGTCAAATTTGAATTGCATTCAAACTACATGTAAGATATACAATTTATTGTTGAAAAGTTAAAATAGATGCATCAAAATTCTATTCAATACATAAAAATCTGTGTATCGTTCAATTTTTAATTTTATTTCGTAGAGCATTTGTTTGAGATGAACTAATAAATAATATATGTTTTATAATCATCATGAAGAGAGAAGATGCTTTTCCATATAGTACGTGATTCGTATGTGGGTCAGAAAATGAATCTAATACATTTTTGTATGTGGACGATTTATTTGGTGGATCATCTCCTATGTTAACTTTAACAAAATAAGTCTCCGGTAAATGAATAATGGTACGTACAAATTATGTATGGAAATTGACCAATCCTCCACCATATTGTCTTTTGACACTTAAAAGAAGGTTAGGTTAGGTGGGAGTGGGAGTGGTGGGTGGGTGGCTTCCACTTGCTGTCTGTACACAATGTGAAGATCCTATCCTACGCTCCTTTAACTTCAAATATTTAAAACCTATGTCCGTTTGGGATAGGGCAAATTCTCGAAGTAAAATGTTTTGTTTATTACCAAAAACACTATTTTATTACCATCATTGACAGGATGGTAAAAAATTCTGAACTCAACTGTACACCTGCCCCAATTGAAATAGGTGAAATTTAAAAAAATTAAGTTGTGAATTTTTAAACGGGTTTTTTTTCGGGTTGGGTGTGGATGGAACTACACCCGACCGAATCCAACAAGCACCCATAAATATTTTAATAACAATAATTAATTTAAATATTATTATATTATTTTTATTATCGGGTCAGTTTTCAACAAATTCTCGTCCCAAATGGGTTTTAAATGGATCTGACACTCGAAAAGATTTTACGGGTTTCGAACGGGTTGGGTGTCTGTTTAATATGAGCGAGTCCGAGTTTGGTTGGAAAACTCAGCCCATTGCCATTTCTAATGATTACTCTATTTTTAAATCATGTTTAATTTTATCTTAAACTTTGAAAATAATTTTAAATATTGAGATATATAGTATCTTTATGACCATTAGAGGATATTGAGATGTAAGGATGTCACCAATAAGTATACTTGTGTCTTTAGTTAGTAGCTATGTGTTAGTGAATATTCGAGGCTTTTAGCACTACTTGTCTTTTGAAATTGTATGTATATACGTGACATTAGAGATTAGTAACTTTTAATATCAAAGTATCAGTTCGATTCTTTTGAAGTGTTGATTTGAATTCCCCTTAATAACTTTCAGCAGTGATGATGTCGATAATACAGTTACGAAAATTGAAGTGATTGAGATGAAAATGATCTTAATGTGTTTGGCTTTCTCTTGGGGCATGATCCCTAATATTGATCTTGATTTCCTTGTATTGCATTTGGGGGGAAATTCTACTCTAATACATAATCTAGTCTATTACCAAGGTTCGAACTCAGTATCTCACGTATGATAATTAAGCTTTTATTGCCACTTGTTCTAACTTGTGTTGATAATAAGTGATCGAAATGTGTTCAACTTTTTCTTGGGGTTGGATGCCTAATATTGATCTAGATTATCCTGTATACCACTTGGATAATGATAATGCCGGTATACACTTATGAAGAAAATAATTATTTTTCGGCATGGTCCTGATGAACTTGAGATTTGATGAATTGAAGATGGGGTGCATGAAGCACCTAAATTGATTGCATTGGATGCATATTGGAGCTTTACACTTGGGCTATGGGTTTTGCACTAAATTTGTAAATTGGAAGAAAGATTCAAACAACCTTTTTTTTCTCTTGAAGATTTTTTGTATAAGATAAATTTTTTTTTCCTTTTTAATAGTTGGACATGTAAAATTTACATGTTTCAATTTGAAGGAGAATGTTGAGATATGCCGTATCACTCATGGCCATAACCACGGGAAGGTATTGAGATGCAAGGTTATCACCAATGGTTGTAACCATTGGTGATGGTATATATGTTTTTAGTTGATGGTTATGAATTAGTGAATAGTTGTGACTCTTATCAATAATTATCTTTTGAAATTATATATACATGTGTGAGTATGACACTAAAATATCAATAATATTCAACAAACATTTCTTATATTCTTAAAATTAAAACTTTAAAATTTTATTTTTGATGATATAATATACTTTAACTCGATTTTGTTCAATTTTAATTAAATAATATACTCTATTATTTTTTTAAAATGAAAAAATAATCATATCCATTATTCTCTTTTTTAGTGTTTCCTAAGTTTCAATTGATCTTATATCTGGCTAGACTCATGTAGAGAGCTATTTATGAATGGAGAGAAGATGTCAAAAGCTCAAATGGTATTTTTAAAGTGGAAACATCCAAAGGTGAAAACATAACCTAACGATTTAGTTAGTCAGAATCGGGTGACAAAAGTCGAATCACACTAAATAGTGACTTTAATAAGTCAATAATCATTGAGCCTCAAACTATTGCACCGCTCTTTGATTTGATTCCATGGCCACGAGTCCTTGGAACACTCAATCCCACAACCACTCAGAGCTCTCGATTCTATATCCAAGTTCTCGGAAAGCCGCTCATGCTGAAGGCGAACTAGACTAGAGAAGATTCATAAAAATGTGCTGAATATATGCTTCAGTAATTATAAAAAGAGGAGTTTCGTTCTGAAAATTTTAAAGTTAATAAAAAAATAATTTCATTTTTTGAAAACAAATATTAAGAATATCTTAAGAAGTTGAATAAAGTATATCAAAATATATTAGGATAACATAAAAAATACTTTTATAATTAGAAATTGTTATATCAAACAAGTGTGTACTAAGTCTACTACATTATCAAAGTAAAATATAATAATGTAATTTCTCACAATATGTTCTATTATTTTCTTTGTTACAGTAAGAGATCCATTGGATTCCCTCTGTAGATAAATAGTGAAACCAGTGCACACTACCCCATAACCAGAAGCTTCAAAAGGCAATGTCTGAGTTGACCAAGTTTTTTTTTTCTTTTACTCCGAACAAATTGACAAAAAAGTGCTGATAAAATGATGACCATGTTAGCATTTCGTATTGCATATCCCGAGGCTAATCTCTCCCCAAAAACAAAAAGTTGATTTTTCTATGTCCAAAAGTTCAGTATTCCACAAAGCAAGCAATGTTGATAAAAAAAGAAGGTATTTTATTCACCATAAATGAGTTTTTCATTGTTTTAAGCATGAGTTTTGTTTGCTCTAAGCAATGCTTCACGTGTTTGCATTGATATAGAACAGCTACTTGCACCAAAATTTGGTTGAACAAAACAAAGAGATCTTTACAAATTATAATCTGAACCACCGTCATGTTGACTTTAAAGTCAAAAGATGTTTACATGGAGTAAAATGAATCATAAGTCAACCCCACTAGCATGTAGAGTTTTCCTTATATCATGATTAAAGGTAATTATCAATGCAAATTGGTTTGTGCCTGGAAAAACAAATTCCAGACACAAAGTGTTCTTTACACACAAAACTACACAAATAAAATATTCATGAAACAAGAGAGGACAATACTTGGTCAACTGTTTTTTTTCAAAATACTTGGTCAACTTTCCAGTTGTACATTGGTAAGTGGAGTGCACTGCAGTAAGTGGAGTAAGCTCTCATGAAGTTGTCGATCACAAAACCTGATTCAGAGACACCCCGAGCCTCCCCCGAAGCCTCTCGACCTCGAATTTGCCGGAGAGCTCGTTCGCAAGCTCATGTCCTCGGAATCAGAGTCGGGCCTGATTAAAGAGAAGCCTTTGGCGAATTTCAAGCACACCATGATGGCGGTTCCTTGCTGGAGACCTGACCACTTCAAATCCAGCTTCGGCGAGTCCTCCAACAACCTGACCTCGCCGCTCTAGCTCGTGACTCGTCAATCTTGCTGCTCATCCACCTCCAATTCCCCTGAAATCGAGAGTGAAATCGCAAACCCTAACTCTAATTGGGTCTTGACGGAATCGAAGTGGTTGTTGGCGGTGGCCAAGGAGAGGACGAAGGCGAGGGTGAGGAAGAGGAGGGGGCGGTGGAGAAGGAGGAGGAGGGAGGTGGAGAGAGTTGCATTCACTTGAAAATTTGATGAATAGTTGAGGGTATTTCATCTTTTTATACAATTAAAATTGGACCAGATTAGATCATATTTTTTGGTTCAATTTCAGAGGTAATTTAGGTATTTTTAGTATTTTAGCACTAAAGTGTCCCAAAATGTAATTCAGGATATTGAAAAAAAAAATATAGGGTCTAAAAGTGAGAAAAGTGTATATTCAGATGCATAAAAATATCATTTTCCCTTGAAAAAGTTAAAGTAGTAAATTCACTTTTCTGAATAGCATTTTCTCTATTGTTCTTTATTATGCAAGCTTCGACCTTTTCCCCCCAAAAATGGTCTGTCTTTTTTTTCCAAACCTGTAATCATGCTCAAAACACACCAAGCGTAAAATTATTCCAAATTTAGTTCTAAAATAGACGTTACGAGGTAATTCAAGTGTACGATGCGAGATTTACGAGCCTAGGAAACGGTTTGAAAGACGCATCACTCGCCAATACCGGCCGCAATCCATAACACTTATAAATATTCATAAAATAATACACAACCCTTGAGGAAGAATTACACATTTTCATTATTAACGATATCTTACCCTAAATTAAGTAATTATTATATAATAGTTTGATTACGCATAGACGTGAGAGCGCACTATATATGATGAAAAATCAAAACATTAAAAATTGACCTTTAATATTTATATATAACCACAGAGTACATGACTTGTTGGCCTAACTAGCATATTTCATTGCATAAACAAACATGTGCATGTCACATTTTTCCTAATTAAATTTGACCAATGGTGCCATTTAGAATATTTATCCCGATAATATGGATTGTTTATCATAATCTTCAAGCAACAAAATGTGCATAGTTCTCCTTTACACAATGGAAAACTACAGTTACTACACTTTGGAAGAGCAAAACACAGTGCATTACGCGACAAAACCACCATTTCAGTCACATTGGTAACGTGTTGGCTATAATCTACAACGAGTCTGAAACTCTGAATGGTAGCAATGACAAGATGGCAAACTCAATATTGTAACAATTCGTTCGACTATTTGTCTAATCACAAATAGCGAAAATTAATTAAACAAACACGTAACAAAAAAGACAGACGATATATTTACCCAATTCGGTGCAACGTCACCTACATCCGAGGACACTCTGTCAGTGAAAAAGTTTTCACTATATGGTAATCAATAATACAACTTCAAGTATCAACTGGTTATCACACAAACCATTGTTCTAAACTACAATTATTACACATGAAACACCTCGACCAGGGACTCCCCCTGTCTTTGAGACCCCTCTCAATTCCACCATTCGAGCAAGCTTCAGTTGCTCGGTCAGTTCGTCCTTGTCTTCGACAGTCTTCGTGAATCTTCAATCACGTCCACATCACTTTACTCGATCAAACACTCAAACTACTCGAATGATGTTTTTTGATGTACACGGTTCTTATCAAATTATACAACCTCCCAACACGCTAGTTCAATACATTTAGGAGCTCTGAATAATTTGAGCATGAAAAACCTCTAGAGCTGCCATGGGAACGCCCTCGACTCTTATAGCAGCTACACAAGCCGCCTTGAAGCTTCGTTAGTGTTTCCTAAATCTTCTCGGCGAATCTCCAAAATCCAAGCATTCATTTTTCGTATAGGAGAGAACGTACAACTGTTATCTTATGGAGAAAGGGTAATATACCCAAAAAAATTCATGCATACACGTTTCTGCATATTAAAATAAGGAAACATCAAAATTTCTCAAAACTGCAACTTATCAAAAATACACTCAAAACATGTCCTACCAAAAGTTGTGACATGATGATCCATATTTTTCTTCATATTAAAAAATATAGCCAACTTAAACGTAACAAAAAATTTCCCCTTTGGCTATTTTTTAGGCAAACACTTTCAATCCTACCAAAACAGTTTTCATGACGAGCAACATAAACACAGAAAGATGTTATTACTGAAGTCAACACAAGTCTCGAGATATGTTACCATGATACCGATCTCCCCCTGGTTGCCTTAAAAGATATCAAAGGCACGAATCAAATAACCATAACTTGAGATCTCAAAACATCAATGTCTCAGAGGTGGATGTCACGAACAATGTCACAATCATCAGGAGATTCTTTCAACTCCAGGTCACCACAATCATCTTCATGAATCATAATATCTTTATCTCCCCCTAATTGCCTTGAATTGTGCCCGATGATGAACACAGATGCATGGTGTTGCCAGAGGCGCCAGATGTCTCGATAGATGGTCTAACAAGATCACGAGCATGTTTTCCTTCGAATAACTTATGGTTGATGATGAGTATATTTGGATGCTTGCCTGCCACATCTGAGACATACACGATATTGGGGTTGTGCTGGAGCAACATCCTAGTGATTAGCGAGGAAACCCAATATGAAGCTTCACAGCAAAACACCTGGCATGTTTTGCTAAGTGATCACAGACACAATCACTAAAGACAAGAGGAGAATGAGTACCTATCTTGTAGATCAAGCACGTTAGTTCGGACTTCCTGCTTGAGCAGTTTGCCACCCAAATTCGGTATAGCACCGAGTACTTGGCAGTCAGCTCTGCGGAGACCATCGATCCTTTGGAGGGCCAAACTTTCTCCCTATTACCTGAGATCTCTTTGGCAATGATGTTCATGGAAGGAACATCATCTGAAGTGACTGATGTGCTCCTCTCAAGGTAAGAATTGATGGCATTGGAGGAGAAGTCAAAACAGTGACCTCTAACGAAGACATTTCTGAACTACGGGTCTTCGAGATCACCAAAAGATGTTTACAGATTCACAACAAGTTCTTTTACTAGTGGTGGGATAGCACATACCAACATCTGTGACTGTCTTGAGTAAACCATCATTATGCAAAAAAATTCATAACAACATCAATATTTTTGGCTTTAGCAGATAGTTCCCTCTCAGGGAAAATGACACGATGATACACAAATCGCTACTTGAGAACCTCGTCTTCCTTGTGCATTGGTACATCGTCCAAAGGAGCAGCAATTTCCCTTGCCTTAGTGATCATTTTCTTTTTCTTCAACCTTTTCTCAGATTGAAGAGTAGCAATACACAAGTCTTTCTCGCTCTGAAGACCATCATCATTAACAATATTTCTTTCTCCACCACCACCACCATCATCATCATTTTCTTGAACAAGGGAAGTCAGAACCTTTTCTGTGACATCTTCCCACTCGTCAGCTTCAAACATATTCACTTGAGTCGAGGAGGTTGAAACATCCTCTACCACATCTTGATTCAGACTCTGAGTTTCTTCACCTATCTCGTCAAGAGGTGATTCTTGAGCCCCAAGCGGAGACTGACTTGGGTTAGTCTAAGCTGTAGGTGTTGGGAAATCTTCCACAACATCTTGTGCAAGATCTAGGGTTTCTTCAACCACACCCTCATGAGGGGCTTCTTGAAAAACAGTAGGGGATTCTAAAACACCCTTATTTCTAGGGTTTGCATCAACATACTCAGATGGAATAGGGGAGTTAGAGTTACCTTGACCCGTTGCACATAGAGTTGATTCAGTATGAGTGTCTTCCATGACCGCCCCATCTTCTGCTTCTTCGTCGCACGATGCTCTACTGACATTGGGATTTGTCAGAACTTCTTTCTTAACAATTTCCCTTTCTTTTAAAGTCTTTCTCTTTTTCTCATCTAAGTTAGAAGAGCTTCAATACACATGTCTCCGTTGCTTTGAAGACCATCATCATCCACAACATTCCTTACCTCATTATTATCATGGTTTTCTTGAACAAGGGAAGTCGTAATATCTGCCCTGACATTTTTTTGCTCATCAGATTCATCCAAATTTTCTTGAGCCGAGAACGTAGGAACATCCTTCACCACATTCTGATTCAGGCTATAAGATTTATCATCTACCTCTTCAAGAGGATATCCTTGAGCCTCAGATAGAGACTGAATTAGGTTAGTCGGAGTTGAAGATGTTGGAACATCTTTCTCCACATCTGGTGTATTGTTGGGATTTTGTGCCCTAGCACAATGTATTTTCAATCTACTCATGTAATGAGATTATTAATTGAAATAAAATCGGCATTTATATTACTAAGTGTTGTAGTATTATCTTAAGTATGATTTGATTTGTATCATTGATGTGTCAACACATGATAGTAAATCTACAGATCAGATAAAATCACACTTAAGTTGTCCCCGATCAAAATAGCTTCATAAGAATCGATCGGTATGAGGCTAACTCTAAATGATCACGCCCTACTGATCATGACCAGAAGGGGGCCGGAGTTAGATCATAGTATCGCCAGACGGGGTGATATAGGACGACCTGATCGTGAGTATGTTACATAGATACAATCATGAACATACTCATATGTCGGTACGTGAAATCACATCCTCAGACGGAAGGATCTTTGAGGTTATTATGTGATGAGTGACGAGTTTGACTCAGTCTAACGTCTCCTGTGACAGGGTTACAATAATAGTTGTGATTGGCTCGATCACGAGTCACATGAGTTGACTCAATAGATTGCTGAAGGATTTATCCCTCATACAGATGTATGAGCATATATCTGTTTAGGCCACTTGATGAGTACAACTGAAATACAATAGCATGGTCATGCAGTCGATACCGAGTATCAGTCACAATTCAGTTAACTTAGATCAAGAAACATGACAATTGAACGAGGATGACTTGTCTTTGCCTCGTGGTTGTCAAGATATCAAGAGGATAAAAGGATAATTTCATGTACGACAAGGTTAAGTCGAAATCTTGATAATCATAAGCGTTGGGTAATCATGATGTCTTTTTAGAGGCCACTCATGATGGAAAGGGTAAAAAGATAATTTTTTACCAGTCCGCCAACGTTTCGTGAGCCTAGAGGGTCACACACTAAAGGTTGAGTAAAACGGATGGAATCATGTAGAGGAATCACGAGAGAGATAATTCTTGTTTTGGATTAAACCAGATTAGAACGATTTCAGTTTAGGATTAAACCGGAAATCAAGAATGGTTTAGCTGAACCAATTAATTAGAATCTAAACCAATAGATTTAATTAATTAATTTTAGCTAAACAGGCCTAGCCAGATTGGGTTAAGCTAGAATGAGCTTCTCTACTTAATTAATTAATAAGCTTTGGGCTTTAAGCCCATTAAGGCTTTTAATTAATTAATTCTTAAAAAGAGATATAAAAGAGAAATTTTCAGATTTTTCATCCGAAGAATTTTTCCAAGAAAAACCCTAGCCCCCTCTCTCTCTCCCTCCATTGACCGGTCGGCACCCCCTCTCCCTTTCCTTCCCGTTTTACTTGCTTCGGTCTTCTAGCAAGGATCGTTGTGATTATCCTTTAGATTGCTCTTTTTTGTGTGGACGTTCTCTAGAGGTCACTGAATTATTTTAGTGACAAGGGATTTCAAATCAAGTTATATTTTATGATTTATTTTTCTAGCCTAGATCTCATGATCAATCAATGATCATGTAAGATCCTTTAATTATACGGACTTTTGAGGTTAATTTCTTGTATGGGCATGAAATTAATTGATTGGAACCCTAAAAAATTCCTTCACTAGTATCAGAGCCTGGTTACATATGGTTATTGTATTCGAGCATGATAGGCTAGATTTATTTTGCAATTGATTTCGGTATTAATTTGAAACTTGCAAAATAATTTTTTGTTTGGTTAGTGAATTAATTGCTGGAATTTATCAATTTGTCGCTAAAAAAAATTAATTTTGATCGAGTGAGATCGGGTCGAGACCCGCGGGAAGCCGAGGCTAGCCAAGAGGCTAACCCCGGCCAAGCCACGGGCTGACCGGCCGGAGCGGGAGAGCCGACCAGATCTGCCTATGGCAGATCTGGCCGAGCCTCTCGGCTTTGGTCAGGGGAGGGCCACGGCCCGACCAGGACCGGCCAGGCGGCCCGCCACGGCCAGCCCTCATGGGCTGGTCGGTCATGGCGCGGCCAGCTTTGGCGGCCAGGGTTCGACCGATTTTGGTTGGGTCAAACCGGATAGGATTCGGGTCAGAACCGACCCAGAAAAATAAAGAATTTTAAGAGATAATTAATTAAAATTTTAGACCGGTTCGGTTTCGATAAACCAGAGCATGAATCGATTTAATTCAGAAATTAACCGGTTCAAAATAACGGTTTCGATAAATCGAATTTTATGATTTAAATCAAGATAAAATTGGAATTAATACGTTTGCTTGATAACATGCTTGTTTCACAACATGATTGTTTGATAACACGGTGTTTGCAACATGATTGCTAAGTTAGCCCGATTTAGAATTTAATTTCGGTTTGCAACCCTGCGAGTTGCTTTTGGGTTGTAATTTAATTGTGACCTGCGTGTCACGGCATTTATTTTGTTTAAATTAAATGTAATTACATATTCACAAGACGAGAAGAACCGAAGAGAAGGACGGTGATCCCGAGGAGGCGTGGAGCCAGTGGGAGTCCAAGAGAATGAGGAAAGACAAGACCTAGTATAGGTTTTAATTTATTCCAGTAGGGTTAGCGGGCTAGCTAAAGCAAGTTTACATTTATGTTCGTAAATGTATGATTGTATGTATGATTTAATTTTCATAAGTTTATGTTAATTAGATCATCACCCACGTGTGTAAAGATTAATAATAATGAATTGATCACACACATGTAAACCGGAATGAAAATATCTCTACATGGATTTGTAGTTGATAATTTCAAGTTAAGATCAAGTAATGATCAGTGAGAATGGACATTTAAAACGGCAAATAATTTTAAGTCAAGCTAGACACCGCCCACATTTAATAACTTCGATTAGTTCACAGACCATGGGAATGGGTTCTAAAAGGAGATGGGCAATCTTTTATGGGTGCGTGCGCATTAGCGGAGTAACCATGCAAATTGGACCATGCGTTGAAAGGTGGTTGACTTGGTTGCGATTCTCAGATGATCTGAGCTAGGGTATCAGATATAGGGCAATGCCGTATACATAAAATGTATAAGCCCTAGCCAAGAATCACATGGTTTTGTGAAAGGACCAGACTGTCCTACTCCAATGTCCAAAACTGGGGCGATGAGATTAACTCACTTCAGTTTTGGGTATGCGGACATCTTCGTTTAGATTCAGAAATAAGAATCAGAAATGTTCATACTCAAGTATCTCTCACTTTAACTTAATCAAGAATCTAATTGAATGATTTTCATGTATAGATATAATGGCACCGTCGTTACCCAAATCAACACGTTCTGGCAGTGAAGCGCTAAAGTCTCTTCTGTCGAATGACAAGCTCTCATGGACCAACTTCCTAGTTTGGGAAAGGAACCTGAAGCTTGCCCTTCAGTATGACAAACAGGAGTATATCCTTACGGATAAGCCAATGAAAGTGCCTGCAGATGATGCCAGTGAGGCCGGTAAGACTGCTTATGACAAGTATCTTAGCGACTGGACAGATGTTGGCATCCTCAAGGCCGGGTCCATGGAAAATGACACCTAGGACCAGTTTATGCATCTCATGGACAATCCTCAAGAAATGATGGAGGAGATTAAGATATACTACCAGAAGAATGCTCGTGTCGAAAGATATGACACTCTTAGCGAGTTATTCCACAACAGGCTCAATGCCAGTGAGGCATTAAGCCCACATGTCCTCAAGATGAAGCGCATCTTTGATCGCTTGGCCAGTCTAGGTCATAGCTTCACAGAGCAGCTAAAATCGACATAGTTCTGATGTCACTTCCTAAGGTTCATGGAGATGTAATTACTAGTTACAATCTCCATAATATGGAAAAGACCATAAATGAACTACATTGGATGTTGGTGACACCATAGAAGAATCTCAAGAGAAAAACCCCTGAGGTTCTGATGGTCAATAAGGATGTCAACTTTAAAAGAGTTGGAAAACCTACTGGCAAGTCATCAGGATATCCCAGCAAGGGCAAGGCTCCAGCAGTGGCGGGTAAGGGTAAGGCGCCAATGCACCTAGCTGAGCAGTTAAGGGTACCCAGGGGTCCGAAGATACCAGCGATTCCTAGAATCGAAGGGAATACTTCGAACGCAGGGGTAATCTGTTATTACTGCCAGCATCCAGGTCATTGGAAAAAGAATTGCATGCAATACAAGGAATATGTGAAGAGCTTGCAGAAGGGAGGACACCCTTCGGGACCTCGAACAGGTATTTACGTTGTTGAGTATAATCTCAACGTTACTTTCTCAGATACATGGGTAGTTGATACCGGAGTAGAAACTCACATTTGTGTTAATCTGCAGGATCTGGAAAGTAAGAAGCTCCTAGGGAAAGTCGAGCAGGATCTGACAGTCGGAGACAACAGTTCGGTGTCAACGACGACTGTCGGTTCTGTTAGTCATAGGATGCCCACAGGGCTTATTTTAGTTTTGAACGATGTCTTGTGTGTACCTACTTTTTGTAGGAATATTATTACAGTGTCCAGTTTGGACAAACTTGGTTTTGTATTTTCCATAGATAATGGTTTAATTACTTTATCAAGAAATAATATTGTTTATGGCACTACATCAATGGTTGGTGGTTTGTACGTTTTAAATGTTGATAACTCTAACTACAGTTCAAACTATAACGTAAATAAGAGGTTGAATTCGGATGACTTAAACCAGACAATGATGTGGCACTGTCGTCTGGGCCATATTGGCGAGAAACGCGTCTCGACACTTCACAAGTCTGGACTGTTAAGTCCGTTTGAATTCACACCAATCGAGAGATGCGAATCTTGCATTATGGGAAAGATGACAAAGGCTCCTTTTGGCGGCCTAGGTGAAAGGGCAAGCGATCTCCTGGGCCTAATACATTCAAACGTATGTGGGCCCATGAGTACATAAGCCAGGAGAGGTTTCAGATACCTCATAATCTTTACCGATGATTACAGTATGTATGGGTATGTCTTTTTATTGAGACATAAGTAAGAATCTTTTGATAAATTCAAATAATTCCATAATGAAGTACAGAACCAGCTTGGTAAGAGTATCAAGGCACTTTGGTCTGATCGAGGTGGCGAGTAGTTATACCAAGATTTTCTCAGTCACCTAAGGGATAACGGTATTCTCTCGGAACTAACTCCGTTAGGAACCCCTCAGCTGAATGGTGTTTCCGAACGGAGAAACAAAACCTTGCTTGACATGGTTCGTTCCATGATGAGTCATGCCGTCCTTATAGTATCTTTCTGGGGCCATGCCCTAGAAACGGCCGCATTCATTTTGAATCGGGCACCTAAGAAAAGGCCGTAGAGACCACTCCATTTGAGGTTTGGCATGGGAAGTCTCCCTAGTTGTCTTTCCTCAAGATCTGGGGGTGCGATGTTTACGTCAAGCGGATGCTTAGTGACAAACTCGAACTCAAGGCAGATAAGTGTGTCTTTGTAGGGTACCTCAAAACTACTATGGGGTACTACTTTTATAAACCCGAAGAGAACAAAGTTTTTATTGCCCGAGGTGGGGTTTTCTTGAAAAGAGAATTCCTTTCCAAGAGTCCTAGTATGAGTCCTGTGCTTCTTGAAGAAATCTCAGAAGACACATAACAACCTTTAGAGGATGTAGAAGTACCCGATGAGGTTAATGATCAGAGTCCCATTCTAACAGAAACTCCTGTAGGACCAAGGAGATTTGAAAGATCTCGTCAAAACCCAGTCAGATATGGCTTTTTAGCTACAGAGGGTAATGACTTGATCGTTGTGGATCAGGATGATCCTGCAACAGTTCAGCAAGCCTTGTCCAGTCCCAACTCCAAAGAATGGCGGAATGCCATGAATGAGGAGATCAAGTCCGTGAAAGACAATTAGGTCTGGAACTTAGTAGACAGTACACCAGAGATAAAACCTATAGGGTGCAAGTGGATATTCAAGTTAAAGATAGATATGTACAGAAAGCCTCGAACTTACAATCAAGATTGGTTGCAAAAGGATATCGTCAAGTCCAAGGCATGGACTACGATGAGACCTTTTCACCAGTAGCCATGTTTAAGTCAATTCGAATGATGTTGGCCATTGCAGCATATTTTGATTACGAGATATGGTAAATGGACGTCAAAACCGCATTCCTTAACGGGAATTTGCAGGAGGATGTCTATATGACTCAGCCAGAAGGTTTTGTCGATCCGGATCATCCCGAAAAGGTGTGTAAGCTGCAACGATCCATTTATGGATTGAAGCAAGCTTCCAGGAGTATGATCTTAAGTATGATTTGATTTGTATCATTGATGTGTCAACACATAATAGTGGATCTACAGATTAGATAAAATCACACTTAATTTGTCCCTGATCAGAATAGCTTCACAAGAAGCGATCGGTATGAGGCTAACTCTAAATAATCACGCTCTACTGACCATGGCCAGAAGGGGGCCAGAGTTATATCATAGTATCGTCAGACGGGGTGATATAGGACGACCCGATCGTGAGTATCTTACATAGATACAGTAATGAACATACTCATATGTCGGTACGTGAAATCACATCCTCGGACGGAAGGATCTTTGAGGTTACTATGTATAACCTAGGGTTTCTTCAATGACACCCTCATAAGGGATTTCTTGTCAAACATCATGGGACTCTAACACACTTGAGTCTCTAGTGATTGTTTCCATATATTCATATGACACAAGAGATTTAATGTTACCTTTACTCGTTGCACATTGATTTGACTCAGCACGCGTTTCCTCAGTGACAGCCTCAACTTCAGCCTTTTTGTTCCTCGCGACGCTTCTAGGTCCAGTGCCTTCTTTTGGGGCGGTCTTCTTCTTCATCTTAGGCATTTGTTTGCAAGCTGATATGACAGTGTTTAAGACGCTTCAGGCGCCAACCATTATTAGTGTAGAGAGTGGATTTACTTCACGACTTCCTTTGGGAGTACGAGAGAATGCAACGTGCGAGGAGTGGGTTGATTTTCGAAACACAACCTTATTTACATATGGGCCTTGGTTTTGTCCGAGCCCATATTCGGTTTAGATTCCTTTCGGTCCAGAGAGGAGGAAACGAATCAGCAAAGCTCCTCTCCATCATTCAATGCTCTTATTGATAAACTACGTCCATCATTCAATGATCTTATTAATCAACTACGTAGAGCCCTAGAGGGGACCTAAGGCTTTCAAATCAATTTGCATTCAAGGTTTTGGTGAATATGTTTACGAGCTGTTGCTCAGTGTAGCTGTACTCCAATATGGAATTCTTGTTTTCAACCAAATCCCGAATAAAATGATGTCGTATATCGATGTGCTTAGTCTTGCTGAGTTGTACCGGGTTCTTTGAAATATTTATTGCACTGATATTGTGACAGAATAATGTCACGACAGACTGTCTGACATCACATTAGGCAAACAATTGATTCATCCAGAGCAGCTGCGTGAAACTACTCCCTAAAGCAATGTATTCAGATTCGGCTGTAGACAATGCTATGTAATTCTGTTTCTTGCTAAAACATGAAATAAGGTTGTTTCCCAGATAATCACATCTTCTAGAAGTACTTTTCCTAACAGTAGTACTTCCTACCCTGTTTTTATCACAGTATCCACCCAACATAGAAGAGGTATTAAATGTGTATAAAAATAAAATAAAGTAAGAGATTCTTGAAGTGTACTTCACTGTGCTTTTAGCTTGATATAGATGGCTTCCTTTAGGGTTAGCTTGCTCATCTTTTGTGATCTTGACCTGGGTGGAAACTGAAGTTCGCTTATGAGAGGAGTTTTCTAAGCCAAATCTTTTCACTTTGCATTCATCATATTTACTTTGAGAATTAAATATACTATCTCTCATCTGTTTGATCTGGAAACCCAAGAAAACTTTTAGCTCTCCTATCATGCTCATCTTGATCTCAGATTGCATATGCCGAACATATTGATCCACCATGTTGTCTGACATTCCCCCAAATATAAGGTCATCGACATAGAGTTGGTCAACCATAAGATTTTCCTCCTCCTTTTTGATGAACAAGGTTTATCAACTCCACCCTTTTCATAACATGCCCGAGGATTTTGCTTGAGTCCATAGAGAGTTTTGACATCCATCTAAAATAGAACAAGTCTGGCTTTATCGAGAACAATGTCAATGATATTTTAATTGAATCGAAAATAACATGCAATGTCAAGTCTCGTAACTGGAGCAAATAGTTTGAACCGAAACTTGTTGGGATTTTGTGCCCTCGCACAATGTATTTTCAATCTACTCATGTAATGAGATTATTAGTTGAAATAAAATTGGCATTTATATTTCTAAGTGTTGTAGTGATATCTTAAGTATAATTTGATTTGTATCATTGATGTGTCAACCCATAATAGTAGATGTACAAATCAGATAAAGTCACACTTAAGCTGTCCTCGATCAAAATAGCTTCATAAGAAGCGATGGATATGAGGCTAACTCTAAATGATCACGGTCTACTAATCATGGCCAAAAGATAAATTCATAGTATTTCCAGACAGGGTGATATAAGACGACCCGATGGTGAGTATGTTACATAGATACAGTCATGAACATACTCATATGTCGGTACGTGAAATCACATCCTCAGACGGAAGGATCTTTGAGGTCACTATATGATGAGTCACGAGTTTGACTCAGTCTAACGTCTCATGTGAAAGGGTTACAATAACGGATATGATTGGCTCGATCACGAGTCACATGAGTTGACTCAATAGATTGCTGAAGGATTTATCTCTCATAGGGATGTATGAGCAGATATCTGTTTAGGCCACTTAATGAGTACAACTGAAATACAATAACATGACCATGCAGTCGATATGGAGTATTAGTCACAATTCAGTTAACTCAGATCAAGAAACAGGACGATTGAACGAGGATGACTTTTCTATGCCTCGTGGTTGTCAAGATATCAAGAGGATAAAAGGATAGTTTCATGCACGACAAGGTTAAGTCGAAATCTCGATAATCACAAGCGTTGGGTAATCATGATGTCTTGCTAGAGACCACTCATGATGGAAAGGGTAAAAATGTAATTTTACCAGTCTGCCAACGTGTAGTGAGCCTAGAGGGTCACACACTAAAGGTTGAGTAAAACGGATGGAATCATGTAGAGGAATCATGAGAGAAAAAATTTCAGTTTTGGATTAAACCGGAAATCAAGAACGGTTTAGCTGGACCAATTAATTAGAATCTAAACCAATAGATTTAATTAATTAATTTTAGCTAAACAGGCATAGCCAGATTGGGCTAAGCAAGAATGGGCTTCTCTACTTAATTAACTAATAAGCTTTGGGCTTTAAGCCCATTAAGGCTTTTAATTAATTATTTCTTAAAAAGAGATACAAAAGGAAAATTTTCAGATTTTTAATCATAAGATTTTTTTCAAGAAAAATCCTAGCCCCCCCCCCCCCCCCCTCTCTCTCCTTGGCCGGACGGCGTTCTTCTCCCTCTTTTTCCCGTTTTGCTTGCTTTGATCTTATAGCAAGGATCGTTGTGAGTATCTTCGGATTGCTCTTCATGTATCGGCATTCTTTAGAGGTCACTGAAATCAATTTAGTGACAAAGGAATTTCGAATCTGAATCAAGGTAATTTTGTGATTTATTTTTCTAGACTAGACCTCATGATCAATCAATGATCATGTAAGATCCTTAAATTTATTTGGACTTTTGAGGTTAATTTCTTGTATGGACATGAAATTAATTGATTGGAACCCTAAAAAATTTCTTCAAAAATAACATGCAATGTTAAGTCTCGTAACTGGAGAAAAAGTTTCATCGAAGTCCACACCTTCGACCTTCGTATAACCTTGTGCAACAAGTCTGGATTTTTCGAGAACAATGTTAATGACATTTTTATTGTTATCTTTCCCGTTGAGCGTACTTTCGAGGGCAGCGTTTGCATCATACCTGACATCAGTACCACTGTAACTTTTGGGATCAACCTTGCGCCGGGGCTCTCGATCAACAAGGATATAGCATGTTGGGCCAAAGACATGAAAGTACTTAACATTTGACTCCCCCCCCTCCATATCTCATAGAGTGTAATAGTAGTACATGGACGAAGAGTAAATCTATTGTGAATATGGCAAGTCGTGTTGAGTGCCTTTGCCTAGAAGCGAAGGGGGTGGTCTTTGGCTAGCATCACTGCCCTGGCCATCTCTTGAAGGGTTCGATTCTTTCTTTCCACAATGCTATCCCATTTTTCCCTATGAACCTTCTTGCATAAAGAACATACATATTTCTTTCCTCCAAGACTTTCAACTTGCATTGGTCCCATCAGATCCACGTGGAGCAGTTCCAACACTCTCAAACTGGTAAGATGTTGCACCATCTTGTGTAACATCTTGACTTGTTTCCCAATCTAGCAGTCACCACAGACTCTCCCTTCATCAATCTTGAGTTTTGGGACACCAATTATGGCTTTTTCTGAGATCACCTTCTGCATGCTCTTGAGATTCAAATGTCCAAGTTTTTGATGCCATAGCTTGGCCTCATCTATTTTGGAAAGAAGACATTTAGACACCAGGGCATCTGTTGGAGAACAAAGATAGCAGTTATCTCGAGATATGGTTCCCTTCATGAGCTCGACATGTTTCTCATTTAGCACAACACACTTGTCACTAGTAAATATTACAAATAGGTCGATATCGCATAATTGACTAATGCTAATATGGTTAACAGTGAGCCCTTCTACCAATAATGTCTCGATTAAGCATGAGAAGCCAGGAAAGTTTAGTTGCCCTTTCCCAATCACTCTAGCTTTGACCCCGTCGCCAAATGTAACGTAGCCGTTTAAGCATGGCCTTATGTTGGTTAAAAACTTACGGTCACAGTCATGTGGCGAGAACATCCACTATCAAAGTACCAATCCTTACCAGTGGACGCATTAAGTGTAGTGTATGCGATGTTGGCACGGTAGGTCACATTCTTCACTCTCCACTCTTTCTGTGGTGTGGCCTTTCGACGAGATGACACATGCTTGTGTGATGGTTGATGTCGATTATGTTTCTTTCCGTAAAGATGATAGCAAAAAGGTCGTATGTGGCCTTTTTGTCCGCAATAATGACAGACCCATCGTGGTCTGTTGGGGGAGTCAAAAAGATGTTGTTGAAGATGTCTCTGAACTTGGTCAATTCCAGATATCTGTGGCATCTTGCTTGACATCTTACTTACAACCTTTTGAGAAACAAATACAGCCTGAGATGTGGAAGCATTGTGAGTGTAACCTAGTCCTTTCATATTCCTGGCTGGTTTTCCAATAGGCAAGATTTTTTTCAAGGTGTTGGGTGCTGGAATTCATCATCCTGGCTGTTTTGGTCATCTGATCAAGTTCCCCATTTAGTCGAATGACTTCTCGCTTTAGGTCGACAACAATTTCTAGTAGCCTTGTCTTATCTTCAGTGAGTTAGAGAATAAGTACACTCTGCTTGTCAAGGACCTGAGACTCTTCAACCCATTTAGTATATAATATTTTATAAGCATCATTCATGGTATTATCGGATAGCTCATCATCAGAGGGAGATTTCTCAGCAGATTTTTTAGTATTTTTAAGATTATGACAAGGAGTAGTGCCTGAAAACGCAACAAAGTTACTTATCTGTTCGGAGTCGCTGTCTTTTTCTTCTCTATCATATGGCGTGGAAGTGAATCCCCTTTTATGTCTTTTCAGGAAGTTGGGACACTCCTTCTGAATATCCCCAAAGCATTCACATTCATGACAATGAATGTCTTTACCCTCTCCATAGCATTCATCACTTCTGCCGCTTCTGTGAGCGTTTCCATTCTTCTGAAATCTTTGCTGAAAGTTGTCTTTGACATCTTGTGTCACATTTTTCCCGGTCATCTAGTTTAATCTTATCATGACCATGCTATAGTTTTTGGCCATCATTGGAATTGTATCATCAATTTCATCATCAGATTCAGAGTATACCTGCTCTTTTAGACCATGAGTCGAACTTTTGCGAGCTATCCCTTTGTGTCTCTTTTCCACCGATGGAAGAGACAACTTGAATGTCATGAGAGATCCTATAAGTTCATCAAACTTTAGGGTTTAAAGATCATGAACCTCCTCTATGGTAGTGATCTTCATTTTAAATCTTGGACTTAGAGCTCTCATGGTTTTTCTGACCAGATCTTCGTCTATCATTGATTTGCCAAGTGAATAGGACTCATTTACAAGGTATCGGATGCGTACATTGAAGTCAGCAATGGTCTCATCTTCATTCATGGTGAGTGCTTCGAAGTTCGTGGTGAGATATTTGAGTTTTTGTTCACGAACTTTGGTGGTTCCTTCATAGGCTACAACAAGGATTTCCCATGCTTCTTTGGCCCTTGTGCATGTGTTGATCAGCCTGAAAACATTTCTATCAACTCCGTTAAATATAGAATTGAGTGCACGAGAGTTACTCTGAGTTGCCTCATCTTCTGATGGACTCCAATCCTTTTTCGGGTTTGAGGCTAGTTACATTCCCTTGTGCATCAAGAGCTTGAGAAGCTTCCCAATCATGGATTACAGCCTTCGAGGTTTTGCTGTCAAGTGATTTTAAGAAGGAGTTCATGCAGACTTTCCAGTAGCCATATGTAGTCCCATCAAGCACGGGGGAGGGGGGGGGGGGGGCGATTAATTGAACCTCCTTCTCTTGAGCTATTCATATATGCTACACAAAATTTTCTTCGCAGGAAATCACCTAAAAGTTAAGATGTCTCTTCTGATGCCAATTGAAATTCTAAATGGTAGTAGTGACAAGATGTCGAACACAATATTGTAACAATTCCTTCGACAACTTGACTAATCACAGATAGTAGAAATCAATTAAACAAACACGTAACAAAAAAGACACACGATATTTTTACCCAGTTCAGTGCAACGTCATCTACATCTGGGGGCACTCTGCTAGTGGAAAGGTTTTCACTATACGGTAATCAATAGTACAACTTTAAGCGTCAACAGGTTATCACACAAACCATTGTCCTAAGCTTCTATTAATACCTTGACCAGGGACCCCCTGTCTTTGAGACCCCTCTCAATTCCACCCTTCGAGCACACTTCAGTTTCTCGGTTAGTTCGTCGTTATCTTCGATAGTTTTCGTGAATCTTCAATCACGTCCACAACACCCTACTCGATCAAACACTCAAACTTCTCAAATGACGTTTATTGATGTACACGGTTCTTATCAAAGCATACAGGCTCCCAACACGCTATTCCAACACTTTTAGGAGCTCTTAATAATTTAAGTACGAAGAATTCCATAATGATAGACATGTTTCTTCGTACTAAAAAATAAAGTCAACTTAAACATAACAACAGAGTCTTCCTAGGTTCACCCATTTGCTACAGCTAGGGGAGAGCAAAACTGCCTACCAATCCGCCTTAACCCGCCTATCTATGTACCCAATTCGGGGCGATTCGGAATGTTAATGGATCAAAAATGACCCAATCGGCGTTTATGGGGCGGTTAGCGGCTTAGCCCGCTCCAACCCGCCTTAACACACGACCCAAAACATTATCAAATTTCCTAAACGAACATGTAAAATTTGTGATACTTCAATATTTTTTTGAGGCGGGAGATATTTAATATTGAACTTCACTAAGTATGCATTTTTAAAAACTTAAACTGAAACTTATTGACGAAATTAGCCGGGACTTTGATGATCTGAACTTTACACTTGACCATAGTAATAATACAGAGGTTGTGTAATATATATATAAAATTGAGCTAAATGTATGTAAATAAAGTTATACAAATATTGGAGAAAACTTCTATAAAACTCTAAATTATATATATATAGCTGAGAACTTATCATTGTGTTAGAACCTGATAATAGACCATGACCATCTGATCTTTGTGCATCCAACATCAGATATTTATGGGTTTAAATAAGGAAAAACGGTATATATATTCAGGGAAGAGATCAGGTAAAAACCATGTCTTAGAGAAGAAAGTAAGAAGAACTTATATCCATAGGATGGATTTAATAAACAGCTTATACAATTCAACATAATTATGTTGAAAATAAATAGAATAAATAACCAAAGGGTACAATAGACAAATTGACGGTTTCATTTTCAAAACCCTAGATATTCAATCAATGCTTATAGAAGCCAAATATACGGAAGCTAATTAGACGCATCCTATTTCTATTTAAACATACGGGACCGAATCAATTCCACCACACCACGAATCAGTTCACATAAACATTACAAGAGCTCCCCTCCATACAAGCTACGACAACAATGGCGTCTGGTTCACCAATCATGAACGAGTGTGCGTCCTAATCCAATTTTTCTACCTCTCCATATTTGCAACTCTAGTTTAATGTGTTTGCATTATTTATGGCCACATGCTTTTGTTTCATGGCTGTCTTACAAGTCAATTCATGTTGCAGGTGATAACTTGGGGTTTGTTGAGGACTTACATGACAGTGGTATGTGACAAAATTTTGATATATATCTCCAATTTTTCATTTATGCATTACAATGGTATGTGTCCAATTTTTCATGGCAGAGTTATGTTGAAATTGATCCTCCAATTTTAACAATCAATCTACTGTAATTCAATATTCCCAAAGTTGACAAAAATTATTATATTTCACAGATTCGGACGAATATCGTTTATCGAAGGATTTGCAGGTATGGCACATGGGTGTTTGTGGAATGTACAAGCCTACATGTTTGAATGGTTTCACTCCGATGGTAGGGATGGTGTTTCCAGATTTAATGTCCGGTATAAACTTCTACCGAACATATGCATCTGGCTGTGGGTTCGTGTCTCGCTTAGGAACCCAAAAAAATTCTAAACAAGAAGTTTTGCTGAAATATGTAATGTGTGCCAAACAAGTAGAGAGGTACGTGAAGTCCTCAGATGATGCTGATGACGAGAGGCTGATAAAACATCGATGCGTAACAACCAGGACGGGGTGCGGAGTAATGATTTCATTCAAACTGGTCGTTGGAGTGGGGTATGTGGTAGCAAAATTTGTTGAACTGCATAATCATCATTTTTCACGATTGCAGACCACCAGAACTTTCGTTCCAATAGAACTCTCAGCCAAATATACAAAGAATTTATCATAAATTGTCAGAAAGCATGTCTTGGTCCGACAATGGCACACAAGGTCTGCAGTAGCTTTGTAGGTGGTTCTGAAAATGTTGGTGCCAGCATTACAAATTTCAGGAATTTCCAGCGAGACTTGAAGGTTTTTATTGGAGGCAGCGACGTCCAAATGGTTTTGGATGAATTTGAGCGTGAGAAGGCATGCAATGAAGAATTCTACTATGAATATGAACATGATGACTGTGACAGATCCACCCATTTGTTCTGGGAGGACAGTGTAGCCAGGAGAAACTATGAAAGATATGGAGATTGTGTGTCTTTCGATTCGACCTATGACACTAATAGGTATGATGGTTGGACTAAACTTTATTATTTAGTATGTTACGGTGAAATAATTATAAAATTTGATGACAGGAATTCTATGGTGTTCAGCCCATTCACAGGTGTAGACAACCATGAAAAATGTGTGACGTTCGGACAGCTCTAATATGAAAGGAGGACATTGACTCTTTCAGTTGGTTGTTCAATTGCTTTATGCGAGCAATGAAAATGAAACAACCATTATGCATTATAACTGATCAAGATGGTGTTATGAAGAATACTATATCACAGGTGTTGCCGAATACAAAGCATAGGCTATGTATGTGGCACATAATGAACAAACTGAGCAAAAAGGTACTGGTTTCATTTAATCAATATATCACGTGTTATACTTCTCTTAAGAATATGTTTTAACATTAGTACTAAATGCGAGACCAATGTATTATTGTAGATTGGGTCCACCATTTTTCAGAATCAGGAATTCAAAAACCGATTCAATGGGATTGTTTGGTGCAATGATATAGAACCGGCTGAGTTTGACACCAAATGGATGGAAATAATGGAGGATTTCTAGCTAGGTAACAATGCTTTCCTAAGGACCATGTACAATATAAGGTCGATGTGGATACCTGCATATTTCAAAGAGTTCCTGGTGGGAATGTTGTTGAGGACCACTTCGCGATCAGAAAGCGAGAACAACACGTTTGGTATCTCGACAGAGAAAATACTAACACTCATTCAATTCATGTGGAGGTTCAATTTAATTGTGAAAATTCAGCGAAGCACGTACTATAGAATGATCACATCTTACACAACTACAACAACTCCAGCCAACAAACCGTTCAATATTTTGGACACGGCTGCATGGGATATATTTATAAGACCAGTTTACTATCGAATCAAGGATGTGATAATGGATGGTGTTTTTTATTGTAGTAATACAGGTATAATTCCAACTGGTGAAAATTGCAATGCTTACACCATCTGTGATTATATGAACATGATAGTGACAGTAACATTATATATGGAATCAATGCATTGCAAATGCACTTGCCTACTGCTAGAGGGGTGTGGGTTAATATGCGTGCATATTTTCAAGGTTTTGCATAATGCACGAGTCAAGGATATCCCACAAAGTTTGTTGAACATAAGATGGTGTCGTGAAACACCAGAATCACTTGCAGCCGGAACATGGGGCTACATGGCTTCGACGACACAAATGGAAGACAAGTTGTTGGCAATCAATATCTGGAACACGATGACACAACTCATATCTCACCCGGATACAAAGACTGAGGACAAGGTAGCAATGCTGAACTCAATGAAATCAAGCTGTGTTCTCCAGAGAGTCCATCACGATGACGGCCAGTCAGGGAAAAATAGCTCCATTGAGGAATTGACCGGCATCGTACAACCCCCTGTTGTAACCGTCCAGCTGCCAAGATTGTGCAGGATCAAAGGAATGGATGGTGTTCAACCATTTTTCGGATGAAAAAGAACCCCGCCATTGTCCTGTTCAGCCATTTTTCGGATGATCTCAGATATGAGGATACGACTGTTAGATGTGTTAAACTGCGCTCTCGATCTGGTCAACGCTTCGGAAGAATCACTTTGCATAACATACTCCATAGTATTCGGACCACGAGGAATACCTAATGTACATTCCACGTCATCTTCGGTAATGCGGAGACGCCGACCACCATCCAACAATATGGACATGCATGCAGTATCAAAATTTTCAACACGCCAGTGCCCAAGAGTAGTGGGTACACGACTAAGTGACAAACGAAGCATGAACTCGAAACCCATATCAGTAATATCCTTTCTCTAAGTCTCGTTCATCCGATTAACAGCCAAGAACAAAGCCATAGGAGATGAGCGGGTATTAAGGCGTGGAAAGTTGACTGTAATGTCAGCATCTGCAGCGATCGGAGCAGGCTCTAGATGGGGAGAATCATCGGGGTTTGCATTGGATGCAGTTGTAGGTATAGTGGATTGTTCGACCATAATATTAGGAGAGGACTTTGTTGTACCATTTTGAATTCCATTTCTTTCCTTCAATGGTCGTACATTAGTCTGAACACCATTTTCATTAACCTCCTTATTTGGTATCGGTGAATGCTTACCATTGGAACCAGTGATGTTTTCATTTCCTGTGAGATTTGTTGATTTCTTGCACTTTTTTGCCATTGTTACGTGGGGTAACGTTCTTCGTCCTCCTATTCATCAAGCATCGTAGTGGCACCATGTCGCCGATATCCGAATCATCAACAATGTTTTTCATCTTCTGCAATACGACAGCTGTCAAAATATATAATAAACATGTGAATCAATCAAATAAATAACTCATAAAAGTTCTTCAAATATATAGTACAAAAGATGATCCGATCCTATGCTTTATGATAAACCATAAAAAATTAACATCTGGCACTGAAAATGAGAGATGTTTAAATGTGACATGTTTCATAGAAACTACGGACTGGTGAAAATGAGACATGTTTCATGAAAAATTCAGGACTGTTAAAATTGACAGTATGCAATGAAAAATTATAGGCTATTGAAAATGAGACATGAGTCAATGAAAATGAAAGACCAATGAAATTGAGATGGTGTTTGGCCGATTGAAAATGATACATGTTTTCGAGTCATGCAGTTTCAACATATCAGAAAATACATACTTCCAAAATACGTCGAGTGTGATTAACTGAAATTGAAAGACTATTTGATGAAAATGAAACAACTCATATTACCACACAACCCACACTTCTGTGACCGTACCTCACAATCAATATTCATCAATCAAAATATTAGTCACTGACATGAGTATACTCAATTCAAAAAAATTCCCACTCAGATAACATATTTTTCATCCTAAGTTGAACTTATGACATCCAAAATTGAATTCTACACTAAACTAAGTGTATCTGCTAAAACATAGTTTGTCAACCCCATAAATAGTGACAACTGATTTTGCATGTAAAATTCATAATGGGATAGTTCACAACATGTTGATTTCATATGACAAGCCAAACTTTTACTGTTGTAAGTGACCTATATTACATACATTATGTGACTGCAACATGCTCACATACAAACATTGAATACATATAATTAAACGTGTTTGGTGAACACAACTCAGAAACAATCTCTTACAATTACATGCCACACAATGCGAGTTACCTCAATTTTGTTTGATCGGTTTATTCATAATTCTTTGGGACTTGCGTTTCTCGTCGGAGCTGCAACCACTTGACGACATGCTTAGTAGCTCTAGGTTGTGTTTCAGAACTCAAGGCTTGGATGATGATCGATGAAACTGTCCGGATTTTATACAACTTCATTAGGGCTCATGAAAATGAATCGAGCTGAATTTGGAAAGGATCGAGCCGATTTGGAAAGAATCATGCCATAAAAGGGATACGATTATGAAATCAGATATATGGCTTTCATTGAATGGTCGTTAGGGTTCATAAGATGAATAGAGCTGATTTTGGCAAGAATCGGGCTCATTTTAAAAAGAATTGTGCAATGAAAGAGATACGATTCATGAAATTGAATATATTTGATTGACCGAGAAATCAGGAAAGAAATTAAATTGGGGACTTGGTCTGACCCGTGGGATTTACTTATATGCCCCTAACCTGATGCACAATGACTGATATAATTTTTGGAATCACTGTATTTACATGGAATTGCCACTGAGATTCGGAAATAAATCTCAACCGTATATTTTGTGATCTAACGCCTCAATCACATTCTCATTTTCACGTCTAAGTGAGTTGTTCTCACTTGATTACATGCCTATATATTCAATAGATGTTAGTTTGGTAATAGAAAAAATCTATTTGTAGTAACCAAACCTAATTACATGTAGGATCAAATATAATTAATAAAGTTATTTAAATATTTTAAATTTATTTCTAAAATTATATTTGTACATGTAAGATCTAATTTATTTCTAAATTAGATTTCTAAATTTAATTTCTACGAATATATAAAGTGGTTATCAAAGTTGTCCGTCTCTAAGTGAACTATGTCCAACACAAAATACAAAATGTCCTCTAAATTAATAACAAACAAAATATGGTTCTGAATTGAACTATGTCCATAATAGACCATGTATGTCCTAACAAAGATTATGGAAAAGAAGGTTCATATTTACCACTAAAGTTGTTAATATTGTCCGTCGAGAAGTGAACTATGTCCACACGAGAACATGTATATCGTACCACAAATTATGTGAAAACGTGAGCATACATGTTCGATTACCATAAATGTCTGTTTGTAAGTGAACTATGTCCATATTAGAACAAAGTTTGTCCACCAGAAGATAATGGAACATACTAGAACATGTATGTCTTAACAAATATTATAAGAAAATAGGGTTCATGCTTATCACTCAAGTCTTTAATATTGTCCGTCGAGAAGTGAACTATGTTCACACCAGAACAGGTACGTCCTACTGCAAATTATGTGAAAAATATAGTCATACATGTCTGATTATTATAATTGTCCGTTTATGAGTGAACTATGTTCATATAAGAAAAAGTTTTTTCATATATTATTAAATAGAAATAAAAAGAGATAAGAGAAAAAGTAAAAAGGGAAGTTATTAATGTATTTTATTTCGCATAAATAAAAAAATAAGGAAAAAATAAAAGGAAGTAATTAATGTATATTATTTCGCAGATAAAAAACATAAGTAATTAATCAAGAGATATTATATATGTCAACTATGTATAATGACGATTGTGCCCTCAGTTAGATTATTTGCGTCAAAAAATTCACTTATCTCATCAGCAAGATCTAACGGCTAGGACTTATTCTCAGGTTCTAAAGTTGGGTGGAGGTTCTCACTTGATTTATACCTATATATAATAATTGACTATGCATGTTGTTTTATAATTTTACGATATTATAACATTTTTGTAAAAGAGTGTTATATTATCCGTTAATGGTAAAAATATGTACTGTTGTTTGCATTTTTATAAAAGTAACAAATTTACCCCTAAAAGTTAGAATTAAATATTTTTAAGTGTTGTATTGTTTGTGTATCTTTTTAATTTATAAAAATGACATACTTACCCCTACAATTAAAAATTATTTTCAGAAAAAATATATTTTATTCTTTTATCTTTTAAGTGAAATTTGTATGATCATGTTTTGTAATTTAATTTTTTTTGTTAAAATATTTTAAAGTTAAAATCATTTATTAAAATTGTTATAAAAGTCTTGATTCTGAATTCAGTGACAGTTTCGTCATTTTAATAAAAAAAATACATGCATTATGCAAAAATATACAAACAAAACAACTAGGATTGATCATCGGGTCGGGTCGGGTAGACCAGACCGGTTTTGGACTCGACTCGGCTTATGTCGGGTCTAGTAAGTCGGGCCCGAGACTCGACTCGGATTGGCACTCGGGTGGTCGGGTTTGGGTAACTCGGGTTGTCGGGTGACTCAGGTTCAACCCGACAAACCCAATAGGCCCAAAAACATGAGCTCATAAATTGATTTCAGCCCAATAAAATAACAAATAAAACTGATTTTTTTAACCCATAAACATGAATAGCAGCCACTGCCAATAAGAAACATACAAAAACAACCACTACAAATAAGAACCATACAAAAACAGTCACTGCCCAAAGTTTTTCATAATTCTTGCTCAAACAAACATAATAAAACGTCTCAATACTTGCTATACAGGCTAAAGCGACAATTCATGAGCATACAAAACTGAACTAAGTGTTCATCACCATTCACCGGTACTACTAAAGTAAAATGATCAAAAGTGAACAACAAGTTCAAACATCACCATAAATCTTGTGTTATCGAATACAAAATAAAAACAAGAATTCACACTTAAACTATGAAAGTCATTCAAGAGGGAGCCTCATTCCGTAGCTTAAGCAGCATAACCAATTAAATCTGTCAATAAATAAAAGGGTAAATTCCACATGACCCCCTTTAACTATACGTGTGTCTCACATGCCCCCCTTAACTACAAAATCAATCTGTGAGGTGCCTTAACTATCCAAAAATCTCACTTTACCTTTTTCTGTTGACTTTTTTCAAACTTCTGTTAAGTTTTTGTGAAATAACGAAAATACCCTTGTATTTATAAAATTAAAATAAATAAATAAAAATGACTTTGAACTTTTTTTTTATAATTTTTTCGTTTTACAAAATAAAGAATAAAATTATATTAATAGTAAAAATAATTTTTATAAAAAAATTTTAAAATAAAAATTTATTTTCAAACATCGTTTTTTATTTTTATAAATAATTTTTTTTAAATAAAAAATTAATACTAAAATATTTTTTTATTCTTTATTTTGTACAACGAGAAAATAGAAAAAAAAAGTTCAAAATCATATTTATTTATTTTAATTTTTCATATACAAGGGTATTTTCGTCATTTCACAAAAAAACTTAACAGAATTTTGAAAAAAGTCAATTAAAAAGGTAAAGTGGGATTTTTGGATAGTTAAGACACCTCACAGATTGATTTTGTAGTTAAGGGGGTCATGTGAGACACGCGTATAGTTAAGGGGGTCATGTGGAATTTACCCTAAATAAAAACAAGGGTTAATTACACTTTAGTATAACTAGTTGGAGGTCATTTACAAATTAATACACTTGTTGCTACGATTAATGTCGACATATTTTTTAGCGCAAGGTAAAGATGTCAACCAACATGTTGCAAGACATTTGACGTAACATGATGCGCGCAGGATTATGCAAGTGGTCAAAGATGTCAACCAACATGTTGCAAGACATTTGACGTAACATGATGCGCGCAGGATTATGCAAGTGGTCAAAGATTTCCTATTTTATTTGCAGAAGTTTGGCGCGCAAGGGATTATGTCACGACGAATTTAGGCAACGTCCAGCTAGAGGAATACACGCCAGCAAGGCCAATTAAGGCAGCGAAGCCAACCTGTCAACTTGCCAATAACGCAAGGTGGCAAAGGAATTCCTATTTGGAATTGTATTGCCTATTTGGAGTTGAAGACCAATTAGGCATGTAAAATTGCTATAAAAGCAGGTGTTGGCCCCATAGAAATTCACACGTTCTCTGTGCTAAATTCTTAGAGCTCTTAACCGTGCAAGGCTGACGGATTGAGAAGGTGATTTAGAAGAACGGTGTCGATCACATAACATCAAGCGTAAGGTTTGAGTGTTTGTGATTTGTGGGTTTGTGTTTGTGAGTGCCCCCAGACATAGATGCGGAGTCACCGAACTGGGTAAACATATTGTGTGTCTTCTATTTACTGTTCCGTTATTTAGTTATCTGTGATCAGACAAGTTGTCAAACCAATTGTCACAACATTGTGTTCGGCATCTTGTCCCTACCACAACTCAGAATTTCAATACCTACTTTTAGAATTTTCATTCGCGCTCACCTAGTTACAATTTTTTTACAATTTGCCTATTTTTGTTAGATTTAACTGCTGTGGCTGTTAAAAATTTTCAAATTGACGAAAACACCCTCATCTATTGGGCGTCTTTTGGCTCCGGGCTTCCCCACAATGAATTCGAGATATGTTCTCTGTTCGTCCAAAATGTAAAGGTTGCTAAAATATTTCAAATTCCAGATATTGCTAAAATATCGCCGGTAAAGGTTGTAAAACCTACCCGGCGAGAGTTTGGTCAATATCTCGCCGGTTAGATTTTGACCAAAGTCTCGCAGTAGGTTCTCCTTCCTACCCGGCGAGATTTTGGTCAATGTCTTGCCGGGTAGGTTAAATGTGTACTTTTTTTAAAATACGAGTTTTGAGATTATATAATTTCAAGACGCATAATTTAATTAGAAACAAATATCAAATTTCTGCTAAACTCAAGTAATATGAACTCACCACAGATCAAATAACCACACAAAACAAATCAATTATCAATCATCAGTGAATCAAACCAAAAAAATAAATGGCATACATCAAACTATTCTGTCAATCTTGGTCTACTAGTCAGCACCTAGAATAGAAGAGAGCATCTCAAATATAATAAAATGGAGAATCGCAGGTTCAATCAAAGTGAAGTAAATGAACATGGAACAATTAAGAACAATAGGATCCAAATAAAACTCAGTCAAATTTGACCTAAATATGAAAAATCAATATACTTAATTCTTAATATAATTTCCTAGTGGTGAACAATCAGTTCTAGTGAACCCATCTAAAAGATGAAGAACTTAAGGCAAATTATGTGATTGCTGCATCCACATACAAGAAAGCACTTACAGCCTTCTACAGATCTAGAAAAGGAAACCAATAAACTAAATAAGCCAATATATTTTAAGGATTAAGGGCATAAACTAGCACTAAGTTCTTGTTAGCCTAACATTACCAAATTCAAGATTTCAGTCATCTTCCAAAAGGAAACGGCGTAAAGGAGCTTGAAAGAGAGTTTATTATTGAATACGATTACAATGTGGAATAAATGCCTCTATATATAGGTTCAATGATCTAAGGTTTACATGAGATATGATTGCTAGGGTTTAATGTAGAGATATAATTTACGTAGTGGGCCTCAAGCCCATAAGTAATATAATATAATATAATATATCTAACACGCCCCCGCAGTCAGAGCAGAAGGAGGTTGGATGCTCAGATTGGATCGAAAGTTGTCGAAGAGAGTCGTCGGAAGTCCCTTAGTGAAGATGTCAGCGAACTGGTGCGAAGATGGTACATGGAGCACACGTACCTGGCCTGTGGCAACTTTCTCACGAACAAAGTGTAAATCTAGTTCAACATGTTTGGAACGTTGATGCTGAATAGGGTTGGCAGACATATAGACAGAGCTGACATTATCACAAAAAACAATGGTGGCAGTGGACAATGGACAATGTAACTCAAGAAGAAGGTTACGCAACCAGCAAGACTCGGCGACAGCGTTAGCAACACCGCGATATTCAGCTTCGGCACTAGACCGAGACACGACATGTTGACTTTTGGAAGAACAAGAAATGAGATTAGGGCCAAGAAAGACACAATAGCCAGAGGTGGAACGGCGAGTGTCAGGACAACCTGCCCAATCTGCATCAAAGTAGGCGGTGAGAGAGAAATCTTGAGATTTGTGAAGGTGAAGACCATATGAAAGAGTACCTTGAATATAGCGGAGGATGCGCTTTAGAGTGTGTAAATGAGGTTCGCGGGGATTATGCATGACAAGAAAAATTTGTTGGACAGCATAGGAAATATCTGGACGAGTGAAAATGAGATACTGAAGAGCACCCGCTAGGCTTCTGTAAAGTGAATGATCAGAGACCGGAGACCCAGAAGAGGAAGATAATTTTGATTTTGTGTCAACTGGTGTGAGACAGGAATTGCATGAGGACATGTTTGCACGAGCCAATATCTCATGAGCAAATTTTTCTTGAGATATGCCGAGAAAATAATGTAAGGGTCCAAGATTGGTCTTAGAAAACTCAGAGTTGAGACGAGACATGATTGACTTGAGAAGTTAGGTAGATGAGGCCGTAAGGATGATGTCATCCACGTATAGGAGAAGGAAAGCAATGTGAGTATCATGACGATAGATGAAAAGGGAAGTGTCAGCTTTACTACTCACAAAAACGATAGAGCTTAGATGAGTAGCAAACCGATTATACCAGGCTCGGGGTGCCTGTTTTAGACCGTATAGTGCCTTTTTTAGGCGACAAACATGGTGAGGGAAAGAGGAGTCAAAAAAACTAGGAGGTTGTTTCATGTAAACTGTTTCAGTGAGGTGACCTTGAAGGAATGCATTTTTTACATCAAGTTGATGGATAGGCCAAGAGTGAGAGAGAGAAAGACTGAGAATAGTACGTAACGTGTCATCACAGTCAAGACTGGGTTGTTGGGTGAACCCTTGGGCAACAAGTCGAGCTTTGTAACGCTCAAGAGAGCCATCCGACTTAAATTTGTGGAGAAAAATCCATTTAGAGTCGACAATGTTTACATCGGGTGGGCATGGGACCAAATCCCAGGTATCATTGGCACGAAGAGCAGAGATTTCAGCGTCCATGGCATTTTTCCAGTCAGGACATGTGAGAGCTTGCTTGTAGAAGCGGGGAATGGGAGTACGGGTAAGAGTAGAGATGTGAAGATCAAGGATACGACGAGATTTAAATAATCCAGCCTTTCCTCGAGTCGTCATGGGGTGTGAGGGACGTGGTGGAGGAGGAAGTGGTGGTGGAGCGGGAGGCGATGGGGTCGGTGGTTGAGAATGAGGTACTGTAGTGGGGGGGGGGGGGTCATCTGGGGTCGGTGGTTGGGCGGTAGGTCATCGTCAGAAGAGTGGAGGAATTCATAAGAAGATGGGAGTTCGTTCTGATGAAAAGAGAAATAAGGAAATACCAACTCATCAAATAAGACATGACGAGAGGTGATTATTCGACCAGTCAACATGTCGAGGCATCGATAGCCACGATGATTGAAATGATATCCTAGAAAGACACAATATGTGGATCGAGGAGCTAATTTATGAGAAGATGTGGCAGATAGATTTGGATAACACAAGCATCCAAAAACACGAAGGTGAGACTATGACGGCAGAGTTTGAAATAGTGCCTCAAATGGTGTACGAAGGGATAAGGTTTTGGTTGGAAGTAGGTTAAGTAAGTGGGCGGCCATATTTAATGTCTCAACCCAAAGAGAAGGAGGAAGTTGAGCTTGAAATAGAAGGGTGCGAATAATATTATTAGTTGTCTGAATCATGCGTTCAGCTTTACCATTTTGTTGAGAGTTATGTGGGCACGAAAGTCGAAATGTGATTCCATGTGAGTCAAAGAAAAATTTGAATAGAGAATTATCAAATTCACGGCCATTGTTACATTGAAAAGATTTGATGGAAGTGTTGAATTGTGTTCGAACATAGGCGTGAAATTTGACAAATGTGTGATAAACATAAGATTTAGCACGTAAAGGAAACACCCATAAAAAATGAGAGAAATCATATAGTAGTACTAAGTAATACTTAGAACCACTTGAACTTAAAATTGGAGATGTCCATAAATCAGAGTGTACTATTTGGAATAAACTGGTGGTATGTGATGTAGAGGAAAAAAAATGGGAGACGAGAGTGTTTTCCCAATTGACAAGCATGACAATGATGGTCAAAATCGACCTTATTACAAGAAATTAAATGTCTAGAGCAAAGAAATTTAAAAATATGATCTCCATGATGTCCAAGACGACGATACCATGTAGAGGGAGACGTGTCGATGGGTAGAAGCATGGAGGAAGATCTTGGAGCAGAAATGGAAGTATGAGAGACGGGATAGTGATCTCTGGTGCTATCACATCGGAGGAGAGGAGTTTGGGTCTGTAAATCCTTCACAGAAAAACCATACAGATCAAATTTCACTGAGCAAGAATTATCACGGGTAAACTTACAAACGCAGACAAGATTTTTAATAATTTTGGGACTCACCAAAACATTACGAAGATACAGTGAATGACGAGAAGTAGGAATAGTAGTTTGACCAGTAAATGTGACAAGTAAAGATGCACCATTTCCAACAATTATTGAAGTAGAATTTAAACACGGTGAAAGAGAGGAAAGTGTACCTGGATTATGAGTCGTATGAGCCGATGCACCTGTGTCCATGTACCATTCATCAGATGGTTGTTGAAGTGTCATGGTGGAAAAGAGTGATGCAAGATCAGTTGGTGTGACTGGTGGCCCACCATTTGATCCGGTTTGGGCGCTGCTTGGTGGACTGCTGTAGTAAGCTGAAGAAGGTGTCACGTACTGGGCTGGAGCTGGGCCGAAGATGGAGCTGACCTGGTGTGCGCTGGAGCTGGCAGGTAGAGGTGCTGCTGAGGAAGTGAGATGGGCCGCGTGCTGGAGTTGGGCCGCGTTCTGGAGCTGCTACTGGTAGGCTGAAGCAAGCTGTTGTTGGGCTATGAGTTGCTGAAGTTGGGCTGCAACTAATTGGACATGCTCATGTAGTTGTTGCAATTGTGGGCTAATGACAGTATACCAAGTACCTGTATAATTCATAGAACTAGTATGCTAAGATGAAAACACATTAAATTAAGATGAATTATTTTGTGGACGAAGTTGAGGACAAAACTGAGGAGTCCTGGGTCTAGCACCAAGGATACCCGGTGCTTGAGGGAAATAATTAACTCCACCACGACCCGAGCCATTACTGTAACGACGCCCACGCCCTTGAGATCGACCCCGACCAAATTGTTGGGTGGGAGAAAAGTGGGGAAACTGAGGTTGAGAGATGAGAACAGTTGAATTATTTGGAGTGTGAGAAGATTTTTGACGTTCCTCGGCAAGTAAAAGCATGGAACGAACTTCATGAAAGGTGGGAAAATGAGTTTTATGTTGAATTACCTCAATGAGTGTGTTATAAGATTCAGGGAGACTGTGAAGTGCTTGGAGTACAAGATCTTGATCTTTAATGGGTTGGTTCACATCTGCTAAAGAATCAGAAATAATTTTGAGTTCTTGGCAATATGCAGTGATAGTTAAGGTGCCCTTTTTGAGATTTCGAAGTCGATGTTGTAATTATAGGGCACGAGACATTTGATTATCACGAAATAACGAGTCAATAGATTTCCAAAGATTCAAAGCAGTAGCACTTGGTGTAAAAATATCATATAACAGATCTGGATGTATTGTGGCATAAAGTCATATAACAACTAAGACATCAATACGATGCTAAGTGAGGTCATGGTTTAGAGTAGTGGAGGCCGAGGAAACTGGATCAGACAAGACAAGAATTATAGGTTTGATATGATCTAATGCATTATGACTGAGACAGAACATACAAAACATTTCACGCTATTGTTTATAACGAGGATCCTTAACAGTTAATTTGATTGAAACAAAATTTGCAGCATTTGTAACAGTGTATGCAGGGTGAATAGGGCCAGAAGAGGCCGACTGATTTGGAGTCACGATGGGTGAATCCAAAGTCATGGTCGAAGTAGTAAAAATTTATATAAAATAAATCGCGGTGGATACGAGGAAATATGAATTGAATTTAGAATGACAAAACACAACACAATATGTAAAGTCAAGACATGGAGTAAATGAAGAAATAGAGAAAAGACAAAATAGCAAAGCACAGAAAAAGACAAAATAAGAATAAGCAGTAAAGAACGAAATTGAGAAAAGACAAAATAGCAAAGTACAGAAAAAAAACAAAATAAGAATATGGACGGAAGTGAAAACAACACAGAAGAGGACAGAATAGAGAAAAGACAACCAGCAGAAAAGGACGAAATAAAAAAAATGACAGAAGATGAGTAGAGATTCAGAACCCAAAAACCTGGTGGAGATGTGTGTGGGCTGGCGCAGTAGCTACGCAGGAAGAATGGAGAAAAATTGTTTTTCCCTCTGATACCATGAAAGAGATACAATTGAATACTTGATGATTACAATGTGAAATAAATGCCTCTATATATAAGCTCAATAATTTAGGGTTTACATGAGATATAACGGTTAGGGTTTAACATAGAGATACAATTTACGTAGTGAGCCTCAAACCCATAAATAATATAATATAATATATAAACTATATCACTCTCCCAACACAAAAATCCAAAGATATATATATATAGAGACAGAGACGTTAACTAACATGGTCCATGGAACAGTAGTTGTGGCAATCTCTAAGTGAAAACAACAACCTTAAGGAAAAATGAAAATTAATATCATCTAATGAGGTTAAGCTTATCAGCTTTTAAAAATTAGTACTGCATATATGAGCCATTGTATAAAGCTTTATGCACTATGGCTCTTTTCTTCACTTCTTCATCCCTTGCCAACTTACTCTAAGTTCCCCAAATTCATTATTTCTACAGTTATAGTTATTTAGTTAATGGCACAATTTGATTAAAAACTCATTTCCATATCAGGTCGTAAAACCATAAATGAAGTTTCTTGAAATCTATATAGACATAGCATTGCGCATTAAATCTTGCACCTGTTTGAGCCGCTTCAAGAAGCATTTCTTCTTGGGCCATCCTCTTCTCCCCGCTTTCATTTTTTTCTTTATACAGGCTGAAAAATTCTTATGAACCTAACATCACAATCATTTCAAAAATATCACAAATCCAAAATCATTTCAAAAAATTTCAATTCATGTACAAAATGATTCAAAAATAACGATACTAACACGTGATCAATTTAGTAATTACTCAAAACCTACATGTGTAGCAATTACCTACATATTTATCAAAACAATTCAATAATCAAGCAATTCATATAACTTACATATGTATCAAAATAATTCAAGCATCAAGCAATTCAGTATTGTATTACCCTAGACCCAATTCAGAACCTAAACCCCATTTAACCTAAAATAAGTGAATCAAACCCTAAATCCAATAGACCAAACCCTAAATTAGTGAATCTAACCCTAAATCCAAAAATAAGTGAATCCAACCTTAAATCGTGAAATCAAATGTCCCTAAACTGAAAAATTACGAGCACTTACCGGTGAGTCGAGGTGTTCCGGCGAGAAGGCGAGGACTGGAGCTGAGGCATATTCGGAGATGGAGACAAGGAGGCGGAGTTCAGTTGTAAAAAATCCGACCGGAGATAGAGACGGGGAGGCTGCAAAGGAGACAGTGAGGCGGCAGAAGGAGAAGGGGAGGCGACAGAGACGTCTGGAATCGTGAGAGAGAGGGAAGAAATCGCGAGAAAGAAAGTGAGGAAAACTCTTTTTAAGTGTTGGATTAATAGAACCTCTTTCCCAATGAGATATTGCCAATATCTCGCCGGCTAGGAGGTCATGTGCATTTAAATTAGACATGTGCCACCTAGCCGGCGGGATATTGGCAATATCTCGCCGGGAAAGAGGTTACATTTTAAAAATGAAAATTTAAATTTTTACATCGAGGTCAATTTGATAATAAAATTATTCGAAATTTTACCTGACATAGACAAATATATCTTCGGTTCCATCCGTAAGGTTGGACTAAACAAAATATTTTGACAATATTAAATCGTCTTGAACGTAGAGGTTTGGGGTTATGGGAAGTAAGGGTTTACGTACCCTAAACATAAGATGTTCACATCCCGAATGTAAGAAAATTGAATTATAAAAATCGAAACTGTTGGATATGTAGATTATGATGGTTTGGTTAGAGTTGTGCCCTAGTCCAATGTAAAAGTTATCTACAGTTATAATGTTTTATCATCTTTACGAAAAAAATAAATCGGCATCATATTACTAATGTGTTGTAGTAATATATTAGATGTAATTTGATCTGTATCATTATGTATGTCATCACTAATAGTATAACTGCAGATCAGAAAGAATTACATTTTATACTTCCCTGATCAGTCAAGCTTCATTAAGAAGCGATCAGTATGAGGCTAACTCTTTATGATCACGCTCTACTGATCATGACAAGGTAGTACCGGAGTTAGATCATAGATATCATCAGGAAGATGATATTGGATGACCCGATGGTGAGTATGCAACATATATACTGTCATGAGCATACTCACATATTGTAACTTGTCATTGTATCCTTAGACCAATGAGTCTTTGTGATCACTATGTGATAAATTTCTAAGATTGACCTAGTATAACGTTACATGTAAAAGGGTAGCCATAAGGGCTTTGATTGACTTAGTTATGAGTTGCATGCGTGAACTCGAAAGATGACTAAGGGATTTTTTCCTAATACTCTGGTATGGGAAAGATATCTATTTAGGCCACTTGATGAGTATATGTGAAGAAAATTGCATGGCCACGCGGGAGATACTTAGTATCAGTTTTCAGTCATCTCAGATGATCAATCAAGATATCGGGCGGATAAAAGGATAGTGACATGGACGATAAGAGGTTAAATCGAATCATCGATTTTCATGGACGTTGGGTAATCATAATGTCTTACTAGAGACCACTTATGATGTAAAGGGCAAAATGGTAATTTTGTCAGTCTGCCAATGGGTCGTGAGTTTAGAGGGTCACACACTTTAAGCAAGGTATAGCAAAAGGGACTTGTATAAGTCAGTATTTGAGAAGTATGAGAAACGAGATAATTCGCCTTTCGATTTAATTAAATCGGAATGAATTAGATTAAACCAGAAATCAATTTAAGAGAATTGAATCGGCCTAGCTAAACCATTTAATTAGAACCCAATTAAATGAGTTTAATTAAAGATTAGCTAGTTGTGCTTTAAGCCCATTTTTAATATGAATTATATTAAATAATTATATTAAGATAAATAAGAGAGATTTTAGGGAAATAATATTTTGGGAAAATCAAATATATTCTTTTTTTGATTTTCGGCAAACATCCCCTAATATAATCCCTCTATTGGCCGAAATCCCTTCATATTGTCGTCCCCTCTATCTTCTTCTATCATAATCGGTTTTTACTTCTTCTTCACTTCATACTAGCACAATTGTTTTGAAGAAACCTTTTAGCAAAGGAACCTTGCTTGTGTGGATACACCTAAAGAGCACAAAATCCCTTTTTTTGTGTTGGTGATTTGATAAATCAAAGGTAAAATTTCAGATTTTAACTCATGTTCATATGTCTATTCAATTCACATGATGATCTTTGTTAATTATGTATTCAGGAATTCATGGTTATTTTCACGCTTCCGCATGTAATTAATTGGTATGGAACCCATGGAAACCCTTCAGATGTATATAAATTAAATTTTAGCCAAATCGAACCTCATGATCAAAGTCGATAAGTCGACGGATTATTAAGTCAACCATAAAAGTCAAAAAATTTTAAAAGTCAAAATTATATTCTTAATTGGGGTTGAGATTTGGGGTTTAGGATTAAAAAATAAATTTATGTTATAAACAAGATTATTCTTGGTTTGGGGTTAAGATTTTGCTTTGTAATATGAATTTAATTATATAACTTTTAAAATTGTAAAAATATTACCTCCTAATCGGCGAGACATTGGTCAAAGTCTCGCCGGTAAGGTGTTTATATTTAAAAATATTTTTATAATTACATTTTATAATTTTAGATATAAATCTATTATTAAATTATACAATTGGGTTTTAGGGATTGCTTGCAATATAAATTTAGAATTAAATTTTAATTTCATGATTAGGGGTTAGAGTTAGAAACTTGTTATATGTACACGTCTTTCGTCTCATCCGGTTTTTTATCGAGGTCGATTTGAAAACAAAATTGTTCGAAATTTTACCCGAAATAGAGAAATATATCTTCGGTTCCAAACGTAAGGTTAGATTAAAAAATATATTTTAACAATAATGAATCGTCTTGAACGTAGAGGTTTAAGGTTATAAGAAGTAAGGGTTTACATACCCTAATTATACAATTTCCACATCCCGAATGTAAGAAAACTGAATTATAAAAATCGAAACCGTTGGATATGTAGATTATGATGGTTTACCTATGTAAATTAAATTTTAGCCAAATCGAACAACATGATCATAACCGATAAGTCGACGAAGTACTTACTCAACCATAAGGCTGTAAACGAGCCGAGCTTTTAACGAGCCGCTCGAGCTCGGCTCGTTAAATATTCGGTTCGGGCTCGTTATAATCGAGCTCGAGCCGAATTCAAGCTCAAGATTGGGCTCGTTAATAAACGAGCCGAGCTCGAGCCTAGTCTGTTAAGGCTCGATAAGTTCGTGAGCTGGCTCGTTTAATATTTATATTAATATATTTATAAAATACTAATAATAGAATTAGACAAGCGGAATCAAGTCAAACCAATTTCAAGTTTATTTATTTAATTTTTAATGAATATTTGTATTTAAATTTAAGCGAACTGAATCGAGCCGAGCCGAGCTCAAGCCTAGTTGTGTAAACTCGTTTGAGCCCGAGCCGAGCACTTTTTTCACGAGCCGAGCCCTGCCAAAATGAGGCTCGGCTCGGCTCGGTTACACCCCTACAACCATAATTTGTATTTTAATCTATATCTTTCTCGGATAAAGTTTGAGCAATATCTCACCGGCTAAAAAATTTAATATTTTATTATATTATTTTAATCTATATCTTTCCTGGTGAGACTTTAATCATTATCTCGCCGGGAAAAATAATGTACTAGAATGTTGGTAAACACCTATCTCGCGAGATATGTACTACCAAGCCGGCGAGATTTGTCAATATCTCGCCGAAAAAGACCAAATCTGTAGTAGTATTCATGGGTTGTTATCTGTTTTTCGTATCTAATTATAATAAAACAAACTAGCATATATATACTGTTAAGTAAAATTTAAGTAATGTATTTGTTTGCTCTATCAGTGATGCAGTGACGGATCCAGAATATTTTCAGGGGGGGCGAAATTTCATACTAATTTTTTTAAAATTTAATTAATCATAAAATTAATTTAATAAAAATACTTATTATTAAATTCATATAACAAAACCTAATTCGAGCTTGATTAGTGTTTTTAGTTGAGTTTGAATTTTAATTTCATGTATACATAAATACGAAACGAGTCGGTTCGTAATCGTTACAAGCTTAAATAAGTTTGATTTGAGTTTGATTTGTTTATCAAATGACCCACCTTTGAATTCAATCTCGACATAACTTTACTTGGAAAATTTACAAAATTTTAATAATTAATAACTAATTTAATTAATAAATTCTACTAGAAAAAAAAAAACTTAATATAAAACAAAAAATTAATTAATTAAAAAAGTTTAGGCCCAAAATCATTAAATAACACATAACAATAGTTTTGTCATTTTCAAGGTTTGAACCCATGAACTAATGGATAAAATACTACACTCTCACTACTAAGCTAAATGACCTTTATTGTTATAACACACCACTTTTCTATATATATATATCAGAATTTAAAGGGAGAATATCCAATTTTCGAAAAAAAGTTTATATGCTTTTTTTTATTTGAATTCCCGGGCGAGGGCCCTCCCCCTTAGATCTGCCACTGCGGTGATGTGTTTGTTTGTATTTCAAACAACCTAAGTTCAAACCCTAACACGCAACATATATATTATTATCTTCGTTATGGGAAAGTGAAACCGATAAAAAGGTAAAAGAAAACAAAAAAAAGAAGAGAGAAGATATTTCAAGTTAAAAAAAATGGTAGATTATGTTGTAGCTTGCGAAGACTCTAGATTAGAAGTTTCGAGGGGAGCTTTGGGCTAGAGTGGAAATAATCGGCTCAAAATCCAACAATTTAGGATTGATCATGGAGGCGTGGTGATTCAGGCGTTGCGGTAATCGGCCTCCATGAAGAAGCTCTGCTCGGTGTCGTCGAGCTTCCAAGCCTCGCGAGGAACGACTGGACGGTATGTTGGCCTTGGTAATCTTGAAATACTCACGAGGAAGGCATATGCATGGCTCCACATGCATGGTTTTAGTTAAGGGATTGATATGCATGGTTTGCATGTGTAGAGGCTTGGTGGTTTTGGCATGCAAGAAATGAATCAAGAAAAGGGTGTTGAATTGATCTTGAAATGGAGGCATTAAGAGCATATTGAATATGGCTTCGGTGGTTACAAGTTTTTGAATAAGTTGTTACATCATTAGTTATTAGGAATTAATTAGCTTTAAAGCAAATTTATTAGGAGTTGTTCTTAGGTTTCAAGCTCTTGTTTTTCTTGTATAAATAGTTCTTTTGAGTAATGAAAAAACTATCCTTTCGGTGGAGAAATGTGTGTTGTTGCTTGTTGTTATTTTGCTATTGAAGCTTTATGATCCAACATTTGGTATCAGAGGCTCACAACAATGGCTAACAACACACTACCGGAGGGATCAAGAACACCACCAAAGAGAGTTGGCGGTGAGAGCTCAACAGAGGTTAGAGCCCAGAGACGACGAGTGCACATCTCATACCGGTACCCTATGCTAAAAGAGAGCAGCTATGAGGTATGGGTGAAAAAGATGCAGATCATGATGAGTGCATCAGGAGTATGAGATTTAGTGGAAGACGATACCACTATGTGAAGCAGATCAAGCAGTGCCGGTGATTCTGCAGGCGATTCCAGACGATGAGCCAGACGGGCTCATCCCGGAGAAGTTTGAGCCAGACGGGCTCAACCTGGAGAAGTGTGAGCCAGACGGGCACATCACAGAGAAGCGTGAGCCAGACGGGCTCACCATGAGAGAAAATTCACGAAGCCGAAGAGGTAACAATCGTGAGAAGAGTCTCGACGGAGGAGATCGACGAAGACGAGAGTCCGATGAGTTCTTGGTATCAGAGGAGCTGATACCAAGCCGAAGAAGATAATGAATCTTCATAGAAGAAGACGCCGGAGGAGACGGCTCCTGCGAGAAGGAGTTGGAGGAGCTCATGATCCGGTTCGACGCCGACCCACCAACCCATGACGAGGTCGTGGCGGTGCTTGGCGACAACAGGTGGAGGCATGAGGTGGCGGTGGCAGCGCCTGCCATTGTCGGGAGGAGCCGACCTCCGGCCAGTATACGGCGTGTGACGCCAATGACGATGCAGGAACACGATTGGGAGGCTCGTGAACGCTCCCACGACGAAAATCCCGGCGAGCGACGACCATGAGGTCTCGTCGGAGCCGGTCGAGGTAGGCGGTGTAGCCGGAGTTGACCGGGTAGAACGTGCAGTAGGAATCCGCTTTGTTCCGAAAAAGACATTGTGGTACTTCCCATTGACTCCTCGACTTCAACGTTTATATCTTGCCCCAGAGACGGCTGAGTGGATGCGATGGCACGGGGAGCGGGAGAATGAGGACGATGAAATATTAGTACATCCATCGGACGGTGCGGATTGGATTCATTTTGACACAAAATACCTAGTATTTTTAGGAGAAATACGGAACGTGCGGCTGGCGCTGTCATCCGACGGGTTCTCTCCATATGGGCCTAATGCGGCGAGTTACAGTTTGTGGCCTGTAGTCGCTATCCCGTTTAATTTTTCGCCCTCGATGACTATGAGAAAGGAGTATAACCTCCTCACCATGTTGATATCTGGTCCAAAATCACCTGGGAAATGCTTAAATAACTTCATGCGTCCGCTGATTAATGAGTTGAACCATATGTGGGAGCACGGAGCTGTCACGTGGGATGGTTCTAAGAAAGAGGCTTTCATCATGCGGGCTGCTGTGATGTGGACAATAAGTGACTTCCCGGGTTTGGGAATGTCGGGGGCATCCAGACTAAAGGCTATAAGGCATGTCCTCTATGCTTGGACGAGATCGATTCTGAACACAGTAACTCAAGAATCTCTTACCAAGGTGCTCGTAGGTTCTTACCACCGAAACATCCACTGCGATTTCAGCCGCAGGCCTTTAACGGGAAGACAGAGACCCGGAGAAGGCCTACCAGGCATTCAGGGGCTGCTGTACTCAGTGCGATTCTACGTCATCAATACCCACCGCCTAGTCTGCATCCGAAGTTCAGTAAACGAAAAGGTGGTGGTATTCCTATATGTTTGTCTCATAAAAGCATTTTCTAGGAGCTGGCTTATTGGAAAACTCATAAAGTCAGACATGCGTTGGATTTGATGCATATAGAGAAGGACGTATGCGACAACGTCATAGGTACAGTTCTTGGAATTGCAGGGAAGACTAAGGATGACGTGAAAGCTAGGAGAACTTATGAGGAACAGGGAGTCCGGCAAGAACAATGGGTGCAAGACGGGGAGCTCCCAGATACACCTTATGGCGTGGCGGGTCATGATCGGAAGGAAGTACTGGAGCATATCCGAGCTGTTAAGTTTCCCTCTGGATATGCGGGAAGTCTAAATAGCAAGGTTAATCCCGATGAGAAAAAGTTCCTCGGATTGAAGACCCACGATTGTCACGTGTTGATGCAACGTATCTTCCCCCTTGTCATTCGAAAGTACGTTCCGCCTTATATGGCAGAAGCATTAACAGAGCTGGGCAAGGCCTATCAATTGTTGTGCACGAGGGAACCGACGAAAAAAGCCCTGAAAAGGTTGGGGAAGATATAGTGGTTCTAGTTTGTAAGTTGGAAACTATTTCCCCTCCTTCATTCTCTACAATTATGGTTCACCTTCTACTGCACATTTCGGATCAAGTTTTGCGAACCGGCCCAGTTCATTTCACATGGATGTTTCCAATTGAACGGTATGATCCTTGACTTCCAAATATCATTTCCAATTACCATTGAATTGTATAATCGAATATGACATTAACATTCATATTTCGATTGTAGGCAACTTGGCGTGTACAAGAAAAGTGTGTGAAACCCGCGATATCCAGAAGGTTGTATAGCCCAACAGTACTTGATGCACGAGTCTGTCATCTTCACTCAGATGTACCTTAACTGCGCCACTTCAGCCAGCGAAACATTTGTTAGTCCAGCTCTAGGTTTCAACTTATCAGTTGTTTCCCCACATGTACAAGTTAAGAGCGTGGTGCGAAACGACAAATTGAGCGCATCCGAGATGTTCTGGGCGAATTGGACAGTGTTTGAGAATTGTGCCGAAGCAGATGCATTCGTAGAATCACATCGTGCAGGGTTCCAACGAATACACCCTAGGAAAGCTCTTCAGCACTGAATCATGTCCTTTGTCTTCGAGTGGCGCAGAATTGTACATAATAGACATCAATTAACTTCAATTACCATATAAAATTTTTAGGGATAACTCATTTATATTCCGTGTGCAGATGACTGCTCCAGGGTGGCAACGAGAGTTGGTACTACTATCCAGAGGTCCTCATTCGTCTGCCATTTATTCGCAGTGTACTGTTAACGACGTCAAATTTTTATGCTTGAGAATCAACCAGGGCCGGAGAAATCAAAATTCAAGGGTCATGATTGAAGCAAACGACATATGTTACTACAGTGTTCTTATGGACGTATGTATCCTTACCTACTCGGAAAGCATGCCAGTCGTTCTATTCAAGTGTCAGTGGTAAGACGAACGAACCGTGATAAAGGACGCAAATGGATTCATTTCGGTCAACACGTCCACAGATCGTCACAAACAAAACTCATTTTGCCTTGCTTTAATGGAAAAACAGGTATACTATACGTGGTATAGTACAAATTTGAAGAAAATCAAACCACGGGAAGACCGCTTATCATTCACGATCGAGTTTAGGTTTAATTTAGGGTTAAAGTTTGTAACGGCGCACATAGCAAAGTGCGCCGTTACAAAAGTGGCGGCAATTAAAATTTCGCGAAAAATCAAATTTCGCGAAAATTTAATCTTCCCGCGGATATTTTCGTTGTAACGGCGCACATGTGCGCCGTTATAAAATTTTGTTTGTAACGGCGCACACAGGTATAAAATTCTGTTTGTAACGGCGCACACGGGTATGTGACGTTACAAATTTCGTTGTAACGGCGCACATGTGCGCCGTTATAAAATTTTGTTTGTAACGGCGCACACGGGTATTTGTTGGCCGTTACAAATTTGGGTCAGAAAACGAGCCGTTTCTGACCGTTACGGTTTGTAACGGCGCACATAGTCGGGTGCGTCATTACACCCTTTTTGTAACGGCGCACCCTACTATGTGCGCCGTTACAAAATCGCAGAATAAAATTGGGCAGAGCCCTCTCTTCTTCTTCCTCGCTGTTTTTTCCCAACTCCTCTGCCTTGCCGCCTCTGCCTTGTCGTCGCCGTCCCGCTGTCGCCGGACCTTCCCGTCATAAAGGTAAGTTTAGTTTAGATATTTAAGTTAGAATTTTAGTTTAGAAAATTGTTAGATTGTTAGAATAATTGTTAGATTGTTATTTGTTATGATTGCATGAATACTGTTGGAATTTAGGGTTAAAGTTTTTATGTATATAAATAATTGTTATGAATATTGCATGAAATTTGTTGGAATTATATAAAAAATACCCAATAGAGGTATTTTTGGAATTATATAAAAAAATACCCAATAGGGGTATTTTTGGAATGAATTATAAAATACCCAATAGGGGTATTTTTGGAATTAATTATAAAATACACATTAGGGGTAATTCGGTCATTTTGACCTAAAAAGGGTAATTCGGTCAATTCCGGCCGAATTAGGGGTAACTCGATCATTTTGACCTAAAAAGGGTAATTCGGTCAATTCCGAAGAATTAGGGGTAATTCGGTCATTAATGACCTAAAAAGGTAATTCGGTCAATTCCGGCCGAATTATGGGTAATTCGGTCATTTCCAGCCGAATTAGGGGTAATTCGGTCATTTTGACCAATTAGGGGTGATTCAGTCATTTTCGGCCGAATTAGGGGTATTTCGGTCATTAATGGCCTTCAAAGGGTAATTCGGTCAATTCCGGCCGAATTAGGGGTAATTCGGTCATTTTGACCAATTAGGGGTAATTCGGTCAATTCCGGCCGAATTAGGATTAATTCGGCCAGTTTGACCAATTAGGGGTAATTCGGTCATTTTAACCAATTAGGGGTGATTCGGTCATTTCTGGCCGAATTAGGGGTATTTCAGTCATTAATGGCCTTCAAAGGGTAATTCGATCATTTCATGACCTCCTTCTTACAATTACAAATAATGGAGCCGAAACGTAAGGCACCTAAGGCTAGGGCACCTAGGCGAGCCAGAATGGACATTCAGTTCTTCGAGGCTTCACAAGCGCCGGAGTTACAGGATGAGATGTACACTCCGTCACCGCCGCAGCCGACTCAGCCGACTCATCCAGGGCATACGGAGGTTGACTGGAATTTCCATGTCCCGGATAATCGGAGTTTCCAGGAGATGCTCGGAGACGTCGCTGGACCCTCCGAAGAGGACATTGTGCCAGATGAGTCCAAACTCCCGTTGAACGAGTGAAGGCTCCTTCCCCTCCACTACAGAGAGATTCTGAGGTACGAGCTGTACTTCGATTACAAAGTGGAAGTCAATTGCCTAAACACGAAGAGCTGGGAAGCCAGGGCAAGAAAGGAGCAAAAGGTCGACCTCAACATAGACCCAGAAGAGAGAGTGGTTCAGATGAACGGAGGTCCTTTGCTCTTGACTTGGGAAAACGGCCGACCACGTGTCCAAGGAGGACAGTTTTCAATGGAAAGGGTCAAGGCTATTATAGGGAAATTCGCTCAGGAACGCGACGCTTCCTACCAGACGTTTGGGGATTTGTAGGCGTCTGAGTTCCAGTCATTTTGGAGGAGTTTTAAGGTAATTTCAACACTTACTCAAAATAAATTTTCAAATGCCACGTATTATAAATATTGGCGTGGTGTTTGTCAATTTCAGCGTTTGTTTGCAATGACCGGTTTGAAGGAATTATTTGAGGGTTCCAGACAATTAATTTCATGCCCATACAAGAAATTAACCTCAAAATTTCATGTTTTAACACGGATCTTGCATGATCATGAATTGATCATGAGATCTAGACTAGAATAAATTCAATAAATTACCTTGAATCAAAATCTCCTTGTTACTAAATAGGATTTAGTAACCTCTAAAGATCGTCCACACAGGAAGAGCAATCCGGGGATACTCACAACGATCCTTACTAGAAGATCGAAGCAAGCAAAACGGACGGAGCGGGGAGGAGAGGAGCTGGCCGAATTCGACTAGGGGAGAGAGAGAGTGACGGCTAGGGTTTGTAAAATAAATCACTTTTTTTCAGATCTGAAAATTTCCCTTTTATAACCCTTATTTGGACTTTAATTAATTAAAGGCCTTAATGGGCTTAAAGCCCAAAGCTTTTAATTAATTGTGTAGAGAAGCCCATTCTGGCATAGCCCATTCTGGCTAAGCCCAGTTTAGCTAATTTAATTAAATCTATTTAATTAGATTATAATTAGTTAGTCTTGCTAAACCGTTCTTGATTCCGGTTTAATCCTAAACCGAAATCGGTCTAATCCGGTTTAATCCAAAACCGGATTTTCTCTCTCTCATGATTCCTCCATATGATTCCATCCGTTTTACTCAACCTTTAGTGTGTGACCCTCTAGGCTCACGACACGTCGGCGGACTGGTAAAATTACCATTTTACCCTTTCCATCATGAGTGGCCTCTAACAAGACATCATGATTACCCAACGCTTGTGATTATCGAGATTTCGACTTAACCTTGTCGTACATGAATCTATCATTTTATCCTCTTGATATCTTTGACAACCACGAGGCATAGACAAGTCATCCTCGTTCTATTGTCCTGTTTCTTGATTATGAGTTAACTGAATTATGACTGATACTACGTATCGACTGCACGGCCATGCTATTGTATTTTAGTTGTACTCATCAAGTGGCCTAAACTGATATCTGCTCACACGTCCGTATGAGGGATAAATCCTTCAGCGATCCATTGAGTCAACTTATGTAACTTGTGATCGAGCAAATCACAATCGTTATTGTAACCCTTTTACAAGAGACGTTAGACTGAGTCAAACTCGTCACTCATTACATATTGACCTCAATGGTCCTTCTGTCTGAGGATGTGATTTCATGATCCGACATATGAGTATGTTCATGACTGTGTCTATGTAACATACTCATAATTGGGTCATCCTATATCACCCCTGACTGGTGATACTATGACCTAACTCTGGCCCCCTTCTGGCCATGATCATTAGAGCGTGATCATTTAGAGTTAGTCTCATACCGATCGCTTCTTATGAAGCTATTTTGATCGGGGACAGCTTAAGTAAGATTTTATCTGATCTGTAGATCTACTATTATGTGTTGACACATCAATGATACAAATCAAATCATACTTAAGATATTACTACAACACTTAGTAATATGAATGCCGATTTAATTCAACTAATAATCTTTATTACATATTAGATTGAAAATATATTGTGCTAGGGCACAAAAACCCAACACGATTCTGTTGAGCTTAGGGGTTGGATTCGTGAGGCGGCCATAAGCGCTTACAAGGAGCGAAAATCGAACATGAAGCGGTTTTACAAGCTCTACGTGGACCATACGAGACTAAACCGTAATGGGATTCCCAAGTGTCTGAAAAGGAAGAAGTCCTAGTGGCGGTGGCTCGTTCATCATTTTGATGCCAACGAGATATATTACAAATTTCATATTTAATAGGTTTAATTTCAGTTTCATTTTTTCAATTAATTCAATTTACTTTAATTTTTTTTCAGGAAGAAGTTGGGTCTCAAATGAGTACCATTTGGAGGAGCGAGAACAAATTAAACCACCACACTGGCAAAATCTCATTTCGACGTCTTTGGGAGAGGATGACGGAGGCCGGGGAAGTGGAGGTCTCCAAAAAGTTGGAGGGCTTACTGAAGGCTCACAAGGTCCCTAAACCTGGTGATGGTGCACAGGAGGGGGAGGAGGAACTCAACCCGAAACTTGTAAGTTTAATTAATTTTTTTTTATAATTTTAATATTTAAATTTATTATATTAATCAAATTTTTTTTTTGCAGATTTACATTAGGAATGCGCTTAGGGATTGGAAGAATGACGAGGCAAACTACAACGAGGATGAAACGCTGAACAAGATGACTGGCGCTAAAGAGGATGAGGTCATGCGACTAGCTGTCGAGCATGTTCGCGAGGTCGAGCTTGCCAGAGGAGTTACCATAGAACCCTCCAGAGGACGACGCATCCGGGGTTGCGGGAGTGATTACGAGGAACCGCCGAGACAGAGAAGACGTTCGACCTTCTCCGATGGTACTTCTACGGAGATTGCGGAGCTCCGGACTCGACTCAGCCAACAAGATGAGGTTATTACAAAGCTTCTCACTGAGGCCTCCCAAAACCAGACTTTACGTCAGACTCAGGCCATCCAAAACCAGCAAACCGAGCAGATATTCCGGTACTTCCAAAAACAGCTAAGGTTACTAAATCCTAATGCCCCTCCACCTCCATTTGACCCGACTAGGTCTACAGATCCTGGAGGCCCGTCGTCATAGATATCAAAGTAAATTAAATAATGTATTAAACAATTTCAATATTAATATTAATTTCATTTTCATATTATTTTTCATTTTTAAATATTTCATTAAAAAAATAATTTTTTTAAAAAATAATAAATATAAAAATATTTTTTTATATTTATTATGTTTTTAAAATTTTATTTTATTTTATTTTTATCTGTATTATTTGTAACGGCGCACATCGTTTGTGCGCCGTTACAAAACAAACGGCGCACTAACGTTAGTGCATCGTTACAAATCGTAACGGCGCACTAACGTTAGTGCGCCGTTAAAAATCGTAACGGCGCACGCCATCTGTGTGCCGCTACAATGCGTAACAGCACCGTCATCGTGTGAAACGGTGACGGTAGGCTTTGTAACGGCGCACTAACGGCGTGCGCCGTCACAGGTTGTTATAGCGCACGCCGTTTGTGCGCCGTTACAAAGAGTAACGGCACACACCGTGCACCGTTACAGAAGTTTTTGTGCGCCGTTACAAACTGTAATGGCGCACAAAACCTCTGTAACGACGCATTTAACATGCGCCGTTACAACAAAAAAAACTGATAGTGACAGAAGTCTGATTTTAGCAATTCCACACAAAAATGTCCAAAATTTAATTATCAACATATTAATACCATCATCATGGGAATATAAAACCGATAAAAAAGGAGAAATTTCAAGCAATAAAATGCTAGTTTATGTTATACCATGTGAAGGGTCTAGAGAGAAGGACCATTGAGCGAGAGGTTAAACAATCGAATCCAAGTCTAACAATTTATCATTGAGGCTGGATCGAGACGTGGCAGATCGCGGCACTGTGGGAATCCTCCTCCATGAGAAGCTCTGTTGACGGTGTGGAGCTCCCAGGCCACGTGAGAAGTACCTGCAAAGGACAAATAGACGAAATCCTAATTATTTGTGTTACAGGGTTTGCACGTGAATAGTGTACGATGAACATTATTTCAGAAATTATTTCTTTCTTCTTGAGGAAAGCCACACGGCTCGAATCTAACCTAACCTAACTCTGATATCATATTGAAATTTTAAAATATAATAGGTACTATTGATTAATAAATTGATTACGAATTACAAGAGGAGTTTCCTTCATACATGAAACAATAGAAAATAAACCAAACTAGAAAACATAATACTAATAGGAAACTCTAATTAATTAATTAGTCTAACATACTCTATCTCTTTCTTTAGTTTTGCCTATATTTCTCAATTTTTAGTTAAATTCAAGACAGTATCGGAGGAGAGTAGATTATCATGAAGTAAAGTTGGAGGGGCTATGAATATTATCAAGAGAGGCATGAAAATCCAATTTATCATGAGCAAGAAGGTTGTAAGAATTGTGGTTCTCACTAGAGGTTGTATAGCCGAAATTATAATTATCATCAACCAGATTATAGGACAAGACAACCAGATTACGAATGGACTCCTCAAGAGCACTCCACTTTGTACGTTTCCTATGATGGGTATAAAGTTGATCGGGGATACTATGATCCAAGGCAAGGCCGTCAAGGTAGTGACTACTATTACAATCAGGATGAACCCTAATACAGCTATGCGTACTAAGAGACACCAAAAAATTACCAATCCTAATATGACCATCCCCCATCCTACTATGAAGAACCACTACCCCCAAGTTACAAAATGACCACGTTTTTCAAAATTTTGCATCGTTTTATCACGAGAACTCTCTACGTGATCATTCCCCTCAAGGACATTTTAACCCCTATCTTTACAAAGGTGAAACCTTCTACGAAGATGATCACCCATTCCACCCATACTATGGAATTCAATTTGATCCCCTAAATCCTTCCACTTAAGAGAGTATGCATGAAGAGAAGAGTTGTTCAGGTGGATCATAAGGAAGATTGAAGAGTTGAAGAGATGGCGTGAAGAAAGTGATAGGAGTGGGAATTGCTCAGTGAGGCAATTAGAGCCATGAAGGTCAAAAATGGGGGTGAAGAGCCTAATTTAATCCTTGACTTTGATTCTTCTCGGGAGATCAAGAGAGAGGGAGATGACGGTATAGTAACAAATGACATAATGATTGATGAGTCACAAAAGGCTAAAGAACCCGAATTTATGCAAATAAACATGACAATGGATGATTTTTTTGTAGAGCCAAAAAGAACTGAAGAGCCAGATTTGGCTAAAGAGGACGAGGATGAGGTGTATTTGCTTGAAGGCATATTTAATGATAACTCTCCAAAAGAAATAAAGGGTGAAGTGGTCGAAGTGTCACCATTAGTTAAAGAGGCAAAAAAGGATATACCTTTGCCTCAAGTGAGCGCAAATGTTAATTCTTCTAAAGAGGTCGAAAATGATGAAGAAGAGGAAAATATGAAAAACATATATTTTCATGCGTACCTAGTTGGGATTACCCTATGAGTCATGTTGTTTAGTTTGAGCTTTATTCGCTTATGGGTCTTGACTTCTAAAGTGTCTTGTTGAGATTTCTACGGTTTTGGCAATTGAGTTGATTGGAACAACTGAATTAAGATAGATACTTCAAAAATTGGCGCATTAAAAGAATAAGTCGCAAACCAGAAAAAACTAATGTTTTTAGTCCAATAATTCAAAAATGGACAAGGTTGATCGTGGAGCTCCCAATAGAGGAGAAGGAGGAGAGGAAGAGGCAAGGGAAGATAGCGAAAGGGAAAGAAAATGGACCAATGATATAGTTTTGAAAATTTAAATGACAATCAAGGGTATTTTAATCATTTACACTTAAAACGAAAGTGAATATAAAAAAACTCAACTGACATCTCACAAACAAATTGATCGTGGAGCTCCCAATAGAGGAGAAGGAGGAGAGGAAGAGGCAAGGGAAGATAGCGAAAGGGAAAGAAAATGGACCAATGATATAGTTTTGAAAATTTAAATGACAATCAAGGGTATTTTAGTCATTTACACTTAAAATGAAAGTGAAATAAAAAAACTCAACTGACATCTCACAAACAAATTGAAATCATGTGTAGTTATGTGAGAAAGACGTATATATAACAACTAAACATATATCACAGCATGCCTATCTATCATAACTCATTTTAACTCTTTATTTCATTCTCTAACACTCTCGTCACTTGATTTTGCTCAATGATGTCGGCTTAGGGAAAGAAAATGGGATAATTATTGCCTTGTTGGTGCTACCAAAATATACTATCCCAATAATTAGGGGTTGTCACATTTTACCCAAAACCGAATTCGAACTGGAATCCAAACCGAATCAGAACCGAAAAATTGAGAACCGCGAGTATTGGATCGGATTTGGGTCTTAAAATTGAGTACCGAATCATTTCAGTTTGGTTCCGATTTTAAGAGTGAAGAACCGTTAGTTAACCGGTTTAGAACCAAACCGGTTCAAAAGACTTTAATAAGTAATTTTTAAATATTTTTATCAATATTTTGACCTGCAAATTGATTTAATTGTGTATAATTTTTCCCTTAATTAAAAAATGTGTAAGTATCACATTAATTTGGGTCTAATTTGTAGAACCGAGAAATAAAATCAGAGAATCGGACTCAATCTCTCAATTAATTATTTCATCGGGTTTAATTGGGCAGAATCGAGAACTGAACCTTAGAACCAGATCAAGAATCGGACCGTTTCTCATATATTGGGCCCATTTTGAATCTCTAAAATAGAGAACTGAATGCTTTGGTTCGTTTCAATTCTGGGCTGTTTAGATTCGTGCCTAGCCCTACCAATTATTGGTTTTTACCTTTCATATTATGAACCCTAAACTTTATTTAGCCCATTGGCGCTATAAACAACATGGTATAACAATAAGGGTAAAAGTCTCCCAAGATTATACCTTTTTCATCATCAAAACTTTGAAGTGGAGACTAAAAATTATGTTTACAAAGAGGTTATTAGTGTAGAACAAGAGGTTTTCTTAATTTGCAGATGAAAAAAATTTATCCCTACAAATATTCAAACGTCACTTAACTTTTTTATGAGAAAAAAGATCCAACCTTTTATTAATTCAGATCGTATATAAATTATAAGCTTACTATAACAATCGGATTGGGCTATTGGTCAAGCCAAGCATCTCAAGATTCTTAACCTGTCAGATGTCAAAATCCTATATATAAATTGGCTTAGGCGGCTAGGCCCCAAGAAACACAAATTGGTTTTTATTAGATTTTTCAACTCACCCGTATGTTTCAAACTAATGATGGCGACGAGGTAAGCACGCATTCAAATATTTGTATTTAACTGCTTGGACCAGAATAGTTGGATTTACATGAATAACTGACTACAAAAAACATGACTGATAAAATGGACATTGTTGTCCAGAAAATTCCAAGATAAAATTAATAGAAAACTGCAAGCGCACGCAAAATACTTTTTAAACAATTCAATTTCAAATTTTATGCTTGGTTTTTAAAATTCATTACATATTCTGGTATCCATGTCATGTGACGTTCTTGGAAAAAAGAAGATATAAATAAAAAAAAAGTAGAGATACAGAGAAGGTGTCAAGGTGTCAAAAACAGAGGAGGAGAAGAAGATGGGCTCGAAACACTTTGTGCTGATTCACGGAGCTTGCCACGGAGCGTGGTGCTGGTACAAGGTTGTGGGTGTGCTGAAATCAGGAGGTCACAAGGTCACGGCTCTTGACTTGTGGGGTTGCGGCGTGAACACCAAGCAAGTCAGCGAGGTGCGTTCCCTGGAAGATTACAGCCGACCCTTGCTGGACTTGATGGAGGCCCTCAAGACTGACGACAAGGTCATTTTAGTGGGCCACAGCTACGGCGGCGCCACCCTCACTCTTGCCATGGAAAGCTTCCCGGAGAAGATTTCTGTAGCCGTTTTCTTGACCGCCTCTATGCCAGGTCCCAACCTCCCCATGTCCTCCGTTCGCGCAGAGGTATATATGTGCAATATATTTTAGGGATTATACCCTTAGTTTTAGATATTTGTGACTGAATTAGATGACCCACTAGCTCCAATTCATATCAATATTTCATCATATTAAACTTGTGTTGAACAATTGAGATACTCATCCTGATTATTTTGAATATGCTAAAATATACATTTTTAATAGTACAAAAGTATAAATTCACTATAAATGTTTGAAATGAGCGTAGATATATTTAATTGGGTTTTCTAAAAACTGCTATCTTTTGTTGTTTTTCTATCCTTACATCCTCTTTGTTCAACGGTTGATCAGTTTGACTTATCTGTCGGTTGTTGAGATCCGTTAAGAAAAGCTCCTTCTCGTGACAAAGTCTAACAGCCATGGGAGCTGGCCTAGTGATAATATTCATTTAAAATTTTGATACTCCACTGTTAATTTTTACAATTATATTTGACAATAAACCTCTATTTGTACGGTTAGTGTGTATAACACATTAGAAAAGAAGAGGAATAAATAAAATTTAAGATGAGTTTTATTTGCAGTACGAACGGAACGTGGATTATATGGACAGCACGTTTAGGTTTGAGGATGGAGTTGATCATCCTCCAACATCTGTTTTGTTGGGTCCCAATTGCTTAGCTTCCTCATTTTATCAGCTCTCTCCGCCTCAGGTTATGTATAATATACAACTCACTCCCACTGCCATCTTAAAATAAATATTCTCGTTTGTAATCAACAAATTACATTGCATTTTGTGTAGAGTGAACTAATATGTGTACACTGAATATTGCATAATAAAATAGGATTTGGTGCTTGCACAATTGCTGGTGAGACCGTGTCCTGTATCAGCAGATGAAATACCAGTCAGTAAAGAAAATTATGGATCAGTTGGTCGAGTGTACATAGTGTGTGGCCAAGATTTGGCGGTGCGCGAGAGTGTGCAGAGGTGGATGATTCAGAATAATCCGCCGGACGAAGTTAAGCTAATTGCTGATTCAGATCACATGGCCATGCTCTCCAAGCCACTAGAGTTATGTTCCTATCTCCAAGATATTGCCAATAGTTACACTTGACCCATTCTCATATTTGGTTTATATTGTTATTTAAATCTAGGGATTGAACAATTTGGATCACTCTTCAAGACTATTGTTTACTTAGTAAATTGTAACCAAATATAATAATATTAATTAATATAGGGTTTCATAGCGGTAGTATATATTGTCTTAGTGAAGACTTAATTTGATGGCTTAACTATCAAATCTAGAAAATTTCTTAATTTCATATTATCCATCCATACTAGTTATCTAATTGATAGCTAATTCTTTTCTCTAAAAACTCTCTTTAAATTTCTCTATTTATGAAATTCTTGGGTCGCTGACGGCGCCGTCAGTCTCTGGCAATGGTGTATCGACGACTATACATACCTTTATACGGAGCAGCAATGAGAGTGTGTGGCTGAGAAACTCGAGCAAGGAGGGAGGGTTTTGGTTTCTTTTGAATTTGCAAAACTTATGTATGAAATTTTTTCCATATTTGATTTTGGGGTACGGTTGTGGTGGTGCTCAGGGTGGGCTGTAGAACTCTGCAGGTGACGGAGCCTTTTCTGGAACCGTTGAAACATGTAGGTGGTGATTTTTTCCTCTCATATCTGTTTTCTCGAGCGGAAGAGGTGGGTGTCAGAACGTGGCTTCTGTGGCACCTAGAATGGGGGGGCTAGGTGGAGCGAAGAAGCTGGGGCTTTAGAACGAGGTTTCGCGACGGAGGAAAATGGCGCCTGAGTCACATTTGAGTTCGCCAGCCAGATAGAGGCCACATGCCGAAGAAATGAGGTGGGCTTCAATGGTGGTAAGGGAGCTTTCGGAGTAGCTGGGCAGACGATAGTTCTCTGCGTGTTGTTTTTGCACGTCGTAGACTCCTGCAGGTATTTCCGGACCGACAACGTCATAGCCAGGTCGGAAGGATGTCTTCAGCAGCGTTCGACACGGGTTATGAGTGGTTGCGTTTCGCCGGAGTCAAAGGAGGCGAGTTTGTCTCTCTCGGCGACGATTTCTACTCGTAAGAGAAGTTCGTCGGGATATGGGTCGGCGTCCTCGCCCACATCACTTTGTAACAATCGGTCTCCCTTGGCCCGATTCATACCAACTTGGACGATTCGCCATGGTTCATTCCGGCTAGGCCAAAGTCAGTTCAGGATTGGCTTAGTTGCGGGTTTCTCTTAAATCAAGACGGTTATGTTTTGGACCGTTTTCCTGGTTTTTCCCAATTTTGATGGCCTTTTCGATGTATTTTTTCCCGCCTTTACGGCTTGTATTGTATATTTTTATGTATTTGTAAAATTATTTCTTGATGATAATAAATTAATAAATAAATAAAATAATAATATAATAATATAATTTAGGAAATACTAATTCAAAGATGTTATTTAAGTTTTTTTGTTCTCTTCTATTTAGATTAGGTTAATTTTCTGTATAAAAACTTCTTCTCTTGTAATTTATATCATAAGACAACATGATCAATAATATATTCTTACCTATATTTTATTTTTATAACGATATTAGAGATTGTTTGATCATTGATTGAAACTTCAGAATTGTTGAGCTTTGACTGCTTGTCAATTTGTAATTCCGACGATTTGGCATGACAATCTAATCATTTACGCATCCAAGCAGTCTTGATTTGCTTTGCGCTCACTTGGTGGTCTTAACTTGTTCCAGCGAGTTCGGTCTCCCATCTTCGTTGACTTCGTGCCACCGCAAACTTTCATGTAACACGACAAGCAACATCTTGTTTTATGTGTTGTAATAAGTAGATTCCACATAATTATGATGAATCGTGTTGGTCACAGGCTTAAAGATTGAACACTATTGTTGTAGTTAAAGCAAGGAACGTCAAGTCATGACCATATGTTTATAATTATTTTCGCTTAACATATTCACATTTTTCCTAAACAATCTACTGTTTTGCTTTAACATTCTACCTTAAGATTTTTCATTTATTTTTGGTCATTAAGAAAAGACCTAAATGTCCTTATTTTTATTTCAAATTTCCAAAATAAGGTCATTCATCTAAATGTTCCATCATCTCCTTCTCATATTTTCTATTCTAGCATCAAGAATTGAAGTTTAGTTATTAATTATTGGGATTTAAAGTTTTGTAATGAAATATGAAATATATCATAACAAATCAGGTAAGAACCAAACTCATTTGTGAGAACTGACTTTGGTCATTGAAAATAAGTGAATGTCTAATGACATTGGTAATATCCAATGAAAGTGAATGTCCAACGGAAAAAATTTGTACATTGAAAATATACGAATGTTCAACGGAAATAAGTAATTGTCCAATGGTTCTCATGTTCCCACACCACAATTGGTTCACAATCGAATATATATATATATATATATATTGTGAACAATCATTAGTGTTAGAACGTTAGAACAAAGTATGACCTTCATATCAAATTAAGTCCAACGCACCAAATTAATATGAATTCCAAACATGTGCTTACATCATCGTGGGCAGAGAGGCAGTTTTGGTAACTGAAAATTCAATTTAAGGAAACTAATTGTGAAAACAGAAGGGATTTAATTACAGAAGGGAAAAAATATTAATTGCAATTAAACACGATCCTCTTATATTTAATTAGGCGCAAATGTGGAAAGTATTATTGAGTTTTTTTAATGAATAATCATGACAAAAACAATGACATTAAATAAAAAGATTTAAAAAAACCAATTGGGGATATTCAACATTTGACTGAAGAAAAAATATTACATTAACATGTTTATTGCACACAATAAAGGATACGAAATTTGTAAGAAGAAATAAGATATAATAATATCTTCAACAAATAAAAAAAAAATATTCAATCAGATAACAAATTTTAGGACACTATTAATTGACTACCGAACTTTGGATAATGAATAATATTAATGGTTGATTTCTTAATAGCACAATCAAGGGGATTTCGCATCGATGGTGAATATTCAATGTATGTTAAGGGGGTGTTTTTGGTTTGGCTGGTGGTGACAACGTTTGGCTATCAGTGAAGCAATATGGTTGTAATGAGATAAAGAATGACCATCATATTCGTCATGTGGCTGCAATTAACACATGTGTCTTCTTGGTATGTATTAAGAACTTGATTAGTATAGAAATACATCGGATACTGGAATATAATATAAGTGTGTGGACTTCAAAATAGTTTGTGTATATAGATGAAGACGTGTAGCTGCGAGGGAGAGAGTGTGGCTACAAAGGAGATGAGTGTGGTTCCAAAGGAATCAGTGTGGCTACAAAGAAGATGAGTGTGGTTCCAAAGGAATCAGTGTGGCTATAATGAACATGAGTGTGGCTACCATTGTAGTGGGTATGGTTATCCTGAAGAAATGACATTTCAACCTTTTTTACCATTACTATAATATGACCATTAGTATGGATAACTATTGCATACTTTAAAGAGATTCAGAGATGGTTATCTTGTAATGAATTTATGACATGATTATCGACAAAAAGATGGTATAAAGTGATATACTATGAGTGTTAGTCCGTCAAAATGGTGAGTAGTTGTGAATTAAGAAGTTTGACTTCAATTTAGAGCATATGGTTGTGTTTTCAACAGTTTGGCTTATAGGGAGTCGGTGTGGCTACCAAGGAGGTGATTATGGCTGATGGGAATCAATGTGACTACAATAACAATAAGTATGACTGTTAGGGAGTACATATGGCTATCACTGTAGTGGGTATGGCTGCACCGAGGTGTAGAATGGCCATAAAATTCTCCATATGGATTCAATCACACGTATGACTACTATTTGAACTAGATTGGCTGACATTAAGTAAGTGTGTTCATAAAGAAAATATGTGTGGCTACCATAACTGATCACAAAAAACTCATTTAAAATTGCAAAAACAACACAAAAATATGGTTAGCTCATTCACATGACAACAACAATTAAAATGAAAAATCATTGTTCGATGTGATAAATAACGATCTTATTTACGAAAAAAAAGAAGAAGAAAAAAAGTAGTTTTGGAAAGATAGAAACTAAATAACCTAACCATTGTTCAAGATATTTAATACGGATATGGTCTATAAAAGGGGAGAAACAAATAATTTTGGAAAGATAATGACACAGAATCGGTGAGAGATTACCCTTCCTCCGAATTTCCCATACTACCCTCGTGCATCATTTGGTTTAATGAATGAATGCGCCTACACCACACATGTGCTTTTGATGACACCACAGATCCAACGGTCCATATCTGTTCTAACGTTCTAATACTAATTTACTAGTTCTCACATGAATATATATATATGGGCACACTCGACTATAAATCTATATAACACGTCCAAACCATGTAGAACCGTCGAATCTGAGACGCGTGTTATCTCAAATTGTGACATGTGGCAGGGTCCAACATGTTATACAATATTGCACTACATGTTATACATGACTTCAATTTTGTACAGATCCAACATGTTATACAACATTGCACTGCATGTTATACAGTTCGGACGTTTTGACATTTTTAATTGGTTTGGAACTGATATCTCCTATATATATATATATATATACACACACAACATGTAGTGCAATGTTGTATAACATGTTGGATCTATGCAAAATTGAAGTCATGCTGAGAACCAATTGTGGTGTGAGAACATGAGAACACTGGACAATCACTTATTTTTTGTTGGACATTCATTTTCATCAGATATCACTTATTTTCATTAGACATTCACTTCTTTCCGTTGGTCAATGATAGGTTCTCAGGTTCTAACAAAAGAGTTTAGTTCTCACCTGATCCATTTTCTCTCTCTATATATATTGGGATTTAAATCACATATAAACATTGACGTATTTACAAACCATACAAACCCATGGTAGACAAGTTAATTTGCGAGCACGGTCTACCAGCGTGTGACACGTGTCCAGTGTGTCCAGGAAGGCTGACACGCAGTAACTTTTGGGGTCGCAAAAAGTTTCACATAAACCCAAAAGTTTCACATCCAGCGCAAACAGTTCCACCTAGCGCAAAAAGGTCAGGTGGAACTTTGGCTTCCACTACAAACTTTGGCTTATTTACAAACCGTCCAAACCAATAACCAATCAATCAGAAGCGTTGCTTTATGGAAATCAGCACGCACGCTTTTCCCAGTGCGCTACACGTGTCCATGCATGTCCATGAAAGCTGGCACACAGTGACTTTTGGGGTCGCAAAAAGTTCTACCTGACATTTTGCGTTGGAGGTGGAATGTTTGTGTTCATGTGGAACTTTTTGCGCTGAGTGTGGAACTTTTTGCGACCCCAAAAGTCACTGCGTATCAACTTTCATGGACACGCTAGACACGTCTCACGTGCTGGGAGAGCGTGTGCGCAAATTTCCATATCTGTCTGCCATGAGTTTGTACAATTTGTAAATAAGCCAAAGTGTGTATATGATTTAAATTATATATAGGGAAAATCAAAATCAACTACAAACCAAAAAAATGTTCAAAATTCCAAACTATTGAACATGTAGTGCAATGTTGTAGAATCATGTAGAACGTGTGGTGCAAAGTTGTAGAACGTGATGGATATGTTCAAAATTAAAGAACCCTGTAGAACATGTAGTGTAATGTTGATGTTGTAGAATCATGTAGAACATATAGTGCAAAGTTGTAGCCTTTTGTCTCCTCCTCTTCTTCACATGGTGGTGGAACTCCTTCCTTGGAACACCAAAAAAGGCCTCTAAGGGAGGTATTTGGAGCCCTCTCTCTCTCTTTCTCTAGAAAATCTTGGGACTTGGAAACCCTCTCAAAACTAAAAGTCTTGGCTCTAAAGCTACTGAAAATTTAGGGTTTTACTTCAAATAGCATATCCGCGACTTTGTCACGATTGTGTGACGATCATGACAACTTTTGAAATTGTTGTCAAAATGGGGTCACAATCGTGACAAGAGGTGTCACGATCATAACACACTCTAAGTCACAATCGATGTGCCTCTGTGTCGTTTGTCATGTCTGGCTACTGTCCAACTAAATATATTCTCTTAATTTGTCACGAACGTGACACACATTGTCACGATCGTGACTCATATTGGCATCCTCGTCCCTTCCTTTGTGAAGCTTGTCACATTTGTCACGATCGTGACTTCTTTTGGCCCGCTTGTCCTTTCATTGTTATGTTCGTACTTCTTCTCTCGGGCTTAAAAATGCTCCAATTTACTCTATCGCCTCCAAAAGTCAAATTTTCACCAGGAATCAAAAAGATCAAAATATTGACTCTAAAAAGTATAAACGAGGACAATTCAATGCTAAAAAGTGGGATACAAATGTAAATGCAAGGTCACATCGGGCCTACATCAATAGGTTAAAATACAACGTAGTCTGTGTGACTTTCAAGATAAAGGCCCTTTTAGTGTGTAATGGATCTTTCAAAAATACTAAATGTTAATGAAGGGCATTTATGTATTTTTTATAATATAAAAAATAACCAACTCCGTTAGTAACCAAAAGGAAAAATGGTAAGTTGGTTGTAGCAGAAAGATAAAATGGTCCATGAGTATATCACAATTAAAATGGTAAAGTTTTTGGTGTATTAAAGTTCCAAAAGTCTATTTCCCTTTTTTGTCTTCAACCTCCAACCGTCCAGCGTTTCCGATTTCTTCAATTTCATATTACACATATTTGGTCACTTTTTGTCCACTTAAGTTTGATTTCAATGATTCCAAAACTAAAATATCATCATTATGAACGCAAAAGAAAAGAAAATTTGAGATTGTTAGATTAATAAAAATAATATTTTATATTTATTAAATAATTGTATCATATGAAAATTATACAACCGTGACATTTCGAATATTTTACCTATCAATAATGTTAGATTTATCAAAAGTTAAGTGTAATGAAAAAAGAAAAAGACTTTAAATCATTGTATAATTAAATATATTTATTTATAATTATCGTTTGGGCTCATGTAACTTTGCTTTAGCTCTTTCGTTGCCCGGAGACTGCCTTTTTTCTTCTCCATTTTCATTGTGTGTTAGGAATATTGTTTTGAATAGTTCCACGACAACAACAGTTGATAATAACAGTTGCCGAAATCAATTTGTGCTCACAACATGACAAATTTTAGGATAGGATATAAGATAGGGATCTTTTGAATTGGAGTGTATATAGTCCTACACGGTGATGACTGGGGTCCAAAAACTATTGTGATATAGTATACAGTTGAAACTGAGCCCTCTAGTCTCTAGATAAGGAAAGGAGCAGCACAAACAATATACTAGAACATATCAATATAAGTAAATGAATGGACCCAAGTCTATGCCCTGCCTAGCACTCTCTCACGTTGCAGAAACTTTAGCAATGTCACAACTAATGTCTGTACTTGAAGTAGCAGCATATCTTGATTTAAAATCTTTTATTTCAGCAGAAATGTTTTTGTTTTATTTCTTTTATTAAATTACGTCTAACAGCACTATGATCAATTGTTGAGTGTTTTTAGGGTTGTTTTTCTAAGTTTCTTTTGAAAATTTTAGACTTTTTTTAATAGTTCCCAATTTGAATGATTTTGTACTGCTTGCATTGGATGACTTTGATTACACATTGAAACAAAACGAGATAGCTTGTGAGAGAAAAATTCCACTTTTAAATTACTAAACAATAATCAAGAATGAGCATCTTTACATAAAAGCTAATTCAAGTCCACGTTAAGAAAAATCAATCGGAACAGAGCAAATAGCAATGATAGATATAGAGAAGCACTTTGTATTGGTTCACGGAGCATGGTGTTGGTACAAGTTAGTGGCTTTACTCAAATTTAAAGGACATAATTATAAAGCCACGGCTCTCAATTTGGCAGCTTCCAGCGTCGACCCCAAACAGGTCGGCGAGGTCCGTCCACTGTTCGATTACAATAAACCCTTGTTCGATTTCATGGCGGCCTTACCGGAACAAGAACGGGTGATTCTGGTGAGCCATAGTGTGTGACCAAAATTTGTCGATGCCAGAGAATATGCAGCGGTGGATGATTCAGAACAATCCGACAGATGAGGTGAAGTTGATTTCTGGGTCCACTAACTGTTTTTCCCATCAGTAACGGTGTACATTTTGTGCCATTACAAACATTTTGTACGCCGTTACAAACTCCAACGGTGTACAAACGAGTGTTTTCTCGTGCGCCGTTACAAACACGCCGTTACAATTTGTGACGGCGCACATCAAACGTGCACTGTTACAAGTCTGACGGCGGACCGTTCCAAAATCCGTGCGCCGATACAAGTTAATATGGTCGTCAGTGTGAGGCACAGTGACGGGAGTTTTGTAACGACGCACATACCACGTGCGTCGTTACAACTCTAACGTCGCACATAGCACGTGTGCGTTGTTGGGGGAAAAAGCGGTCTCCCCTCTCTCGCGCAACAACACGCGGTCGCGGCAAGTACAAATAAACCAGTAAGATATCAAGTCGAATCCACAGGAACTAATGAGTGTCGTAGGTTGTTTTGAGTGTTTGTATTTATTTTAGTATACTACCAACAAGTAGATAGCAACAACATGATAACAATGGAAGTAAAGCGCCTAGTGTGCTAGACAAATAGCAATGTAAGTAAGTTTGCGAGTTTTAATTCCTTTGGATCAAAATTAATGTTGAGCCTATGTCTTAAGTGACGATCTCGCCTTTCGGTAATGAGGTTAACCTAATCTCGAATCTCCTTGTGCCCTTTCGGTATTGAGAACAACTCGAGACCGCATTAGATCAACAATAATAAGCTAAAGGTTGATCCGAGGTGTCAAGACATGGTCTTGAACCTCCAACCCTCGGTGGATTCTAGGTCTGAATTCTCTTCCTTCCCTTTCGGTATCGGATAGAAGCCTCAAACATATATTGTAAAGTGTCAATTAAACAATACATGCATTCCATCAAGCAACCACACAACAAAATCTTCAATCTTAGAACTAAAACCTCAATAACTTAATAATCACATTACAAATGTCTAGAACTCATGGCTAAGGGATTTAGCCCTCAACCATGGTGCTCAAATCAACCATCATCATAAACAACAACATCAAAATAAACTAGTAAATAGGGATAGAAATTGCTCTTGGCGTTCTTGAGCAAGATGGTTCTTCAAGCTTCCTTTCCTAACTCCAAAGGTTGAGTCTATGGTGGAATCCACTCCAGAACTCCCAAAGTGTCAAGAAGGGATGAATAACTCTTCAAATTTGATGAAGAACAAGAGGTTGGAGCTCTCAAACTCAGCTCTCTCATCCTCAACTCGTTTTTGGTCTTTGCTCAACTCTCCACCCCCCAAAATATTCGATTTCTGCACTTTAAATATCAGTTTCGCGCATAATCACCCTCACCTAGGCACGATCGTGACCCAAATCATGCCTCGCCTCTGTAAGTTTCGAGCAAAAATTGGCAGGAAATTCATTTAGGCACGATCATGCCTCACCTGGGCACGATCGTGACCCCTTGAAATCTTCACCATTGGATTAGAACTTCACAATCCGCTCAAATCGACAAATTATGGGCCCCAATCGGACTTCGAATGAGAAATCTACACCACCGGGAAGTTTCAGCTGTTGTGCAGAACTTTCTTAACCGATTTTTAGCTCCAATTATGCTGTAATTGTGTCTTCCACCTACAAAATGTAAAAAAAACACACAAAGGATCAAAAGTACCAAATTAATGGCTCTAGAAAGCTGAAACGAGGACAATTTGGTGCTCAAATGCGGGTCAGAAGTGTAATTGCGATGTCACATTCGGACCCGCAACAGCCGATACGTTTCCAACAGCGCACAACATATGTGCGCCGTTAGAACTATAACGGCGCACGTGGTATGTGCGCAGTTACTCATGATAATATTTAATTTTTAGTTTTTTTCATTATTTAAATTTATAAAATTATTATTTAATAAAACTCATAATTAAATAAAGTATTTGAATAAAATATTATTATTACATCGGAAAACTATAATGACGAGTCTGGACCTCTAAACATATTCGGGTCAAATGGAGGCATATTCGGTTTAACCGACCGCAGTTGCTCATAGAAGTACTGCATCATATTCATGCTTTGTGAGTCTTGAGTTTGGAGGTCTATAATCTGATCGGCTTGAGTGGATATAACATCTGCTTGAGTTTGGACATGAGTCTCAAGCTCCGTCATCCGCACTACATCACCGGAGCTAGAGGAGTCTGAACGTCTTCTCTGCTTCGGCAATGACTAGTAGTGACCCCCGCAACCCCGGATGTGTCGTCCTCGTGATGGTGTGATGATTGTTCCTTTAGTGGCATCGACATCTCTGACGTGTTAGGCAGCTTGTCTCATAAACTCGTCCTCCTCAGCGTCGGTCATCTTTTTCAGATGACCATTTTCGTCGATATTTGCTGGGTTCACCTTCCATACTCTTCAAGTACTTCGTTAATGAAATTTTGTAAATCAAATTTAAAATTAATTAATAGCACAAATTAAAATATTTTTAAAAAAAATAACGTTAATTAATAAATAAAATTTAACTTACGTGTTTCGGATCCTCGTCCTCCTCCTGCTCCTCTTGCACTTGATCAGTACCAGCATCCGGGAGAGGCGGCTTCGGGTGAGCCTTGAGTCAACCCTCCAATTTCTTGAAGATTTGTACGATGCCTTCCGACTCCGTCCTCTCCCAAACTTTTCGAAACGGTACTGGGCCCGTATGATAGTTCAATTTGTTATCGTTGGATCGAATTTTTTTCATTTCAAATCCAATTTTATCCTGAATAACAAATTGAAATTCAATTATGCCCCGAATCTTTTAAAAAAATTTAATTATATTGTGTACGGTTTTTAAAATACCTCGTTGGCGTCAAAGTGTTGAACGATCCACCGCCATTGGGACTTCTTTCCTTTTAATATTTTGGGAATTTCATTGCGCTTTAGCTTGTTTGGGTCTACGTATAATTTGTACATGCGCTTCATGTTGAATTTCTGCTCCTTATAAGCATCTGCGACTGCTTCTCGAATCCACGTCTTGAACTCGACGGAAGTATCATCCACTTGATACAAGTGCTGCAATTATAAAATATTTAGTCCATTTTAAAATACGTAATTTGAAACTTAATAGATTGGGATTAAGTTTCTGGATTACCCGAAAACTCTTCCGAAATTTCTGATACTCAGTCGTTGAAAGATCGACCCAGGTTTGGTAGGAAGCGTCGCATTCTCGTGCAAACTTGCCTACAACATAGACTAACCTCCGTACATCAAACAGGTCGCAGTCACTATGGAATTGGGTGTACTTGTCATCTGCATACGTCGTATGATACGTACAATACGACGCCAGACGAAGACAAAAGACATCACTCAGTCTTGTAGAGATTTCCTAGGGTGTACTTGTTTGAACCCTTCTAGATGTAAAAATACGAATGCATCTGCTTCGGCACAATTCTTAAGAACTTTCCAATTCGCCCAGAACATCTCGGATGCGCTCAATTTTTCATCTCGAACCACGCCCTTCACTTTCACATGTGGGGAAACAACTGAGTGAAGGTGACCGACTCGTGCATCAAATATTGTTGCGCTATACAACCTTCCGGATACCGCGGATGCGCACACTTTTCTTGTATACGCTAAGTTGCCTATAATGGTAATTATGTGTCAATGTTAAATTCAATGATATTTGTAACGACAGATCTTATAATTCCAGTTTTCAGTCAAGGAACATATCGTTCAATTAGAAACATCCATGTGAAATCGACTGGGCCGGTCTGCATTTTTTGATCTGGAAGGTGCAGTAGAAGGTGAACCATAATTGTACAGAATGAAGGATGGAAAATAGTTTCCAGCTTATAAAATAGAACCACTATATCTTCCCCCAACTTTTTAAGCGCTTTTTTCCTCGACTCCCTCATGCACAACAACTGGAACGCCTTTCCCAGCTCTGCTAATGGTTACGCCACATGAGGCGGAATGTACTTCTGAATGATAAGGGGGAAAATACATTGCATCAACACGTGACAATCGTTGGTCTTCAATCCGAGAAACTTTTTCTCATCGACATTCACCTTGCTCTTTAGACTTCCCGCATATCCAAAGGGAAACTTAACTCCTCGGATATGCTCTAGTACTCTCTTCCGTTCACGATCGGCCACGCCATAAGGTGCATCTGGGAGCTCCCCGTCTTGCAACCACTGGTCTTGTCGGACGTTCTATTCCTCGTAAGTTCTCCTGGCTTTCACGTCATCCTTAGTCTTCCCCGCAATTCCAAGAATTGTACCTATGACGTTGTCGCATGCGTTCTTCTCTATATGCATCAAATCCAATGCATGTCTAACTTGATGATTTTTCCAATAAGGCAGCTCCCAGAATATGCTTTTATGAGACCAACATATAGGACCATCACCAGTTTTTCGTTTACTGAACTTCCGATGCAGACTAGGCGGTGGATATTTATGACCTAGAATCGTTTTGAGTACAGCAGCCCCTGAATGTCTTTTAGGCCTTGAGCGAGTCTCTATTTGACCGTTAAAGGCTTTCGCCTCAAATCGCAGTGGGTGGTTTTCTGGCAAGAACCTACGCGCACCTTGGTAAGAGATTCTTAAGTTAATGCGTGAAGAATCGACTGCGTCCAAGCATAGAGAACACGCTTTGTACCCTTTAGTCTGGATGCCCCCCATTCCCAAACCCAGGAAGTCACTTATTGTCCACATCACAGCAGCCCGTATTATAAAAGCATGTTTCTTATAACCATCCCACGTGAGAGCTCCGTGCTCCCACATGGTTCAACTCATCAATAAGCGAACACATGAAATTATTCAAGCATTTCCCAGGTGATTTTGGACCGGAGACCAATATGGTGAGGATGTTATACTCCTTTCGCATAGCCATCGAGGGAGGAAAATTCAACGGAATCGCGACTATAGGCCACAAACTGTCGGAAGATAGTGCCAGCCGCACGTTGCAGATTTCGCCAAAAAATACTGGGTAATTCTTGTCAAACTTAATACAATTTGCACCATCCGATGGATGTACTAATATGTCACATCATTATTCTCCCGCTCCCCGTGTCATCGCATCCACTTATCCATCTCTGGAGCAAGATATAAACTTTGAAGTCGATGAGTTATTGGGAAGTACCACAAAGTCTTCTTCGAAACCAATTCATTTCCCACTTTAGCGTATCGTGCTTTTCCACAAATGACACATGTATGGAGTTGCGATTGTGTTCCGTACTACAAAGTGCACCCGTACAAGCATGCATCATAATTCACGTGTGGCATTTCAATAGCCTTCATCTTCTGCTTTGTCGCTGCGTAGCTAGATGAATGCGTATTAGGTTGGGGTAACGTACGACAATAATCATTGGTCACCTTCGTAAAAGTTGCGTCAGACATCCCGGTGCTCTGCTTGATGGACAACATCCTTAATAGCGCCGCTAAAGAAGTGTCCTCACTAGCACGGCGCACGTCGTTTCATACAACGGCTTTTGCGACTACGTAACCAACCAATTATATTATGTCATGGTTACCTTATTGACTCCTTCCTCGACTTTGGTTATCATATTAATGTTCTCTCCTTCCTCGTCCTCGTCAACCCTTACATCTTTAGTTGGGTCTACATCATCCACAAACTGATGCACATGATCAACGTCCACGAACTGCTGCACACGATCAACGTACATTAGATTGTTGTCTGACGTCGAACAACGCTGATTCCCCAATGTTGGCATCATACTCATATCTCAATTGTGACTCGAACTAGCTTCTTCAGCTTCGCCGTGATAGAACCACACATTATACGATCTAAGAAAATCTTTCTTAAGTATATGATCGCAAATGGTGTCCATATCGTGCCAAGCTGAATTACAACACCTCGTGCACGAACACTTGAAACGTCACACGCCATCTCTTGGAGTGTTTTGCTTCGCAAATTTTACAAAACTACTTAGTCCGCGCATCCATTCCTCACTCATTTTTACGAATCCTATCCATCGCCAATCCATTCTATGTAGCATACATAAATTATTATAAAATAATAATATACATCATATATATCTTTAAATTAAATGACATGAATTAAAATATTTTAATTTAAATACATTATTTCAAAATGTACATACCTTCTAATTCCTGCAATTCCGAATCCAATAGCTAATATAGAACGATAATAAGAAGACTAGTATTTGTGGGGGAGACTTAATATAGGGTGCTCGATTTTTAAAAATAGTCGGCAAACTTTCACCAAAATTACGAAAACACCATTCTCGGGAGGAAGTTGTTGGATGGAAATAAAAGTGGAGGTTCAATGGGAGGTACTGCCAACATTTATAGATTTCATTTGTAACGGCGCACATATGGGAGTGCAACGTTACAAAATTACTCTGTAACGGCGCACATACCTATGTGCGCGGTTACAAACTGACGGTAACACCAACGGCTCGATTTCCGACCGTTAACGTCTAACGGTAATGTTCTGGTCAACAGTCAATATTTTACTAACGGCGCACATTCCATTTGTGCGCCGTTACAAAGTGAAATTACTAACGACGTCTAATTTTTTGTACGCCATTACTCGAATAATGACGGCGCACGGTGAATATGCGCCGTCACTAATGTTTGTAACGGTGCACTTTCTAAACGTGCGTTGTCACTGATACAAAATCTTATTGTGGTCAGATCATATGCCAATGTTCTCCAAATCACTTCAGCTCTGTCTCTGTCTGTCTCCGTGACATTGCCAATGGTGTTTCTTGATACGTAAAATTTTCTTTTGTTCCTATTCTAAATCTTGCATATAATTAAGTGTTATATCTATTTTGTATTTTATATTAAATAAGGAAAATGTTGAAAATATATTTTATATTTTGACACTTTTACAAGGTGTTGCGTAATTTATTTTATTTTAAATGTGGTGTTATCTATTTTATTAAAATGGATAAAAAAGTATATTTTTTGCATGTTTGTGAAAATGCACCATAGAATATTGCTCACATAACTAACTTCACTTATAATTTTTTCAAATGTTTTTTCTAGTTTTATGTCATAACTAAAATTTTATAAGTAAATTACAAAGTCATTTTAATTTAATTTAAAAATCTCAATTTTTAGTTTCATGAACAATTTCATCATGCTTTTTTTAAAATAACAGTATATATTTTACACAACAATGTAAAAGTTAAATGTACATTTTTATCATTAACAAATTACACAATTTTTTGTTGAGTCTTTCTCTCAAGAGTCAAGTGGTAATTATTAAAAATTACAAGTTTGGTGATGTCTTATTTCATCATAACATAATTGAGTTGAGTCCATATTTTAATGCAATTTACCGATAAAAAAACAACAAAACAATTTTTTACCATTTTGCCAATTAAATAATCACAAAATTTTCTGTTTAGAGAGAACATATTAGTTTGCTTTGGTCCGAAAGTGAATCTGAGTAAACAAGACTTAGCAAGGGTGCTAGGTTCCACTTGATATTGTCCAAAACAAGACATGATATTCCAACTTGATGGAGCTTGAATAAAGACAAATGATATTGAAAATTAAATATAGAGATAATTTGATTGGATTGATGTGACTATGTCTTGTCTTCCATATTTATAAAAAAAATTAATTTATAATGATTCCTCAATATATATTTAATAAAATAATTTTATACCTCAGAATCAGATAAGCTTTTGGTACAAATCTCTATATTTGATCGGACAAATTGAGCCTAAAAGGGAATTGGGTTTTTTGTCGAATGATTGGGACATGAATGAGATGAAAAATGTAAATGATGAATTTACCTCATACTCGTCTTGTTATTATCTTTAATTAAATAAAACTAATAATTATATCTAGGGGCGGATTCATTGGGGGTAAGGAGGGGCACCCGACCCCCTAATCAAAGATTTCAAAAATTGTAGAATTTTGTCCTTGTACATCTAAAATTTTAAATTTTAGGATAGCCTCGTTTATAAACAAGCTCTAAAAAACATTTTATTCACTTACAAAACATTTCCTCTCTAACAATGAGTTTTAGGTTTATAGTCAATACCAAAAGATAGTCGAAGAGTTCTTTCGGCTTTAAAAACATCTCAAAATAAAACAATAAATTAATACTTGTGTATACCAAAATTAGAATCACGTAATTTTAAATGTGCTAGCGTGTCATTATTCATATCCCATGAAAGAAGACATATTAGACTAGTAATCTCATAAATTAGTTTTTTTCAGGGATGGACTCTGAGCATGAACATCTTTATCACATACTCCTCTTTGCTGAGAAAGTGTATCTCCAACAAACTTCTTAGTTAGCGAAAACTAGCCTGTCCCCAAGACATCTTATTCACGAATAGTCTCGTTTACAAATAAGTTCCAAAAACATCTTATTCACTCACAAATTATTACGTACGTCTTTAACAATGCGTTTTAGCCAATACCATAAGACACTGGGAGAGTTGTCTGGGCTTGGACAACATCCCCATGTGATCTGCACCGTCTATCTCAACCACTTCGGTGCACCCTCCACAATTGTCAACCATCCATTTCTGAAACTCCTCCGTTATCCCGTAATCTTCCTTGCACACGATGTAAACCCGTTTCACCGATCCGTAGTTTTCATCAGTAAACTTTTCAGCCTTGGACAGGTCTTCCACGAACAACGAACCGGGCCTTATCAGCGCCTTGATCAGTTCCAGATCCTTGAAAATGACAAAACAATCAACGTACACGTGACTAATTATTTGAATGGTCATGGTCTCGTTATTGATTTGGAGCGTACCTCAATTGGGGAGAGTTGGTAGAGCTTTTCTGCCAAGAAGTCGGGTCCAAAATGCATAGTGGTTCCTTGTTGATTCGACGGCCCATACTTTGAAAATTGAGTGTCCATCCACAGTTCCTTTGGCGATTTTGAGATAAACTTTTCAACGGATAAGAAAAAGAGTGCCACCATTATTTCCACATTCGGACAACACGGTTCTCACAGTCACAAGTAAATTACATTGCTCATTTTAATAATAAGACGTTAATTATTATACGCCATCTGACAATAATTATTAAGTTTTACAAATCTGTGTTGGGGGATTCACTCGCTGGTAATGGTAGCAGTTGAGACTAGAGACCCACCGTATAAGACACATGTTAACGTAACAATTAATTTGTTTTTCTTTTATTTCCACTGCTGTTCTTATTTAATTTAATTACTTATATTACTTAGTGTTCAAGTTTTAATGATATTACATGTTTAATAAAATCATTTGGCATGATTTAAATTTATTTAGAGTTTTCTTGAAGAAAAAATAGAATTTATTTTAATTATTTAAAAATAAATTGATTTTTTTAATATTTAATTATATTTTAATCATACGTTTATTTATTTCTATACAATGCAAAGGAAAAATATATAAAATTTACGATAAAATAGAAATTAACTAAATTATAAAAAAATAAAAAATCATGAGATGGGGTTAGTTATAGTTTTATTCTTAATTTAACCAGTCAATTTTGATTTGGATACACTCGTATAATAAAAAATTGTTGGTTAACGGAATAAACCGAACCGAATTTTCACTTAGCACATGTTGCACTAAAAATCATTCACTTGTTATGAAGGAGCTATCTTTTTATTCTTACAAACGACATAGTTTAAATACTCTTCTCTAAATTTCAATTTCATTGAAATTTTTTAACTCATTTAAATTTAATGCTTATACATATTTTTACTTATTATTAGTTTGAATAGATATAAAATAAGGTCAAAATATCAGACCCATAAAATATGATTAAAATACATAAATAAAATAAAAAAATAACAACTAAAATAAATAATTAATTAATTAAAATAAAAGAACAACATCTAAAATAAAAGATAACAAATTGATTCTTATGGTGACATGTGTCTCATGATGGGTCCCAACTGTTATTTTTTACCTACAAATTTTTAGTGTAGAAAATAAGGACAGGCTATGACAATTTGTAAATATTGTTACTCAATTTCCTAACACAAATTTGTAAATATTATGTTTAGTAATTAACTCAATTTTGTTGATAAATTTTTGAATGACAATTTTTTTATAAAATGTCCAAGATTGATAGTGGTGTTTTAGTTTTTCTAATAAAACAACATCATATCATATGGGTTTGATACGAAATTAAAAGGTATATATACGTGCATTAGGCTTCAACAAATTTAAGCAAAAATTCAACCTAGATAGGGATGCCAAATATATACAGCTGCAACTTTACTTTACACGTTAGAATTTCTCTCTTCAAAATCAACTTGGTGTCATTATATATGAGTGGGGATTTTGTTGTCCGCATTAATGATTGTGTTAAATGATGAAAGTTTTAACTAACTTTGGTCCGTGTGCCACACGGTCGTAAAATAACTATTATATTCATTTGGAATAATTTCATATATAACCTCCTAAAATATATCAAATCTCATCCAACACTTTCTAAAATCATTATTTTCACTAGCACTCACTTTAAATGAACAAAAATTTATTGTAAAAAGAAAAAAATACCCCTCTCCCTCACCTCTCCCTCAACATACCCTCTGCCTCTCCTCCCTCCCTCTCCAGAAACAAAATTGCCCCACCGGACCCTCTCTCCATCGTCGCCGGCGAGCCTCCCTCCGGTCAATCCCCTCCCGCCGCGTGCCCACCGTCCTGGCCTTCCAACACAAGAGTATGGGAAGATCTTCAAGGCCGAGTTTGATTTTCTGCCGTGGTTCTCGCCGGAAGTCAAGGAGGCTCATCTTGAAGCTCCCGGAGGGAGGCTCGCCGGCGACGATGGAGGGAGGGAGGAGAGACAGAGGGTATGGTGAGGGAGAGAGATATTTTTGTCTTTTTCAATAAATTTTTGACAATTGAGATTTTTGTCCATTTTAAAGGGGTGCTGGTGAGAATAATAATTTTAGGAGGTGTTGGGTGAGATTTGGTATATTTTAGGGAATGGTATATGAAATTATCCCCGTTTATTTTTAATAAATGTTGACGAATTTGAGAAATTGCTACACGTATTTTTCTTATTAAATGAGACAATGAGTGCAATCACCGGCCGTTTGTAGTTAGTTTTCTTAGAAAAGATGATCCATTTGCTTTTCTTTTTTTTTTATGAAAATATTCTACCCCACTAATCTTAACTAACCTAGTCAAATGCAAAATTACTTATTGAGATAACTAATCACTCGAACTCTAACCTCAGGTCAGGAAAGAGAAGACGTGACCACTGCGTCGGTGCTTTGTAATATCTAAACTGAAGCAGATGGATGGAAGAAATTAGTCTAAAAATGTACCTGATCGATAACATAAGAAGGGTTGTTGAGTGTGTCGGGCAAGAAGGCCGTCAAGAAAACGGCAAGTGAGATCTTGAGAGGGAACAATTCCATGGCGAGAGCCAAGTTGAGGCCTCCAAGGCTGTGACCCACCAGAAGCACCTTCTCACCGTCAGGAAGCGCCTCCATGAAGTCCAGCAGAGGCTCGGAGTAGTCGCGGGCCGTGAGCACGTCGTGGATGGACTTCATGTTGACGCCGGAAGCCGCCATGTCGAGGGCCGTGACGCGGTGGCCGGCGGCTTCGAGGACGGGCTTGACCCTGTACCAGCACCAGGCTCCGTGGCAAGCCCCGTGGACCAGAACAATATGAGTCATTTTGTTTGCACCAGATTGGTGTTTGGGTGTCCCTTATTTATATACTTTCTCTCTTTCTATTTTAGTTCTCATTATTGGCAAGTTGAAAAGTAGTGAAATATGCATTTGTACTTGCTGACTTTAACTGCCTAGGGCTGGTGGTGGGTGAATGATATTATCTACACTACAGATACAAGACGACAATCATTTTTGTAATAGCAAATATAGCTTGGAGTTGGGAACATGTGCGTTCACAACTTTCATTATTTCTTCAATAATTGGAAATTTCAATCTGAAAAAAATATTTCTTCTTTAATCAATGAACGCATTATTGTACCGAATTTAGTTGTTTATGTTATTAAAGTATAAAGCTATTGATTCTTTAATTATTAGTATCATTTATATTTATCTTGTATACATATAAGAAAAGGTAAATTACAATTTACTATATTTAGTTGGAGCCTTTTTACAAATTACTATACATACTTTAAAAAGTTACAACTTAATATACTTATTTACATTGTTTTTTACAATATGTTTTAACACCGTAAAATTTTGGGTGGAAACTTTCATTAAAGTGTGAGATGTCTAAATTACCCCTGACTATTCATCAAATTTTAAAGTGATGTCATCCATATCACTATTACCCAATTTCTTTGATTTTGATTATGTTTTTAATTTTTCATTATAAATGTTTTTCATCTGATTTTCATCTCTAATTTTTATACTAATTTATCAAAGTCTGCAACTTTTCACAAAATGAGATCTTACCAATTTAAAACAAAAATAAACACAACCATCAATTCAGTAATAACCAGAACCACCATCAACGAGAATCAAAAACCATCAAAATTGAAACAAAACAAGAAATCTGATGCAGCGTACGTATTTAGGAAGAACTCTTTATCAAAATTCGTTGATTCTTGCGAATACCGAAGGTGATAGATTTGAACGAAATCTCAATTTTTTTATTAACTTCAAAACTAATAAACAATAAACTTATAAGAGTGCTTAAATAGTCAAAACCTAGCCAAACCCTAATTGTAGAAAAGGAAATCATAAACTTATTGGAAAAGAAGACAAATTATTAAAATTGCAAAAATTGCCTGAAACTTAAGAAACTGCGATTTTGACCCCTAAGTTGACCTCGGATGGCCGAAATTTATCGTATTTCATGACGAAGCCATGAGTTTTGCTCAGAGTGCTATTTCCGCCCAGAAAACACTAGTCCTTTGTCGAAATCCAACACTTTTGCGATAACTTCAGGTGTTCTACATTCTGCATACCGACTTCTTCGACCACACTGCATCATTCTCTCCTGGATGGAGAAGATTCGACCTCGAATCTGGATCTGCAACATCCTCCTCAGAAGAAAAATCACTTCGGGATCCCATATCTTTGTAGCATCTCCTACCAAATTTTCAGATGTACTAAGTACTCTCACCTTGTTCGCAATCTGGATTGTAAATGTGTAACACTTAATCTCGGGTTCCATGTTGAATTTCTGGACTTTCGTTATCAAAGTACACGCCCCTTGATCTATTACCCAACCTTGGAATTTGAGCCTTCTATCGTTGATACATGATGTTGGTATTAGGTCTCGTTGCTGATTAAGGCAACAATATACATGTAAGGCTCCCAATAATTTTCGGCTACTCTTGCAAGATTTTCAGTCCTGCCTTCATCGTACAAGCTCTCGATGCCCTCCAAAAACTGTTCGTAACTATTGTTGCATAAATCAGGTAAGAACAAGTATTTGACGCATCATACAGTTTCATCCCTTGCTAACAAAGCATCTCTTCCTTGAATATTCTGCTCATGTTGACTCGATTCTGCTTTTACAATTTCAGATTCTGCATCTGCATCTAGTTCAACATAATCATCATATATCGGGGGTGATAGCCAATCTATGAACTCCTCTTGTTTAAGATTGCTATTGAATTGTGGAATTTCCACCTTGAAACCTTGTTCCCACCGTTGGTTAGGGCGTTCGGGTGAACGATTCCGGTAATCGGCGAAAGGACGCAATTTATCCATTCGTCGTGTCAATAATTCAACCTGCCGCCTCAAATCGTCGTTCTCATGTCGAAATTCAGCGTTTTCACGTCGTAACTCAGCTTGATCATCATCAGCACCTTGGAGAGTGGCTCGTTGTTGTCTACAGGGCGGCATACCTCAGGATCGACTAGCCTCTGATACCAACTGATGCAGCGTACGTGGTTAGGAAGAACTCTTTATCAAAATTCGTTGATTCTTGCGAATACCGAAGGTGATAGATTTGAGGGAAACCTCGATTTTTTATTAACTTCAAAACTAATAAACAATAAACTTATAAGAGTGCTTAAATAGTCAAAACATAGCCAAACCCTAATTGTAGAAAATGAAATCCTAAACTTATTTGAAAAGAAAACAAATTATTAAAATTGCAAAAAGTGCATGAAACTTAAGAAACTGCGATTTTGACCCCTAAGATGACCTCGGATGGCCGAAATCCATCGTACTTCATGGCATAGCCATGAGTTTTGCGATGTTTCCGCCCAGAAAACACTAGTCCTTTGTCGAAATCCGACACTTTTGCGATGATAACTCCAGATGTTCTACATTCTGCATACCGACTTCTTCGACCACACTGCATCAAAATCTCAAGTTGAAACAAAATCGAATTGTGTTTTGGAGAACAATTTTTATTATCATCTTTCTCACAAGGCAATAAAAATAAGCATTGCAATTTCAAACGCTAATCAATTTTGTGGGCAAAATTAGCACGAGACTTTGATCAATTTTACCAATTCACGGAGCAAAAATAAGCAATCCAAGAGAAGAGGAAGGAGATTGATAAATTTTGAGGTAGAGAGGATATTCATGAATGGAAGGCATTTTCGCCATTCAAAAAAATTAACAACAATTTCAGTTAATATTGACGGAAATGAGCGGATTGTAATATTTAAAAATAGATATAGTAATATGTAAAATTGCTAAAAATAAGTGTAGTAATTTGTAATTAACTCTATAAAAGTCTACTCTCATTTTGATTGTACCTCTATAAATAATAATTTAATCATTACACCGAGAGTAACATTATTTATGAAAACCAATTTTCTATCATGTAGAATGATCTGCTGGGGATTTGGAGGGATTTAAGAACCCATTTTTTGCCTATTTTATTACTGATGCGATTTTGATGATTGCAGGAGATTTTCTTACCAAACTCGATGAGACTGTTATAAAATAAATTATCACTTAATAGAGTTGTTAGGAAGATAAAACCACACAAAAAAAACTTTTTATATTGCCCATTTAAGCTTGTTTTGCCCCGTTGTATATTAGTATTAATAAACGAGTATGATGTGTTACAAAAAGAGATTTGGAGATCTAGAATGATTATGCCTCATCACATATAATATATACCTTGAAGCAAAGTCAACCATAAAAAAGACATTCTTAATGTTTATCTTGGTTTAGCAACAGCTCAAGAAAATCACCGTTTGTTATTTCAGAAAATGTTGAGCATCCTGTGAACATAAGACACACTGTACATATGACGGAGCAACTAAAATTTGATAATCAGCGAATACGCTTAAAATATGATTAAAAATATTCTAAATAATAAATTAATGTAAATATCATATGCTTATTTTGAAAATTAATGCTCTACTAAGTACTTTTACTTTAAGCCTCAAAAACTATTGAGTCAGTCATATAAGCATGGTTGGGTGCCCAGTTTTTGGAGCATCCTCTTTCTTGATCATGTTTATCCCAAATACACCCACAATATCTTATTCCAACACCCACAATATCTTATTCCAACACCCTAATCGCAACCCCTAAATGTTACAAGGAAACTTCTACTGGGACTCTCAAAGTAAAGCATCATATTACCCTTAAACAATACTTTAACTAACAATTGCAATTGTTTACGAGAGAAAAACCCTCTTATGGTATAGAATAAAAAATAGAGGACGACTATGACATCTGTTGCGCAGCCTTGGTTCCCAAGTCACACTTTTCTAGTGTCTGGGCGACATCGCGGTGGACGGACCGGCCGAGGAGGAAGTGGGCGAGAAGACGCACAATCCCTTAATGGGATTGGGCATTACTATCATGTAACCCATACCAGCATGTCTTGGAGAATTGGGCCTCTAATAAATATAGCCCAACAGGAAGAATGGACCAGTTTGCAAACCAACTCACTCAAATCCAGAGGACACACTTATTGGACCTGCTCTCAAGGCCCAATGAAGGTCAACCCCAGTCAATGCAGCTTCCTTAAATTTTGTTGGTAACAAATCATGGGTCATCGACTCGTGAGCAACTGACTGTATCGCCAGTGAAAAAAATTATTTAATTAATATTATGCAGAAATCGTATCTCTCACATGCAGAGATGTGTAATGGTGAAAATGCATCCATCATCGCGGTCTGTGACGTAAATTTTAACAAAATCTACGTCTCTAGCAAGTCTTAGTCGTGCCCGAATTCTGTTTTAATTTAATGTCCGTGAGGCAGATAACTCGAGATCTTAATTATGCACTGATATTTTATTGGAATTATTGTGTGATACATGAGTTACACTCGAGGATGCTGATTGGAATGGGTAGGATGTGAAATGTTCTCTATTATCTAGAACCGACGCGAACAGGGAAATCTTTGATGGCTCGCGGACACAATACTATGCAGTTATGGCACCGACGTTTGGGGTACATTCCGGCTCACCGGTTATCGTTAATTTCATCTTTATCTTTTCCAGTTAATAAACTCGGACTACCGATTCCGATGCATGTTGTAGGGCAAAACAAACCAAATTGACTTTTCCAGTCCGTAATAATAAATTCTCACATGTTTCGAGTTAATACATTGTGATATTTGGGGTGCTTATCTCATGCCATCTTTGTCTGCTTGTCACTATTTTTTATCCATCGTGGACGATTATAGCAAGCAACATGGGTGTTTTTAATGAAACACAAATCATAGACTAAATCACTCATCCTGAACTTCTTTTATTGGGTTTGATTATAAATGTAATACACATGATAAGTTCCTATGAACCAACGGATGACTGTTTTAACACCATGAATTGGAAACTTTCTACAATACATTTGGGATGGAATTTCAAGCAAGCTGCGCTGAAACGCCTCAACAAAATGGTGCCTTCAAACGAAAGCACCGCTATTTATTAGTAGTCGCCCAAGCACCTCGCTTTCAGGCTAAAGTTTCAATTAAGTATTGGGGAGAATGCGCCCTCAATGGCGGCCTACCTGATTAATCGAACGTCAATTTTAGTCATCGAAAATAAAACTCTTTTCGAGATGATGTTTGTGAGGCTACCGTCTTATGATCATTTGAGAAGTTTCGGTTGTCTGTGCTATGTCCATTAATAAACAAAAGACAAGTTCTCTCCTCGTTCCCGAAGGTATTTTTTTGGGTTACCCAAATGGGCAAAAGGGTTATCGTGTGCATGACAGAGTCGGCAAAAATTTTGATCTCTCGCGACATTCAATTTTGGGAAAACATATTCCCATGAGATAAGTGCATGGTCCCAGACAATGATGGACATGTGCCTACTCTGCCAGACCTAACCTTTACATTTGAGGCACCTGCAATCCCTAGGCCACCGCCAATAGAAGAAGCCATTACATATCAGATTGGTGATGGGCAGACTGTGGAGATAACTGGGTTCCAACTCCACCACGTGAGACGCGCACTCGCACTGTATCCAAACGCCTGAGCGGGTACGACTACACTTTACCGCCTTCGGTTGCACCACTAGATACCATTTCACATTCTCTCACACCTTCAGCAAACTCGACAGTATATCCTCACTCAATCAATTTCTTATAAAAGATTTTCTCGTGCTCACACTGCGTTCTTAGAAGCCATCTCTTCCATATATTAGTCTCGCACCTTTAAGCTGGCAGTCCAGCATGCACATTGGCGAGACATAATGGGTCGAGAAATTCAGGGCACTGGAAGCAAATAAGACCTGGAAAGAAGGCAGTCGACTCGAAGTAGGTATACAAGGTCAAATATCGTCCGGATGCGCCCATTAAAAGATTCAAAGCACGCATAGTTTCTAAGGGATACACGCAAGTAGAGGGGGTTTACTCCACAAACACATTTCCCCGGTGGCCAAGATGGTCACTAATTGCTGTTTACTAGTCGTTGCAGCTGCGAAATGAGTCTTCGGTATAAGCCATTTGGCACGGATCATTCTCTCTGTCCTTATCTACGTCGATGATGTTATCGTCACCAGTTCATATCATCTCCAGATAGAAGAACTTAAGGCACACTTGGATCGCAGTTTAAAATCAAAGACGTAGGCCCTCTAAAGTACTTTCTTGGCCTAGAAGTATCACGCTCGCCAATCGGGATTGTTCTCGCTCAGATAAAATATGCGTTGGATATTGTGGCTGACGGTTGGCTTACTGGTTGCAAACTAACATTCTTTCCCCTTCCTCGGTAGTATAGGCTTTCCGCTAATGAGGGATTGTCATGTTCCAATTTGAACAATATCGCAGATTCGTCGGGCGACTATTATATCTCACTATCACACGGCCCGAAATCAGCTACACAGTTCATATTCTTCATTAGTTTATGCATACGCCTAGGACACCCCAACTAGATGTTGCACATCATGTTCTCCATTACCTTAAGAGTTGTCTGGAACATGGAATCTTGCTTCCATCATCCAGTTCTCTCTTCATACAAGCATATTGTGATGCTGATTTGGTCGGAGGGCCCGACACATGCAAATCCACCATTGGCTTCATCTTGTTCCTCGGGACTTCCCCGATCTCGTGTCGGTTCAAGAAACAAATTGTGGTCTCATGCTCCTATGCTGGGACCGAGTATTGTGCAATGGTGGCCACTAGCCGAGAATAGTTTGGCTATGCATCTTCTCCAAGATCTATAAGTCCCACAAAGCGGGGCAGTTCCACTCTTTTGTGACAACCACGCAACAATACACACCGCCTCGGATATGGTGTTCCACGAGCGCACTAAGCACATCAAGATAGACTGTCACTTTGTGCGTCAACACCTCCAAGTCAACATATTACAGCTTCTGCCTGTCTCCAGCAAGCACCAACTCGCTAACATCCTCACTAAGGGACTTGGAGGAGATCGTTTTCATGAGTTTTTTCGCAAGTTGAGCAATTCTAACATTCATGCTCCAACTTGAAGGGGAGTGTTGCGAGTCTTGGGAATCAAGACTCCAGCCTTAATTCCCAAGTCATATGTGATACTCTCAATCCCCTCTTTTATTTTTCACCATATTAACTAATTTTAAAGACATATATTATTAAAAGATACTTCACAAATTAACTAATTTATTCTTTTATGGTTCAGGCATACTCTAATTTATAATTGAGCATTGCATTCTTGCCTAATCAAGTAAATGATAAATTGTATAAAGTTAGTCAAAAAGTATTAGTCATTCTAATATATTCGCCGACAGTTCCTACTTAAATATTAAGGTCTAAAGCAAAAAAAATGTAAATGTGTCACATTTAGGTTTTTAAGGAAAAATATCACTTATTCTCTCGTACTATTCACGGTTTTCACTTACTTCTCTCGAAAACAGAATGCGTTCTGTGAAGTCTCCGAACTATACTAACGTTTCCTTTAATCCCAACAACATTAGTTTTTGGTCAAAATGAAGAAATGCTCTTGTATTTAAAAAACTAAAAAATATTTTCTTAAAAAATATTATTTAATATAAAATAAAAGGATAATGACACTTTGTTACTCCTGACTATAGCGAAATGACTCTTTCATACTCTAACTATTTTTTTTCTCTTTTTTGGTACCCTCACATATTTTTTGTGACAACCTACGCTAAAATGACTAAAATACCAATGGTTTAAGAAATTAGAATAAAATTGGTCCAATTTGATTTATCAAATCAGATTTGAAATGGTTCAAATTTAATTTTAGATTTGAGAGCATAATTGTAATTGCATCTTAAATATAAACCAAATTGAACAAAATATAAAAAAATTGAATTTCAATTTTTGATTTCTTAAACCAAGGGTAGTTTAGGTATTTTAGGCGTTTTAGTGATAGGTTGTCACAAAAAAAATTGTCATGGTACTAAAAAAGAGACTAAAATAGTTAAGGTATGAAAGTGTCATTTCGCTATAGTTAGGTGTAACAAAGTGTCATTATCCCTAAAATAAATAATAAAAATTGATTCTCATATTTTTTTTAAATATTTAAAATGAAAAAAAAAATTTTAAAAATCGTTTTTATGTTTTATAATTTTTTAAAAACAATACTTTTTAATAATAAAATCAGTTTTTTATTATTCATTTTATAGAAATATGTATATATTAAAAAGTTTGAAAAATATTTTTTAGGTTTTATAATACGAGTGCATTTTCGTCATTTTCGAAAAAAAAGTTAACATAATTTTCAAAAAACTAATGTCGTTGGGGATAAGTGAAACATTAGTATAATTCGGAGACTCTAGAGAACACATTCTGTTTTCGGGGAATGTAAGTGAAAACCAGATATAGTACAGAGGAGGTAAGTGAGATTTTACTTTTTTAAATAAAATGTACTTTGATAATTTTTTTTATTTGTAAAAAGATATACTCAAAATGCGACATAATGAGCTTTACAAACTCAATACAAGTACATAATGAACATTATTACATATATCAAACTGCAACTATCAATACAACATCAACTTGATAGTCATATTAAACATGAAGTCCTCATTTGTTTATGATGTCTCCATATTTGCTTATATATACTCGTGCAAGCATGTCGATAACTTCTCTCATTTTCCACCGGCATTCAATTAAAAACAGTAACGAAAAATGATTAATTAGCATAAAGTGAACGCACAATAAAATATCTACAACAAAACAGAACTAATGAAATATTAATATATTATTAGAATGTGGCACAATTTATAGTGTATATAAAAAGCGTAGGCATTTTGTACACGTTGCGCGTTTCCTTTTCGTTTTTGTGGGCATTACAGCAATACTGTGCGTCAGTTATTCTTGAAATAACTGTTATGTATCTTACGCTTCTAAAATTCAGTGCATGTAAAGAGTTCAATGTATATGATAGAATATTTAAGAGTGAGAGTAATCATCCTATATATTAAAACATGCCACATGTTTGAGAAAAGTGTTAAATGCAATGTATATTAATTTTAATTTTTGAAAAATTGTGATGACTTATGGTGAATCCTCACATCTTCAACAATATTTAAGGAATTGCATATGGTGGTTGTTTTCATCCACTTTTCTTTGTTACTTTCTTTATTTTACAGTGGTTGAGTATGATTTTTTTAAGGATGATTGAGTCATTCATTGCTTGTCCGTAGTAAATTTTGAACCTAACATAATTTTCTCATGAACATAATAGGATCAATTTCTTTTAGAAAATTTAGGAGTCGATTTCTTTCTCTTTTTAATCTTAAAATTGAAATTTTGTTTCCTTCCGGCTGCTGCCCTCTCCGGATCCTCCTGCAACCCTCTCCGGCTCCTCCCGTCGCCGCTTTCTCAGACTCTTCCCGCGCCTCCGTCCACATGCCACCGCTCTGACACCGTGCATCGGTCCACGATGGCCTCCTTGCTTCGCCATCACCCGCTCCTTTCCATTTAAGTGTCATTGTTGTCCCCCTCGCCACCGGTTACTCTTCGCCCCCACTTCAAAGTATGTATATATAAATACTGCACCGTTGTCCTCTCCGTTCAAGGCTCTATGGACGCTCTCCGCTGCCTCTCTTCGTCTCTTCTCTCAATTTATACTTTAAGGTAGAAAATGTGCATGGACAAAAACCTTTAATAGAAATCTCAATTGATAAATAATTTGTATGTGTATCATGTTTTATATTTCTTGACGTGTATAGTGTCCCCATCATTTTTACTGCTATTATTAGCCTATTGTTTTGTGTTTAACTTTTTCCTAATTTGATATGAATGAAGAATTGTAGGAAATTGTGTATGCTGATATAAATATTGAGTCATATTGTTATCTCATCTATTAATTTATTTATTTATGTTTCTGAGTTTGGATATTATATGTTTATGCATTGATGTTTTTATGCACACGTTGTCTGGTTCTAAATTTTATGCACAAATGTTTTTGTTTTTTTGATGTGATTTAAATGTTTTTGGACAAACCTTTAAAATATTATGTTTAGGAAAGTAATACTATTTGAGGAATATAAAGTAGAACTTTTACTAACTTGTAGAAGTCATTACCATTGATGTTCCGATATTTTAATTGAGGTTACTTATCAATGATTCAATAGAAAGTTCTAAATTATTTTTGTAAGCTAATATGCTATACTTTTATCTATGAATTCTAAATTTATGAATCCTAAATCTTCGAATTCTAAATTTGTGAACCCTAAATTCGATTTATGTCTCGAACTCATATTGTTGTTCAATGATTTTCTAACTCTATGATCCCTAAATCCTAATCTAATTTTGTATTTTATTTGTTAACTGGTTTCTACATAAGAACTGATATGTTCACTGATTCGTTGAGATACATGGAAAATGAACCATGAATTCTTAGTTATTTTTCAATGATTTGTTGATTTTTTGGTTTACTGATGTGTTTATATATTGATTCTTGTTCACTGAGTTATTGATTTTTTTTGTTCAGTAATTTGTTCATATATATGAACTGACTTATGATATATTTGTTGATATATTATCCACTGATTCTTGTTCACTAATATATTTGTTGATTTTTTTTTATCATAGTTCACGAAAAATATAATAATCGTGATGATTAAAGTTGTTTGTTTATTATTTTTCAACAGAATTCATTGAAGTTAAATTCTCAAGATAAGCATATTGATTATTGTTCACTGAGTTATTGGTTTTTTGTTCACTTATTTGTTCATATATATAAACTGATTTATGATATATTTATTGATATATTATTCACTAATTCTTGATCACTAATATATATATATTTTATTAGAGTTTACGAAAGATATAATAATTGTGATGGTTAAAGTGTGTTCTTTAATTTTTTTCGACAAAATTCATTGGAGTTAAATTCTCAAGTTAGGCATAATATTCTTGGCCTTTATTTGAAAAGGGTTAGTGTTGTTTTATTCAATGTCATTTACATAAGGTTATTCAACATCATATAGTACCCATGTAAATTTATGCTTTCCTTTTCGTAGATTTATATATATATCTCATGTGGTTTCTTTTGTTTCATTGTTCTTTAAATTCATAATATGGTATTTTAAGTGTTTGATTAGTAATCTCGATTTGTATGCCATTATTTCATGTTAATCTTGAATATTTTGGACGAGTTGTATTCAACAAATACAACTGAGGTGTTGGATTACTATTGGAGTTACTAAAGTCTTTTGATTTGTGATGATGTGTAATTCTCTTTAATTATAAAACATGCGACTCAACCGCTAAAGAGATCTATGACGTTAGATTGTTTTTGGGATGGTAATTCTTTTTTACTTCTCTGTTTTCTGGTTTTTTTTAATGTTTTTTGGGAATTTGTTTTTTCTTTTCAGGCGTGGAGGATGGCTTGAAGGTCTACAACGTCAGATTGTTTGTCTCGGCTTTATTTCGGCTTTTCATACTGTGTTTGTTATTCCATGTTTTTGCTGAGTTGTTGTTTTCTTAAGTTTATTTTTGTTTGCAGCCACAAGCGTTCTTTGTTTGTTGTTTTATTTAGTGTTTTATGAAGCAATTGTGTTGGTTAATATTGGTGCATTTTGGCATTCTCTCTCAGTTAGGATCTATCATGTCCCTAACCTAACAAGTTCATGACATTATAAATGAAGTTTAGTGTTGACATAAGGAATTAGAATTGTTGGAGTTTTCGTTCTTGATTTTCTCACTTTTCACTGCTAATGTACATGAAATATCTTTGAAAATTCATCAATGGATGATTCCAATGAATTCAATGCAGAATCAAGAATTACGGATTCCTTCTTTTCAACAAGCACGCTCATCCTGAAATTTGAGTGTGGTATGTCACTTATTTTCTTTTTGTTGCGTTTTTAGTGTTTTTGGGCGATTAATCTTTTTGCATGCGTGGAGAATGATTATAAATTTCTATAAAGTCGGGTTATTTGTTGGAAGGTAATAAGGCTACAACAGTTTCAGGTTGTCTGTGAGTTGGTTTTTTCAGTTCTCTTGCTGAACTCCCTCGTACACTTCTTGCTTTGAAATGACAATAGAAACATTCAAACAATTATGCAAATGTAAATCTCAGACATTCATAGACCTAATTTTTGTCGACAATTGTGAAAATGAAGAACAAGAGAGTGAGTAGCTTTGAGAAACATAACATCATGAAAAAATATGCATTTTCATGAATAAAAAATCAGAGTTTTTATCTGTTATCAAATTTTGATTTTGAATTTGATAAACTTATTAGTGGATTTGGACACATCCACTCCACATCTGCGTGCGTTCCACCTTGTCTTCTCTGCCCCTCTTCTTCAATCCTACTATTGCCACCTCTCTCATTCACGTATTGTCACCTCTCCTTCTATCTTTATTGCATATACTGCAAGTAAGTATTGTTTAATAAAGTCATTTTGTTAGTTTTTAATTAAATTTGTATTTCCAATCCCATATTACTTGTATTCATTTTGTTAGTTTTTAATTAAATTTGCGTTTCCAATCACAGATTACTTGTATTTTTAATTAAGTTGTTTTTATTAGTTTGTAGTTAAGTTTTAAATTAAATATCTTAAATGATCACAATTCTCGTTATGATTAATCAATTAAATTTTATTTATTATTTAATATTTAGTTAAGTTTTATCTTTTGTTATTATTTATTGTTATACATAATGTATGTATAATTTGATTTTAAATGTTTATACAAATTAAAATAAATCTCGTTGCTTACAATTGATTGAGTAGTTCTAATTATATTAAATTTGTGTAGGTTAATGGATAAAATTTAATCAAAAGACCAAAACTTTTCGTTGATTCGTTTAGTGCACCTAATGAAGAACTCAACACAAATTTTAGTGTTTAGTTTAATGCACATGATAGAGGAATGGTTTCCATCCCAGACATCTAGTAGAAGTTTCAAAGATGAATGGTTCAAAGAATTTAATTGGTTGGAATATAGTGTATCAAAAGGTAGAGCATATTGCTTCCAATGTTATCTTTTCAAGCCAAATAATATTGCTCGCTTTGGAGATAATGTCTTCACAGAGAAGGGATTTAACAATTGGAAAAAAGTCTTGCAAAAGTTTAGAGAGCATGTTGGCGGGCTAACAAGTGCACATTATCATGCTTTAACACAGCTCGAAGCATTTAAGAATCAAAGTGTGTCGCATTTGTTATCATCTAAAGGTCGTGAGCTTGAAATTGATTATCAAACTCTCGTTAATGCAGTTTTGGATGTGATTAAAATTTTATTGAGGCATGGTTTATCTTTTCATGGACATGACGAGTCCTCAACTTCTGTTAATAAAGGAAACTTTCTTGAGTTTCTTGAATGGTACGACGCAAGAAATGAAGATGTTGGCAAGGTTATTGGACAAAATGCTCTAGGAAATAGTCATATGACTTCTCCGTCGATTCAAAAGGAGATGACTAATGTTTGTGCCATGGAGACTACACGTGCAATATTGAATGATCTTGGTAATAATTTGTTCACTATTTTAGTAGATGAATCCCGCGATATCTCGATGAAGGAACAAATGGGTGTTGTTCTTAGATATGTGAACAAGTGTGGTGAAGTTATTGAACGATTTTTAGTTGTGGTTCATGTTGCAGATACTTCGGCACAATGTTTAAAATCTGCCATTAATACTTTATTTGCTAATCATGGATTATCTTTATCTAGATTGAGAGGTCAAGGATATGATGGTGCTTCAAACATGAGAGGGCAATTTGATGGGTTAAAGTCATTAATTTAAAGAGAAAATCCTCATGCAATGTATGTACATTGTTTTGCTCATCAACTTCAATTGGTGATTGTTGTTGTGGCCAAAACTAACCGAAGTGTTAGTGACTTTTTTGCTCTAATTAGCTTGGTTGTGAATATGTGTGGATCATTATGTAAACGGGTTGACAGTCTTCGGTAAAGAGAACATGATCGAATAATTGAACATCTTGAGTCTGGAGAAATTACTAGCGGTAAAGAGAAAAATCAAGAAACAAGATTGGCAAGACCAGGGGACACTGGGTGGGGATCACATTACATAACATTGCTACGATTACACTTGATGTGGCCCTCTGTAATAGAAATGTTGCATAATGTGTTTGATGATGGCAGTAACAACGATATACGAGATATGTCTAAAACCTTATTGATTCAGATGGAGAGTTATGATTTTGTATTTATTTTGCACTTGATGAAGGAACTATTGGCATATACAACTGAACTATCAAACAACGTGCTACAACCAAAAGATCAAAATATTGTGGAAGCTATACATTTAATTCAGACTGTGAAGGATAAACTAAATTACTTTCGAGAAGAGGGATGGATGTTATTTTTGGATGAAGTTCAAGTTTTTTGTATGACGAATTTCATCAATGTTGTTGATATGGATGATATCATACAGTCTTGTACCCGAATGAAACGAGATTGGACAATTGTTACTAATTATCATCATTATCGGATCGAAATTTTTTGCGAGGTAATAAATTAAATTTTTCTTTAATTTGATTAAGTACATTTATTAACTTTTCGTTCTTGCACAATTTGAATGTTTTATTTTTGCAATATTAGGTTGTTGATTTGATTTTAACGGAGATGAATAATCGTTTCCCGAAAATTAGCACATACCTACTTCTTTCTGTAACATGTCTTGATTCCAGAAATTCGTTTTCTAACTTTGATGTTGAATAGTTAGTCCATCTTGCTAGTTTATACTCCAAAGACTTCCCAGAGACAGACTTGATGTTGATTCGAAGTCAGCTTGATATGTACTTTTGTAATATCGAAAGTGATGCAGAGTTCTCTAATGTTGAAGATTTAGGAAGTCTTGCAAAGAAGATGGTTGCAACCAGAAAAAATTACACTTTTCCATTGGTATACCGTTTAATTGAATTGGCATTACTTTTGTCAGTTGCAACAACGTCTGTTGAAAGAGTACTTTGAGCAATGAATATTGTCAAGAGTGATTTGCGAAATCGAATGGGAGATGATTGGTTAAATGACAGCTTGGTAGTATACATCGAGAAATAAGTATTTATGAGCATTGACAATGATGCACTTTTGGATCGTTTTCAGAATATGGTATGGCGTAAAAATCAACTACCACCCTGTCATCGCATTGGATCTTGTGTTGAAAAATATATATGGATCATGTTTGAGTAAATTTTCTATTTTTTTGAACACTTTATAAATTTTTTTAGTATGAAATCTTGCCCCCTTATATAAATTTCTGGATCCGCCACTGATGATATCTATTGTATTTTTGGGAGTGACATTATTTACTAGGTTGGAGTTGGTAGTGTTACATAAGAAATTTTGAAACTCTTTTGGAGCTTCAGCTGTCAACTTTTGAGGAAACTTTACTATGTTCATTAATGCGGTGGACTAATAGGAAATCTCCCAATGGTAAATAGGTTCATTCCTTCTGTTATATGGTGACTTTTTTTTCTTTATCATTAATTCAATGACGGATTATATCTACATGTGGCCAGAATTTAAGATTTCTCACTTGGTTTCCTTTTCTCGTGGACGTAAGTTGACAATATTTTTGTAATTTATTCTCTACATTATATGTCTTCATGATAAGAAGGTAGACAAAGGAAAATACAATTGATAACAATTGAAAATAAGATTTAGCATACACTAAAATAATGATATGTATCATATTTACAAATGTTCTTGTGTGCCACTTATTTTCATTTCATGGTCATGAAGAGGAGAAATAATGTCTCCCATTCTGTTTAAACCTTTGAAACTGGTCACACAATTTACTCAGCCCTTTCAATTCATATTTTGATACATTTTTATCGTCTCTTTGAATTTTAATGTATTTTTATTCATTTTCATGTTAGTTTCGTGTTGTTGTGATTTGACATAGTTTGTCTTTCGTATCTTGTAGAATGATTGGATATTACTAATTGTACTCGATTGTTAGTGGTGTCTTTTCCAATTTAATTTATCAAGAATGATCTTAATAAATATTAACTATAACCTTAAATTAAATATTTATATATAAGTTTAGTAATGAGTGCAATATACACTAATAGATACTCGTCGTTTGGTTTGATGAGTTTTGTTTGTGTATAGAATTTGTTATCCAGATCACACATATCCAATCTAGTATAGCTAAACGCTACAGATTTCAAGCGAGGAAATTTAAATAGTCTTAAAGGTTAACTCTCTTCTTACATTATTGTTGAAACATGACTTCAACCCGTTACCGACCTACCAAATTAAAGTGTACATAATTAAAATTTTATTTTATCGTTATACTTTACAAAAGGCGCCGAGCAACGCACAAAGCTCTACACTAGTTAAAATTAAGGAGAAGAATATCATCAATCTTGAATCTTAACCAATTGTACTCTAATTAGAATGAGGTAGAATCCAAAAATTGATAAATTACTTTTACAAATAAAAATTTCAACATAAATCTAACAAAATCACAAAATTCTACTTAAAAATATTGAAAACCTTAGATAATATCAGAACGAATCCAATTTGCTTCAAAATACATTTAATACTTATCGTAACATAATATACGGTATGTTTTGTCATCATAGAATCGTTGGTTAATATAAATCAATTAAAGAGCTAATTTCATATATATAATAGTATCACTATAACGGGCACAAGTCGACTCCAAAATAGTAAAAGTAAGAACTTATTCCGGGAAGATTAAAAGTAAAATTAAACTTAAATTCAATCTACAAACAAACATGAAAACCTTAAATGAAGGCAACGACGGCGGTAAAGAGCATGAAATCCCTGGTGAGATTGAAGCTTCCCGTGGCTGACTTCTTTCTAGGCACACTCAGATTCAACCAAATAACATTTACTCAAAAAAAGATGAGCAAATTTTAAATCTCCACGACAAAAACTTGAGTTTCTCTGATTGTTTTGTTGAATTTATAGATCTTAATGCAAAATTCAATCGATTAATCAATATTTGAATGAAGAAATCGAGGGGCGTCCTTCACCTATTCATCTTCAAATTTTTATGAGGAGAATGATAAAAACAAATATTCAATAGAGAAAAAAATGTAGAAGATTAAATACGAAAGATCGAAAATGGAAGTAACAAAAAATTGGAGAACAAAATAGGAGAGGAAACAGCATGGAAGGATATTAATTTTAGGCGTATAAATGCTAAACTTACATACAATTGGGTTAGATTGGATATGGGTTTACATGATATTTCGGCCTTTTTGTTTACAAAAATGGGCCTTTAATTTTACATACAAAATATTTAATTTTCAGTGGGTCTAAAACAACCAGTGTTCCAAAAAACAGCCTAGTCGGCCGCCTAGGCACTTGTTGTGGTTTCTCCGTTGCGTTTTTCACTGGTCGGGCGGTCCGAAACGGCGACGGCGATCTTCTCATGTCAGGTAAGATTTGTTCATGAGTAATTTATCGGGTTTGTGAGGTATGATTGTTTTATCAGTTTGGGGTGTTGTCTGCCCAATCGTCAGAATAGGTTTGTCATGTAAATCCAATTGTTTTGTTCATACTAATTTTTTTTATTAATAACATAAGTAACTTAAATGATAAAATAACTTTAAATACATATAACACAAACTACTTCTAACTTAATTAATTTTTTTTAGTTGTGTTAGAATTAGAGTTTTAAGTCTATATAAATATAAAGCGAGTCGGTTCGCCAAACACCAATAGATTCAGCTCCAGTTTGATTCGTTTATCAAACAACCCACCATTAGGCTCAATTTCAGCACAATTTTGCTTAGAAAAGTACAAATTTTCAATAATTACCAAATTATAATAGAGAAAACAACAAATTTAATGAAAAGAAAAAATATAATAATTTAACTAATACAATAATTATAATTATTTTTATCAACTAAAAAATAAATAAATTATGAATGAAATATGTTCCATTGAAGTAAGTTTAACATACCCAAAAATTATTAAAAAAATCTTACAACTATTATAAAAGTTAAACCTAAAAATCACGAGAAAAACACAACAACTAAAAATTTGAGGACTTACTGTAGCAGTCCCTAAACATTAAAATTGAATATTTTATTCATTGAATTCCTTTTGTAAAAAGAAAATCAAACGCAAAAATGTAAAACAACCAAATCCCAAAAATTGAACCCATTAGCACAGAGTCGAGCCATCGGGAAGACATGGCCGGATGGATGGGACATCGGTTGCTAAGACGCCAGGATACCGGATGGGAGCGCAGAGGTCGAATGGCGTCGTTGGATGACCAGATCTGAATTCTCCGGTGGGACAGAGCGTGGAGCACTGAACCGAAGTAGAGAGGAGATACTGGGAAAAAGAAAGGGAATGAATAAGAAATTAGAATGGGAAGAGTGAGGCATAAACACAATTTGAGATTTAGGGTTATGGTCAAATGTCAATTTGGGCTAAATTTAATCATAATTCATTTTGGGCCAAATTTAATGTTAATTGATTTTGGGCCAATTTTTTATATATCATAACTGAATTTATTATATATATATGGATGCATTCGGCTAATGACCTATAGTTATGTTAGAAACTGAAAATAAAACATGACTATCTGATTTTTGTGCATCCAACGTCACAAATTCATGAGTTTAAATAAGGAAAAACGACATATGTATTTAATGAGAGTTAGTTTGGGAAGAGAAAATATCTATTTATGATAGCTAAATATAATTATAGTTAAGATCAAATATAATTAGATTATCTAAATATATTTCTAAAATTAGATTTCTACGTGTAAGATCTAATTTACTTCTAAATTAGATTCCTAAATTTAATCTCTACAATTACGAAAAATGGTTATTATGTTTGTCCATCTCTAAGTGAACTATATCCAACACAAATTACAAAATGACATCTAAATTAAATAACCAAAAATATAGTCTCATCATTACAATTTCGAATAACAATACTACTCGACCTGAAGTGAACTATGTGCATACCAGAACATATATGTTCTTAACAAAAATTATGAAAAATAGGGTTCATACTTATTACTAATGTTATTAATATTGTCCGTCGAGAAGTGAAGTATGTACACACCACAACATGTGTACCCTACCCCAAACTATGTGAAAACATGATCATACATGTTCGATTCCTATAAATGTCAGTTCGTAAGTGAACTATGTCTATACCAGAACTAAGTTTGTTCCCCAGAAGTTAATGGAAAACACCATAACATGTATGTTCTAACAAATATTATGAAAGACATAGTTCATACTCATCACTCAAGTCTTTAATATTGTCCGTCGAGAAGTGAACTATGTGCACACTAGAACAGGTATGCCCTATTGCAAATTATGTGAAAAACATGGTCACACATGTCCGATTATTATAACTGTTCAGACGCGAGTGAACTATGTCATACTAGAACAAAGTTTTCCATATATTATTCGATAAAAATAAAAATAGATAAGGGAAAAAGTAAAAAAGGAAAGTAACTAATGTATATTATTCTGCACAAATAAAAGAAGAATTAATTAATGTATATTATTTCGGAGATAAAAAAAAAATTAATCAAGAGATATTATATATGTCAACTATGTATAATGACGATTGTGCCCTCACTTGAATTATTTAAGTTAAAAAATCATCATTTGATAGTGCGTGATCCAATGGCCAATACTGTTCTCAGGTTCCAACTAATGAGTTTGGTTCTCACTTGATTTTTCCTCTATATATCATAATTGTAAATTTATATGGTCAAATGCTATTTTTAAAGAAATATTTATGTATGGTCCTAATTGAATGACAAATCACTTTTTACGTATACCTATTTTAAAATTTAAAGCACGGATTAATTATATTTTCATTTGTGATATATAAACGAACACATCACGGTGCACGTTTTAGGCGACCATCACTCGGAGAATTAATAATGTTTAATGTTTTTATTTCATGTGCTATTTTTAATATAAAATAAATAAAATTTTCATGGTTATATATTATTTATTTTGAGTAGATTAAAAATTATTTTAAATATGCTATGAATATATAATATTTATAACAATTTATTAGTATTATAATTATGAAAATTGAATAAAATAAAATGGCAATTATTTTATTATAAAATAATGAAAAGTAGCATTTGATGTGACAAGTAGTGATATTTTTGAAGACTGGATTGAAAATGGATGAGGATGAAAACTTGCTTTTTACTAATGATTGGGTAATAAGTAATGAGGATATGCAAATAAGGTTGGAGATGTTCTAAGAGGCATGAGTTGTAGTAGACCCCACTAATCAAACATGACAATGCAAAAAACTAATGTAGCAGTTTGAGATATCAAACTATATAAGTGCTTGTAAAATTTAATTTTGCCCAAAAATGTTGTGAGTGTGTTTCGTAAATGCACATGAAACTGAAAAGGTACAAAATAATATAATAATTTTTAATTTGAAACTTTGATAATATAATTAATATGATACCTAAATCAATTAACAAACCACAAACATGACTTTTTGTGGTTTGGATGTTTCTCTATCTAACTAACAAATTGCTCAATCTTCTTTATATATATATATATATATTTTTTTTTTCCAGTAACATATCACCACATTGTACCTAATAAGCACGAAAGATAAAAATAAAGTAAACAAGATTAATATGTCCATCATTTAAAATCTAACATAATCATAAACATATATTGTTAAAATTTTAAATAAGATTATGATATGAAAATTATGCAAACAAAATTATTATTGTGTTTGTTATTTTGTTCTATCGTTGATTTATGAATCATGATTAGCATGAGGTAGATAGAATTTTTATTTTAAATAATTGGCTTATGTGAATGAAATTACATGAATATGATTTACTATAATAACCATAAAAATATGAAATTTTTATTGAAAACTCTTTGACTTATGTTATATAGTGAAAAATGTATAAATAATTGGCTTAGAGTATAAATTAGACCAAAATTTAGTTCTCTGGTTAATGTTGTTAATTCGAAAGTGTTATCTCTAGTTGATGTTATACGTTGCACAATTTATAAATAATTAGCTTGGAGCATGGATATAATATATTTCAACTAAAATTTTGTATAATCAGGGATGTTATTAATCTGAAAATTTAATGTTTAGTTGATGTTACACATTGCACAATTTATAAATAATAGGCTTAGAGTATGAATCTAATTTTTTTAACTAAAATTTTGCTATCTAATTGATGTTATTAATCCAAAAATTTGTTCTCTAGTGAATGTTATATATTGCACAATCTATAAATAAATGACTTAAAGCGCGAATCTGTTTTTTTTTTCAAGCGAAACTTTGTTCTTTGTATTATATTATTAATATAAAAATAATTTCTATAGCTGATGTTACCAGCATGCAACCGTGCGAACAAGATTGGATAAAAACAAATAAAAACTTTCCCTAAGTTATTTACTTGATGGTGTATGCATGTTCATACATGTAATGCTTATTATGCACTTACACTAAATTGGTAATGTTTATTATGTCTCCTTTTTAAGTGTATATTTTTTCAAAATAATAATTTTCTTGGAGTAACATCTTCTTTTATATAAAAATCAAAAGGTTGCATTCGTAAATGTGTTTCATCAATTAAAAAATCAACATTTACCCCAAATAAAATTGAATCTTTCTATTATCAATATACCACTAAAAAAAACATGTGCATTAATGATACCTCACAATATTTACATATAATTTAAAACATAACTTGTTAGTTCAAAATAAAAAAAAATCAAAATCAATGCCAATGAGAACATTTAATATGTTTCACTATGTTCTAATAATTGTTTCTTCGATAATTCAGGTATCGTAGAAGTTATAAAGTGATAGGTAACTTAGCCAAATCAGTTTAAAATGTGAGAATTTAATGAAATTCAGTTCATATCAAATCGAATCGAAAATCAAAATATTCTCAAACAAACCGAACCGACTCAAAACTGAATTGTGAGTCTGTGAACAAATTAATGGGTCGGTTTTAATGGACGTTCCAATCCAACAAATTAAAATACGTCACACTTGAAAATAGTTATATTGTGATTAAAAGTTAAGGCCAACAAAATATAATATTCAACTGTTATCATCTTAAACTAAATTAATAATAATGTTTGTATAAATTAATACAATACATAATAATGAGATTACTTAATTCAATCATTTCAAAGTTTATTTGTATGATACCACAAATTATTTGAAAACCTCAATTAAGTTTGGATAATTATGTAGAAAATTTTTCATTGTATCATTTTAAACATCATAACTTTTTTTATTTAAATATAAAGATTTAAAATCAATATCCAAATGAATGGAAGACACAAAAATTGATATCACGTGATCAATGTCATATTCTGTATTTTTGGACGTAACTTTCTTGTAACTGGTAACAAATATATTTACCGTTCGTATTTATTAATTAGTTATTTTATAGAAATGTATGATAATTGATATTTATTATATTATTTCAGACATCTAAATAAAACAAAATTCTCCACGTAATTTAAGATATATAAAGTTATGCATTACTTTTGTTTGTAAATCATATGTAATGTTCAATCATTACATTTTAATTCACACAATAATGTCTTCAACAAATATATAAATAAAATAAATCTCTCGACAAATAATTATTCACTTTATGAATTTGAAATTTGTTTAAAACATATTAATACAATGAGATTTCACGGATAGATTCCCCACACTAGTTTTATGAATTTTTGTGTTCATTTATGACCTTATCGGTCACATCTTAAATTTTAGAAATTTTATGAAATTTCTCTATTTATTTATGACCGTATTTGTCATGTCTTACACTTTAGAAATTGTCTAGTAAATCTGTATTGTATAGATCGGAAAATATATAAGGGCCGGGCCGTGATTATTTCCAGTTATCAAGGCCCAGCCCACAAATCCTGAATCGCGCAAAACGGCGCTAATAAATTAAGCCCTTAATCTGTATTCAGTTTTGTGCCCAAATATTTCCCTCCCAATCTCCTTCTCCCTCTTCGTGTTCGTCTTCTTCAGTTCAGAGGCTGCAGTTTCTCCTCCATTAACGAGTATGATGCTTCGTGTTATTTTTATATAGATCTTTGTTTTTTACTTAGGTTTTGACTGTGACGTGTTTATGGATTCTTTTCTCCTTCAATTTGACGAACTATTTTGTTTGTATTTTTCAGTGTTGCAATTGATTGAGCTTTCGTAGTTGTTACTGCAATTTTTGTGTGGCAAATGAACCGTTTAGTTGGCTTGTAGTAATTTCTGTGTGCACAATTTACAGTTTTGCAGTTCATTGTGCTTATTAGTTGTTACTGTAATTTCTGTGTAGCAAATGAGCAGTTTAGTTGGTTTGTAGTGATTTTTGTGTGCACAATTCACAAAATTATTTGTGATCCATCTGATGATCTGATAAATTGATGAATCCACCTGAGCAAACCTTGACTTTGCTCAGAAGTCACTTTGTTGCGGAAGATCATTTGTTTGGTGCCTGTGTTGAACCACAAGAAATTAAGAATAATAGAATGGGAGACTTGGTGATTGGCAGATGGCATTGATATTCTGTTTGTGATTGTCATATAAAGAATTATCGGCACTTAAATTGCTGCTTGTTATTGAAATGATTTGGTGATATGAAAGAGTAGAATGCCCGTTGCAAAGACATGTAAACTATGTCCTGGCAGTTTGAGCACTTGATCTCAATATAACTAATTTACTTTTTCCTGTTTTGGGTTGCTTTGTAGGAATTGTGGTTTATGTAACTGATTGATTTTGCAATTTTACCTCATTGCTTCACTAATGGAAATGATGTTTTCTAATATGGCTGCTACACTTGAAACGGCATTGAGAAGCTGATACAATATTGGTCACTGGTAACCAAATGATCATTGATGCTGTTGTTGCACCACACACTAGAAGCAGGTATGAATCTAACCATCAGTTCAAGCTGTGATTATTTTCAGTATGAAAAATGAAATCAAGTACGTCGACTTTCTTCGACGATCAGGATATTTCATCAGCTCTATTCTGTGCAAAAATACATTTTGCAGATTGAACCAGACCATTATCCAGTTTAACAAAACTACATGTAACTCTAATACACATAGTTTCATTTTCACATTCATTGGATTATTTCCTATGTACTTATAATATTGAAATTCTGTACAATTATACTCCATCGGTATCTTAGATTCTAATTTCTGACAATAAAATGTGCACTTACAACATCTATTATCTCCAGTTCTATAGCCTTGTTGCTCCTCTAACCATATAAAGCAGAGTCATGTGACAATGCCTTAAAAGAACATGCAATTTAAGGCAAAATATTTGATAATTATGAATGACCGAGAGATTCAAATGTCAGTCCCTTGAAGTTAATTATGTACTTACTGTGCTACTTGTTGAGTTTCGACTCTAGCTCTTCTATGGTTACTATCTATATATTTGTAAAAGGAAAAATATCACCGTCCCAAAATTCTTATCCAATTTACTTTATAGCAAGGATTAATTATTAAGTTAGGGTTCCCATTTCCAGTACATACCTCCATGATCTCCAAGTGCTACATCACTAAGTGATTGTAACAGCTCAAATCAGGGATGCTATTGTATTTTTATCAGCAAGATACTCAGAATAAAGAAAAGAAAGGTACAATGTAAGGAAATTGAAAATCATATACTTGTTCCTACTTCATAGATTGAATTCGTTGAAGTTCTTGGATAAGTTCCTCGTCACTGCCATGCGAAACAACGCCAAGAGATTGACATAAAGCTCAAACAGCCTCCACTTCGTCTCTGGCAGCATCAACATGCTCGGGTAAGGATAGGATGTCAGGGCGGACAGACGGAGGTAGAATCCTTGAGTCAGAGACGAGGAGGGGGACGCGGACTTTGCCTTTGAATGCTTCAACAATTTCCGCAGAGGGGTCAAAGATCGCCGAACAGTTGGGTTGACAATGAAATTGAGATGAGAATCATTGGTTCTTCCGGAATCAATGATGACATTGTTAATTCATCCCCCCCAACGTATCCGAAGATCTCACGCATAAACATCTCATAAATGCCAGAAATGTCTAATTAAATTTCTGGAGCTAGGCATGTCACATTATTTGTCAACTCAAGTTATATCATAGGCCGAGCCTAAACAACTTTTGACCTTGTTCTCCACTACAGGCAATTCAGAATATGTGAGGTGGAGCGTGAGGGACGATGGTGGGGAAAGATTTTTATTCCAGATAATTTATTGAACCTCTTGAACCACCTCATCAGTTGCTTGAATGTTGGTGGGATTCTAGATGCTAGTTTAGCTACCATGAAAGTACCAGACAAACAGTGCTCAAGTGTGGAGGTTTTTATCCCTTATCTTGGATACTAGAATTTCTAGAAGCAACCTCAATATCAAAATGAAACTACACATAGTAAATGCTTAAATTTCACATTCCATATTTTAAGCTTTCGATTATGTTCTTCTGTTTGATGAAGGTGAACAACTCTAATGCTATTTTCCTAAAAAATCACCCAGCAAGATAAAAACATGAAAGGACAAACACACATTTAAATGTCATAACCATCATGACGTTAGAATACAATAATTTAGCTGTGTAGAAAATGGGGTGTGGCTTTACGTCAACAACCACTCCTAGCCCCACTTTTATACTAGTGCACTTTCTTACCATGATTTCCCTAATAGAACAATATAATATAAATAGAATATTTAATAAGTTGGTCGTTCTAAATTGCTTTAATATAAATTGGTGTTTAAGAGATACTTGTGACTCTTGATTGATTGTGTTTATCGAACAAGACACATATTCTTTATGTTTACGCAAATTAAAGATTGTTATGAAGCAATTGATGTTAATAGGGTTTCGTTTGGTTATTAATAAGGTTGAAATTTTTTTGTAGAGGTCATTGGGGAAGTTTTAGGGTGCCTTATCTTTGCTGGGGTACCTATTCCGCTCAACGGAAGTGTCAAGTGTCTTTATGGAATGCCTTGTGTGCAAACTGGACGTAAATTATAGTGGAGTGGTCAATAAGTTTTCTTGAGTCTAGAGTCTTTAATGTATGGAATTCAATGATTAAGAATATTAAAAGATAAAAACTATCTAATGAATTTAATCTTATATTAGTTTGTCTTTATCATTTATTAGGCGAGACTAGGAATGGAAGAGAAACTAGTGATGCTATTTTACTTTAAAGCAAGGGGATAAGAATCTACACTTGGGTTTCTTCACTATATTAAGTAATAACATGCTGTTAATCTTTTTACTTGTGGTAAAGACTAGTAGTTCTTTATGGTAATCCACTTAGGTTTGTTCACTGTATTAAGTAAGGTGTGTATGGTGGTATGCCATTGTTTGGCTTTATAGAACCTCATCAATATCTTTATCAGTGTTTTGTTTGTTTCATGGATGATATAAAATAATGGAAATCAACAGCAATTTGGGTGCCATAGGATAACCCTGCTTTTATGCATGTATATACAATTGTTCATTTATCAAGCATTTCTTTGAAGTTTGTAACTGTTAAAATCATTATATGTATAAAGTATACAGAGGAGGTTAAATCAAAGATACATTTTTTAATGGAAGCTAGAATTCTCTCTGCTAAAATAAATAGAATCACAGTCCTGTAGTTTCTAATTAATACAGTAAAAAATTGAGACAAGAAAAAAATGTTAACAATATTACTCATATACCATGGTGAGTCGTTGAAAGTTTGTACATTGGTAGAGCTTAATCTAGAGAAGTAAGAACTTGGGATGCTGCATATTGGATATTTTAGGCTTATTATTGGGAATACTGATCACATTGGAGCAATGCTTAGTTTTAGTTGTTTGATAACGAATGGTTGAACTCATGGTGTGATTCTATTTTGTTACTTTATTTGCCATTCTCGTTATTGATACTAGTATTAGTTATATGCTAATTTGCCCTTTTGGTCTGCATGCATGTTATAGCAGTTGGCATATACGAGTGGTTTTTGTATCCTATTTCACTGCAATGATGGCATGGAGCATTATCATCTAAGGTATATGATCTTCTGTTCTTTTTATCTATCCAAGATTTATGCTATACACATATGCCTCTGTTTCTAGGTTGAAGGGTGTTATATATAGTTAGGCACAGTTCGTCTATTAATATATTACTTGTCTTTTCTTTCAAAATATAACTCCCTCGATAATATGTGTTTTTACGTCCTTTACTATTTTATATGGTCATATTTTCTGTCTGAAACCCATACAAACTTATTCTTTTTTGGTAATTGAAGCCAAACATAGCTATTGGCAGGTTAATCTAGCATTTCATATTCCATTCCCCCATATTGGTTGGGATCTTCAGTATAAATAGTGGTATAATTAGATAAAAGCAAAAGCTCACTTCATAAAAAACACACAAAGAGATTAGTTTATTGCCACAGCCTGCATCAAAATGCTAAATCTGATAGAGAACCAAATCTAGCATCGGTAACAGAAAATTGGGTTAACAGATCTGGGGCATGGGGTCTCTTTAGGTTGCCAGTTTAATATTTTTATGCCAAGATCACTATCTCTCATCCTTATGAGGTTCTCGGTTTCCAATAAGAATGAACCCACATGCCAACTTTGTCCCATTGACACAATCTTTGCTGGAAGGATCCTGTCCATCCTGCTAGCTTTTTGTCAAGTTGAACCTCAACTGGAATGCCCATGGTGGATTTGTATGTTTCTACATTTGGGAATGTGTAGTTAAGAACCATCCATTCCTTCTTCCTACAACTCCTTCACATTCTTTTTTTAACAGAAGAATGTTGCATGCATGAAAGTGTAGTTGAATCTCAACAGTTTTTGTGTTACCACTTTTATGCATCTCCACAGATAAACTTAAATATAGATATTCTCTACTAGGAAGGTTGTGTTTTTTCTTCAAAAAACTTATCATCATAATATCAAGACCATCTTCTTCATTAGACAGTTATCATACTTACTTTGTTGTTAAGTAGCATGAAAGAATATAGGTATGAAAAAGCCAAAGAGAAACAAACATACATTTTTTATTTTTTTAAAATAGAACACTCATTTTAAAATAAAGAATTATTTGATTATAAATTTGAATGATTAAAGAGAAGAATTTGTTATGTTATAATAATTGATCTGGACCACCAACGATCTTCTGTAATGGGAAAGAGATATATTGCTGGTATAAGGTAATGTATTGGGTCACAGTACTTACTCCATATAATCAATATATAGAGAATTGTTTCGAAGGGAATTGGTAGTACCAAACTTTCCAGAGGGTCTTATTAGAGGCCACCCCTTCACGTGATTATTGTTTTTTTTTCTAATCTGCATTTGCATGAGAGATGAAGAGCTAGATGTTCAAAGTAAGCCTTTAAACGACGTATTCTTAATATCAGATATTGTGTGTGATCCCAAAAACAGAGATCGAGAGGAAGTAATATGATATTTCATCCATATTAACATATTTACTTTTGTAGTAAAATTAATGTAAGGAAACCCTGATTGATAATTAAGTATTAGTGAAAATAATGGTTCCATTTTAACTACATGCCCCATGATCTCCAATCCCGCTTAGTGGTTGTGACTGACTCAAAACCAATGTGTTATATTGTGCAATTCATCGTACTTTTAGGATAGAAGAATAACTAATTTAAACAAACATTGTGTCTGGGTTCTAGTATATAGAAAAAGGGCTTAGACAAGTTCTTTCCTAATTGCTAAGAAAAAGTTCCGGCTTTCAATATAGGAAACTTAACGTTTAAGTTCCTGTCAGAATATATTCATACATTTTTTGATTTTTGTCTTTTGTTCAAGGAATTATTTTTACGTTAATTGATTATGTTCCTTTGTCTACTATCAATGACTTTGAAGATGTCTTACATACAGATTATGAAGAAGTCTAGATGGACACACAAGGGGAACATATGTGCAGCACAGTTCTGCAATGTGCTTGGGGTTTATTCTCCACAAAATTAAAAGTAAGTAACATCACGCCTGGTATGTCTGCAGATCAGTTTTTGCCAAGAAAGAAAATAAAATTCAGATACTTGGCTTTTGAGCATGCTAAAAACTGTATAAAACATGCCCTTAAGATAAGAAAATACAGAAGAAATAAAATCACAAAACCAAAATTATATGATTGAGTCTTCTTCTAGATCTGCATAGACGAGTACTGGGGTGTGTATGCATGAGAAGGAGAGAGGAATCCCATGAATTATTGAGACAGTACTGAAAAGCAAAAATAAAATGTAGACACCCCACAGCCTCAGGACAGCCACTTAATAAAGAAAGACAATGAGAGGTTGGAGACCCTAGGAAAGCTGTATTGCCCCAAGAGGAGAGACATTAGGATGGCCCATCTAATGTGGTATGGCATCCATGCATTGCATATGCATTGCTGTCATCTCATATATCATTTCAATTCCATGCATGACCTTCATTTTGATTTTACATGTTCCTATCTAGAATACTTTCCTAACTTCAATTGGATTCTTCGCCCGCTTGACCAAACACTTGAATTTGGGTTTAAGAGGTCTGAGTTTGAGTCTCGCTGCAATATTTATTTAACCCACATTTATTCTCTTCCGACCTCTGTTGAGCATCTTTTTAGGTGAGAGTCAAGTAGAAATATTGCCCCCTTCTATACAAGGGTATATTGGATCTTTAACCTATTATTGATACAATAATTTTAAGCACTATGAAAAATCACATGTTTGGTGTTGTCTTGTTTCATTATAATATAGTTGAACCCAAAATTTGATACACAGTTTGCTGATAAAAAATTGGATTCTTGAGTACTAAGTATCTCCAATTAGTCATCCTCCGGTCAGTACAGCGCCTTGTGTTGTGCTAGGGCTTGGACTCAACTTGATAAGCACACACTTATAGACACTCCCTTGAATTGAATTGTTTAATTATCTTCTGATGTAACTTAGAATGTGATTTTAGTCACTTCCTTATATACGTCACAAGTATATAATTTCTTGCCTATTCTCTCAATCCTAGAATTAGGTTTTATTGGAAGACCAATTTAGTAATGGCATGATACACAATTTTAGTCAGATATGAGTTTTAATGTGTATTTGAGATTTCCTTATGGCGTGCTCCTCCTTAGTAAGGTTTGGTTCTCCCCAACACCAACAACTATCTCTTGTGAAGGTGACACGACAAATCGTGCTTGTTGGTTGCATACGAATTCGAGTTCCCTCATCAGATTTGGACTATCGAGGGAAGATGACCACACTTGACGAGAGAGGAAGATAATGAGAGGTGGCTCTTACGTCTACACTCGCGACGACGGTTGAAGTAGTCTCCCAAACACACATCAATGACGATGATGGAAGACCGAAGGTTGATGTAGGGTGTCAAAAAATTTACAACCATGTCTCCTTTTAGTGGGGTGTCAAAAACCTTAGATTCAAAATCTTAATTAGAAAAATGTTGTGCTAAAGCTTCAAGAAGGATATATACACTTATAGGGGAGGCTATTGTTTTTTGGTTCAGGTGGTTGGTTTCCCTAGAGATGGCATAATATACTTCTTAAATTGCATATTTAAAAAAGAAAAAAACGTGTAGGAATTTAGGTGATGGTATTGGTAAGCAAGGAGAAATATGATTGGAAGCAAATGTTAATGTAAAGTGAAGTGAAGGGAAGGGAATTTTATAGGGGCACACAAAAGATAAGAGTATATGAAGGATTGGGTTGTGCACAAGATAAAGAGGGGATTGACGGCGACTAGATTGCGCCTCTAGAAAAGGTGATGTCGTTTTGTGAACGTAGAGGTCCAGTCAAAAGTCATGTAGTGGCGGGCACATCTCGCGTTCCGGACGGCACGCGCGTTCAGGTACGTATCGCTATTCGGTACACATATTTACCACAATTATTTTCGGAATGAACCAAAAAGGAAACTGAGAATCAAACCTCTCTCATCAAATCATCAACTGTTGATTTGTGATTCAAAACAAACGTGCCTTCTCTTTATCACCCATTACCCTCTCCTCTACGTTCATTATTCACTTCCTCCCAGATCATTCGACAACCACTTCCTTAAATAACCAAGTCTAATGTCTGAGGTTTAAGGAAATTCGGTATATACTAGACATCAACTACATGTTTTCTTTTTATGACTCTTAATCCCCATTTCCCCTTCTTTCCTGTGTTTCTCAAGCCACAGATAGTTATAGTTATAGGTTGAGATCTCCTTAAGTGATTAGTTAAGGAAAAATTGCAAAAACTAACTATCAAAATTAGATTTTTTTGCAAGTCTTAACCCTTAACTATTTTACATCCACCAAAACTGTCGAAATGACATGACTCCTACCAAAAGCATGTAAGATAAGTAAAGAACGATTATATTCCTAAATTTTTGTAGTTCTCCTTGATGCGTACAAATTGTATCATGGCTCAATTTTTGAACGAGTGAAATGACTTTAACTATAACCACCCTTTGCAATTTTAATGAGTAAATTTGGTGTGGTTTATAAATTCATTAATGGCACTGAAGCTGCACTTGCACAAGGGTTTGACAACGGGGATAAGAATCGATGAGCTTCATATTGATTCTCCTTCCGTAGCCATGTTATAAATATATGTGAATTCTCATTTTGAAATGAGAATGCAAATAGTATGATGCGAGGGAATGAGAATGGACAATGGGGATCACAAACATTTACATTTATCCTAATTTACACAAAATCTTATTCTTATTGACAAGAGTGAGTTTAATGAAAATTTAAAAGTCACGTGATTTATAATCGTGACTTGTGGAATATAATTTTGTATTCATTTTGATGAACTTAGCGAATGTAAAAGAGTTGACAATTAAGACTTGTTAAGAAAAACAACAATAGTTAAAACTTGTAAAATAATATACTTTTGACATTTTGTTTTTCAATAAACCTCCATGAGGTCATCTCCAATGCTATATTCATATATTCAAAAATTATTATTCAATAATTGAGTCTCTATATCTATTTCTCTCCAACCCAATCTCAAAAATTATCTCTATCTGTCACATCAAATACTACTTTTATTATTTAATAATTTTACGTATTATATTTATATAATTCTAATTCTAATAAATTATTTAAATATATACATTAATTTACTAAAAATAAATGTCATATAATAATAAAAAATTTATATAATAAAATATTAAAAATAACACATCAAATAAAACACAATTAATTATACGAGTTAGTATACTCGTCCCAACGGGTAATTTTAGTCAATATTTTGATCTTATTAGTGAATAAGACAAATAATCGTGTTCGTTTATGTATTATTGTAATTGAAAATCTATGTTTGTTGTCGAATTTTTATTTAAAATCCTTGTTTGTTGTCGATTCTAATGAAAAGTATATTCTGCAAAATAAATTACAAATGAAGTTATAATGCAATAATTTTTATATATTCAATTTACAAACAAATTAAATAGATTAATTAATTTCTTTTAAAAAACAATACACATAAATTACAATCATAAAAAAAAAAATTTAGACACCTATTTATTACACTTATAAATAAAAAAATAATAGTCTTTCACTTAACACTCATTTATTCACTTTTAGAGATTGCTACAGTGTGTATTCAAATTTGAAGACTCACTATAGCAAATATGCATATTTAGATATATGCATTGGAGAAGATAGTCACCAAATATACAAAAATTTACATATTTAGAGACATGGTTGGAGATGTCTGACCCTTTCATATTCATTAGACCAATTATATGTTGTAGTTAAATTAGTGGAGCTTGCCTGGCCAATTTTGTGGTTAGAATCTTTTCAAATACGGACTAATCTTTATGCCCCTATTGTATGCACACCACTGTACCATAATATATTCCACTTTATTTTTTCACACTAACCAATGGTCTATTGAATGCACTTTTCATAAAGCTTATGGTTTAAAGCAAACTCATAAGCTTTTCCCATGGGTAATTGATCACATTAGTTTATTTTACCACTTAGACGAGTCAAAAGTAAAATGCCCCATTGAAAACTACTACTCGGTTTGTTCCAAATTCATATTATCATATAATCGTGAGGAGATGGTGATTAATTAGCAATTAATGATTTCAAAAATCAGAGACATGTGAGGACAATATGTTGGTTGTCCACTGTGATTTTCTGCAACATGCATGATTGGAAAATATTCTTGGTCAAGCAAATAAGGGTTACATCGAACATTGATTCCTAATTTGTCTAATATTCTTATTATTTGGTAGAACAGTGTATATTAGGCGCACCTTTCATTTTCATGACAATAACAATGGTCTTTCTTGTACCCTTTCGTTAGGGTTCACATATCCGAGGTGGGTATTTTTATTTCTAATTAAGAAAAAGACGAGACTACGTATGACCTTGTAATTAACTCTATAAGAAGGAACACATAATTATGTAATTAATTCATGTAAACAACACATATATTTCATTGAACTAATCTAAACACCAATTAGTTAGAATTTTCTTCATTTTGTTAGGATTTTCGGACAAGGTTATTTTTCTTGCAATTGGACTTTATAGTTGAATAGTATTTTTTGTGCGTGTTAATGCCACTTGATTCAGTGTATCTAATCAGCCATGTGAAGTTCATTGTTCTCGTGTACTATATCTCCATTGATAATTTTCCATACAATTTAACATAGGATCTCAAATTTGACTTATGGTGCATATATGCAAAAAAAAAAAAAAAAATCTTGTCTTCTCCTTGAATTTCACTATTCTCGACTATTATTGATGCTTCCGGAATTTCACTGTTCTTGACTAACATTGATGCTTCCTATTAATATCTCTCACCATTTGTTTTTTGTCACCCTATGAGGGGATCAATGGATTATATCAATATATTGATTGTCTCGAATTATAAATTTAAATGATACATAATATAAACGATGTCTTACATGTACAATAAGTTATATTGATTGATTAGAGAAATTACAGTGTGTACTCATTAAAATTTGATTAACAGTTTCCCTCAACTTTTAAGTGATACATTTTGCATCTCTTAAACTTTCACTTCGTTGCACCATTAGTAATAATGTTAATTTTAATTCAAAAATACCACAATGCCCTTGCACTTTGGCACCGTTAGTAATAATATTAAATTTAATTTCACATTTGACTTAAAATATTGTCTAAAATATATGTGTTGACGTTAAGATGATGTCAGTTTATATCTTTCCTTGCCTAACATACTTCCTTAGCGATGTTACTCCAATCGACGATGATGGAGTTCATGGCAACGAATAACGACAAACATCTTCCTTGCATCCTCTAAGCATCTAGGTTCTGAACCTAGCTTTGGTTGAACCTATTGATTTGAACGGGTGCCCTAGCGGCGGATTATAGGATTGCAACGGAGAAGAACGACTAATTAAACCTCCATCCCTTTTGATTTACAGCTAGTGACCATGGAGGAAGACCGACGACCTCCATGTCAAGTGTTCATTTATTTAATTTTTCTTTATTTTTCATGTATATTTTGAAGAGAAGAAGGAAGTCACGTGATCCTAATGTGACAATATGATTTTTTTTAGTTTTCCGTCCATTTCAACGAGAGTCAAATAAATTTTAACATAATAAATGTAAATTGTGTCATTTAAAAATTAATATTACTAACATGTTAATCAGGTTTACACGAGCCTGCAATGAAGTATAATTTATCATTGAATTTGGGCGGTAAAAGATAAATGTAAATCAGAAGTGTTAATTAATGATCTCATCATAAATTTATAAGATGTCAACTTTCTAAACTCTCCATTAGCTTTTATACTATTTGGAAAATTACATTTGTTTGTGAACGTGCGGAACTTTGGGTTTATGTGGGAATGGTAACATGATTGTCGAAGGTGAAGAACGCACGATGTTCATCATATACAGTGAAGTTTCAGTTGTTGTGCGTAAATTAAGTGTGGGGTTTGGCTTAATTTTAGCCATAAGTTTCGGGCAATTGGCATATATATATCCTTGTAGTTGTAGCTGAGGTGAGGGCATGGATTGGACCATATTCAAAGCCTTTACACGTTGCTCTGCTTCATTAGCCCTACCTTTGAACTCTTTGTGCATATATCATTCTTATATTTTTCCTCTAATCACTTATAAATTACATTATTCGTCTAATCATTATATATAAAGACCACTCCCTCATCTTTCAATCCAATTATCACCTATTTGTGCTTCATTACGTAAATTGTAATTTATTACTTCATTTGTCTTGCAATAATGATTGTCCGTAAAAAAATTAAGATTCAATTTGAGTAGCATTAATTAGACTAATAATTAGTTCTGGTAAAAATCATATTCTTTTTTATACTTACCATTTTTTTCAATTTTTCTTGTTGTGTTGCTTTTATTCTCTTTCAAATCTCTGGTAGACATGTTTAAATTTGACGTTGTCATGTTTCATCGTAAAACAGTTGAAACATAAATGTGTTCATCGTAAAACAGTTGGAAATGGAGGTAGAGGTGGGCATGCAGGTGATGGTTCCACCTCAAAACTCAATGATACACTAGTCTCTATGGGCATAGCCATCATAATATATACACAACAACCCTACTTTAGCTTTTCCACCACCCAAAACAAAAGAGAGAAAACACTCACCACCATCCTCTCCTTTGCCTTTTCTTGTTTTTGGATTCTTGCAGATAGCTTGAAATTATTCAAGAAAAAGGATGATTCCAGAACTGCTCGGAGGCGCTTCATCTTCTCTGCTTGCAGATCCCAAAATCTCCTTCAATGGACCTCCTCCCTCTCATCATGCTTTCCAATCTTCCTCACAACCTTCTTCAACTCCTTCATCAACACCTAATGCTACTGCTACTAACAATCCTCCTCCTTCCTCCGACAACAACAGCAACAACAACAGTAGCAACAACTTGAGGTGTCCTCGGTGCGACTCGGCCAACACCAAGTTCTGTTACTACAACAACTACAACCTCACTCAGCCGCGTCACTTCTGCAAGACTTGCCGCCGCTACTGGACCAAAGGCGGCGCCTTGAGGAACGTCCCCATCGGAGGAGGCTGCCGCAAGAACAAGAGCACCATCGTCTCATCCACCGCCTCTAAATCAACCTCCGCCTCCTCCAAGCTGTCCAAGCCTCATGATGATCATATTGCAAGGGCTGTAACGGCTGGCTCCACCCACCTAGGGTTTGACCACGACCTCATGATTCCTAACACATACTCATCATCAAACCCTAATAATAATATCCTCTGGGGCTCTGCTTCTCCTCAACCCTCTTCCTCGTCCCATATCTTGGCCTTGCTCCGGGCCACCTCTCAAAACCCTAACCCTAACACCATGCCTTCTCATCTCGTGAAAGAGGAGAACAATAGTAATAATATGGTTGCACCCCACATGATGAGCTCGAGTGGCCACCAAGTTCAGCCACTGCTCCTCAACGGTCGAGCCATGGGTTTGGACCATCTCGGCCACCAGCTGCCATCTCTTGCTCTCTCCACTCCCTCCTTCTGGAGGACCAATGCCCAGAACCAACCTCAACTGCTGCACCAAAATGGCACCAATATTAATGCTCTTGGTGGTGGTGAAGTTCACAACTCGGGGATGCAAGAACTGTACCAGAGGCTCATCAGATCATCATCAACAACAACGCCAACGACTAATGATTATTTCACTGATCATCACCACCACCACCATTCGAATTCTCAGCCTGTGGTGCTGATGAGCAATGCAATAAGCTCTTCTTCTTCTTCTCCGCCCGTCTCCTCAATGCTCGAGCCGGCTCCAGTAGCAGGTGATCAATTGGGTTATGGCTGGAATGTCAATCCGGCCGCGTTTTCTTGGTCTGATCTTCCAACGACAAATGGTGCATATCCTTAATCCATCCGAGGAACTTCTAATTTATTTATTTACTTGGGTTTTAATTTTGGTTCATAGGTTACTTATTTTCATGTTAATTGTCATGTTTTGGGGTGTGGTATATCAGTATATGGCCTTCAAATTTAGCTTAGATAATGGCCATTTCTTCTTTTTCCTTCAATATTGGTGTGTTTCTTTGTATGGTGTGGTTAACTTCTAATTAGAGGGTGATGAAAATTTGGGGGTATAATTATTATTGTATTTCCAAATGCTTCTTCATTAATCAAGTATCATGAGTTTCATTTCCCGGACAATTTGATTTGATCAATATATTGAATATGCATATTCGAACACAATAATTAACTGAATATATATTAGCAAAAAAGAATAAGTAATTGTCTGAACTAAAGCTGATCTGATATAATATAAATAGGGTTTAAATTGTGTATGGGTAGATAGAGAGTGTTGGTGGGTGGCATATGAATGATGAAGATTCGTTGTTGATGTGTTTAAATTTGTTTACGAGAAAAAGAAAAGCTATATGAATCAAAGCAGCTTTTGTTTCCCCAAAAAAAGAGTTCTCTATTTGATTTTTATTGCACAACCTATTGATACATCATATGCTTTGTTTTGCTTTGCACTATCAGTTGCTCTCTAGAACTTCGGGATATGGAGATTCCATTTGCAGCTTTATCGATCTATCCACAAAACATTTGCTTCATCCTTCAAAATCCAATCTTCCAAAATTATACCTAAATAATTCTTAATTCTTATGTAAATTCCACTATCATGCTACGCTTGTCATCGTCAAATCAAGTGGTCTACGAAAATGAATTTATTATTTTAATTGAACACTAATATATACGACTTTTCAAAACCCCTATTTTTGTCCTATATTTCCCGACAATGTTACTAACTACAATCGAGACATCTTTAACCTAAATTTGTTTCTTTGGAGAATACAAAAAAATGAAGTTGTGTTGGGAAAAAGTGTGTAATTAACGACTCTCGTTTAAGTTAGTTTGTCGAATACTTAAATAGTGTATCTGTTGACCAAATTAGTCCAGAGTCATATTCGACGGCTGCTATCGTCCATATGACAAGATTGGACGGTGGATTCTGTGGGTTGGAATGGAACACAATAAGAGGTCATTACACGGGCCGAAATTGTAACCTTTTTGGGCCATGAAGACAACAGAATTTAGAAACCCATTTATGAGAAACCCGTAGAAGAAAGAGGTTGTGTGGGTCCTCCAAAGTTTGTTTAATGAAACTGGTCCAACTAGAATACAAACGGGTGTCTAACATACAAATATTAGAACAATTTTTTCACCACACGATCTTTGGATGGACGGTCATAATCTACTCTCTTGGTTGATGACAGGTCAACGTAAATATCATATAATGAGGGTGGGCATATAAGTCTATTTTTTCACCATTAGGGGTAATTATGTACTTCCAACGTCATTAATAAAGCTAGCATATATATAATTCCCGTTAATCTCGTAATTCAATTTAATCCATCTCAATCACAGAGCAAATCGGCGAGGGTTGTATGGAAACCTAATCTTCAGCTAGAGTGAATGTCGATATGATACGATACTTTGATCATACCGATTCGAGGTGATCATTATCTCCTATCAGTTTAAATAATCTGACGATTTGTCAACCCAAATCTCATACTCTATAGTTTTCAGTGTTACTAATCTCTTTTGATTTTGTCAATGGTACCCATGAAGAGGAAATCGCAGAGGGGAGCGACTGTGCACAGGAACAAGAGAACCGGTAACTGATTTCAAATTTTTTTAGTTTTTAATGGTTTTTTGATTTGCATGTTGAAGATTAAGTTGATCCCTGTACTTTGTGATGGTTGCATGTCGACGATTGCATCACATATGTGTAATGTTTAGTAAATTTGTGTAGATGCGTTCTCGGTTTAAATAAATCGTAGTTTTCATGGGTGCATGCTGCTGAATTATGTCATCTAGTTCATTCGGGGTTGATTCTGTGCTGCAATTGATTTGTGTCACCACTATATCATATTACAAGTGAATGTGTCATGTATAATAGTGTCATTACATATATGACTCAATGTAGGGTTCGTATGACATTTCATACAGTCTGAATATAAGGTGTCATTTGTGATCGATCCTTTAGAATGTGTCATTCCAATATTTTTCTTTTGTAACAATGTGTCATCTATAGCCAGTGATAATTGAATGTGTCATATCTTATTACTAAATTATCATCTGTCAACAATGTCTTATGTATGATGTATATTAATGGTAATGTGAATACCAGTAACATTAATGTATATGTAACATCGTTTTTAAATCAGGCAAAACTAAACATTTGGTTGTGGAGGACTCTGATTTCGAGGACCACGAGTCTTTGATTAGTCGTTTGAATAGGATGAGGATCGGTTCGAGCAGTGATGGTGGTGTGCGACACTCGTCATTGAATCGCCCTCCATTATGGAAATTCAAACGTACGAGTAATGGTGTCAAGATACAATTTCCGAGTAGGGCAACATCATTACCCCCTAGGGTCCAGGCACGATCCAATGACAGTGTATCTCATAATCCACCTCCTCCTCAAGCAGAAGCTAATGTTGCGAATGGGCCACATGAACCAAATCATGGAGGTCAGAATCTGCTGAAGATTCACACTAGATCTTCACCGAATGGGCTGTATAAGTCAGTTAGAAAGTTTACTGATGCTCAGAAAGCAGACCTCTCTAATATGGTTTTTGGCCACATCGTCAAACTAGAGATTAGCAAAATTCCAAAGACAATTGGGTACTGGCTTGTGGAAAACTTTGACCCAGCAAGCATGTCAATCTTGCTGCCCAATGGCAACCAGCTACGTATTACTGAGCTTGATGTTCAAGCAACATTGGGCATCCCTCGTGGTGCCATGGAAATTCCTGTGAAGGGACCTACCTCTAAGTATCCAGGACTTATTGCATGGAGGGGACAGTATGGGTCTACTACATCTGCCATTTTGCCTAGGACTGTGTATAGGAAAAATGAGGGAGCATCAAGATGGTGGTGCTCTGTTCCGACAAAACTTCTTAGTGATGTTCTGTACAGTTATGATTGAATTTGGGACTAGCCGTTTTGTCAACCTCAAATTTTGGGAAGCTATTGAAGACACAGATCGCGTTTCTGAGTTCAACTGGTGTGCGCCTATTGTTGAGAGTCTCATTCGTAATAAGTACGAGTAGCAAGCACGACCTGGTGATGAGAGGAGCTGGTATCATGGTCCTCTAACGTTCCTTCTGGTAAATTACTTTAGTAATCTGATTTTTGTTGTCTTATTCGGCATATATTCTTCACTTAATATTGTGCATTTTCAGCTTCTATATCTGGATAGAATCGAGTTCAACGTTGTACTGTGTCACGTGTCTATCCAACACTTACCTGGTGGACGGACGCCATAGTTCAAAAACGTGTCACAAAAGAAGAGGAAGACCGATCGTTTGGGAGAGATTTCCTGCTAGTTGATAGGGTCACTATCCCCTAGCGTGAGGAGCAAGAAGGGATGGCGATGGATGATGAATTTCAACAATCACCAAATGCAAGTCCAATGCTTATGTGTACGAAGGTGAAATAATTTATAGCTATTGTGTCATTACATGATGATATGAGTTTGAGCTGACTATATATGTCTTGCAGGACATATTGCGGAAGATACATATAGTGAAGAAGAATATTGGAACGAACCTAATGGAGCTCAGTGATTTGGTGGAATCGTATGTAGCCAGTTTTGATGTTAATGGGGATGAGGAGGCACAACCAGAGCAGGAAACAGAGAATGAGTTGGGAAACAGGAGCCCATTAGATGACCCATATTAGTCTGACCCTCGTGTCATGGAGGAGTGTGATGCCATATGGGATAGCCTCAAGAGAAAGGACTATGCTGCACTATACAAAGGTATCAAGTCTGGATCGAACCGTGGTGGCAAAGAAGATGGGTCATCGTTCTCTCTCGGTGTCGATGGAGTAGGTACGCTGATGGTGTGCTCAATCAAGGATGTCCGTCAACTGGAGACGAGACTATGTCATCTGCAAGCATGGGTAATATGCCATCTGCAGGGATTGGTGGACAACAGGTTGAACATACGACTCCTCCCGATGTTGGCAATACATATGGTATTGACCCAATTACACGCAGAGATTTGGATAATGAGTTTATGGAGGAGGTTGAAATGGAGGACGTGGATGATGAAGATACCGAGGATGATGATTTAAATCAGGGCAGGCCTGAGCGTGTACCAAAACTATCTCGTGTTCTTCTATCCCCATATGCTAAACGAAGAACGAACTTCAACAAGGTGTTGAAGTCACATTAAACCAAATTATTTGAGTTCATAATGCAGATCAACGAAACACCATTCAAGTAAGTTATTTTCATTTTGAGTTTTGACATGTTATTTACAATAACACGTGACCTTAAACTAATGTCAAATTTGTTTGTTTAAGTACATTTGTCTACCTGGAAGAAATGAGCCAGTTTTCTTTAGAGCTGCATCATGTCCAGACTCTTAACCATCTAACAGATGTTAATGCTAAAATTGTTGATGCTTGGATGCGACTACTGAACGATGTGGAGAAACTAAGAGGTCCAGATGGTCCTGCAAGATGTTTCATATCCACATCTCCTTCACTGAGTGATTTTGTAATTGAAACATTTGTTCGTTTGTTACATTTTTGTTTTTTCATCAAAATGATCAGAGTTTGCTGTTGCAGAGGTTATTTGGACATGAACGTCCAGAGGATAGGCTCGAACTGAAACATTTCAGGGATGAAGCAAGGAAAGAATTGCAGAGAGCAGCTGTTGCTGCAATTAACGCTGATGTTGTAAGTTGTTTTATGTACTCTTATGTACTACACATGAACAGTTCCATAATGTGTCAGTTTATGATGTAATGCATCTGTCGTTTCACTGGACAGATTACTGTTGCTGCTCATGTTGGTAAATTGTTTTTTGTGATGTCTTTTGATGTAAAGAAGAGAGTGATAGAGCTGTTTGATCACACTCTAACTCACGAAGAAGATGGTAACCGATACGGGTTTGTGCCACAAAATATTGTAAGTTTTGATGTGTGTTTTAATGGCAGTACACATGTTTGTTGTGTTTTTAGCGTCATTTTATATAATTTTAATGGGTCGTGTTTTCCTAGAAATGTGGAGTGTGCGCCCTTCTAGCTGATATCAATGCTCATAATGCCCGACTTCTGATGCAGAGTAGTATCAATTTGGTGAAGCTACCATGGTCAAGCATCCTTAATGGACATGATTCAGGTGTGTTTGCTATGTGGCACAGTGAGAATTATATGATGATATCTCACTGGAAGGCTGAGCTACGACCTAATGTTGTAAGTTTTACATTTTTAAGAGTACAACGTAATTTCTTTATTGCAACACATTGCATAATGAATGTTTTTTGTAAATCCACTGCACATGCTGCACAGATACAGAAGCTTCGTGTCCGAATGTTATATAAGATATTTGTTTGGCAGCGCAATATTACGTGGGATGGAATCTATGACACTGCAGTTGAATTCTACCGTAACAATGGCGTCGTGTCCAAGATTAAAGATCGTCGGCTAAATGAGTAGTATACTAGTGCAGTTAGTACCTTTTGTTTAATGTCGTTTCATCAACAACTCTAGTTTTTGGTATCAGATTACTTTATAGTTTTTTTATGTTATGGTAATAATACTGTTGTTTTGGTAACACCTTAACCACTATGTTTGGGTTGAAAAAAGATATGTTATTTTGTTCTGATCTTATCTTTACCATTTTTATGTGTTTGCACCATCATATATATTATAAGCTAAAATTTCTCAGCACAATGTAGATGAGACTTACTAATGTATGGAGGAAACAATATATCCGATCATTCAAATATTTCATATTGTAATTTGCATTATCTCATCAATACAACTGCTGAACATGAATTGTGTTATGATCATTCAGATAAATGTCATATTGATATCATATGAGTTTGTTATGTGTCATGAATTATTCCATTAATATGATTAATCACCTTATTATGTCATTCAACAAATTGTGCAAACAGAATTTAACATGACATTTGAGGAAAACAATTTTAGTCAATTCCATTTCATTCGAAAAAAACATAATGCAATTGAGATGATACATAATTTCACAACTACTCCTCCTCATCACCCATATACCCAGCATCTACGGTGTTATCATCTTCCACTCCACCACCACCATCATCATCACAGTCATCAGAGAAATCGTCTCCTCCATCTGACTTGTCAGAGGATTTGGTAATGGTATTATCTGACTATGTCTCACTTTGAGGCGTCCAAACACCTGGAGGATACCAGTCCTCTTTATTTGAATCATCCGGATCTTTAGAATCCGTCTAGGGCAAGGGTGGGTTGGGGTCGGACTCAGTCGAACTGGATGACCCTAATGTTGTTATTGACGGAGATTTTGGTTCCTTTCCTGGGATACCACTTGCATTTGTGTCCTCATCTGGGTCCCCATACTCGGACCAGACAAAGTGATTTGCTGGTCGTGGGTGACCATGGGCAGTGCTTGCAAACCCTGATACCTTTTGTGTTTTGTTGGGATTTGTAGTCGGCAAGGATGAGCGACTTCGTTTGTTACCCATTATATTTTTGTGAAGACAAGATGATATTATGCATATGATGGTTACACGTTCGTGCAATATATAGTGGAACAGTTAGCATGTGAAGAGGAGGCGGACGGTTTTGAAGAACCTTTCATATATTGCAGACCAATGGATGTCGTTCCTGAATCCAAAGAGTTGAGTCATTTTTTTTTTTGCAAGATATGAGTGTGGTAATGACACATGACACATACCACATTATTATTGGTAACCACCCTGATGACATATTATCAAACCAATTTATTTTTCTCATTCGATGGAAATGGTTATCCAAATGAAACACTTATAAAGTGTCATATAATGCTGGATTATAATGCAAACTAAATAAGTAGTTAAAAAAAATCAAGCTCTAGCTGCTTCGTCTATCTTCTTCTTCTCACAATGCCTCGATGTATGCTCATCTGCCACTTTGCAGTACCCACATTTTCTGAAAGCTTTTGCCTGTACGGTGTTGATTGCCTTTTCTCTGTCGCTTTGTAGCCTCCGACCAGATCCCTTGTTCTTGCAGACTGCTGGTATGTACACATTCACTCTTGGTGGTTTCCCAATACCGCTAAGCTGCTCAATTGTCTTTTCTTTGGCGTTTGTGAGTGATGTACATTAGAATCCTGTGTTGCACGGTGCTTGTTCAGTACTACTAGGATGCTCTCCAAATCATCACTCGTGTTGCTATTGCTGAGCATTGATTGTATAGTAGACCAAATTTTAATGTGCAGCAAGTTTTTTACCTTTCTTTTGGCATCTTGCTCGGTATACAAAAATGAAGGTCGGGAAGATCCCGGGGCTTCATGACACCACCTCTCATGTACCATGGAACGAGGGATCCTACTAATTTGTGCAGAGTTTAACACATAGAATATGTGTACGCAAATGAGTCCTTTCCCTTCAATCCGTTTGCACCTGCAATTACAGTGACCGGTGTCTTCGTTCATTTCGACAGTCACATCTTTGTATGTTGTGTTCTTCACAGTGTAGGTTGCAATGTTGCCTTCCCTTTTAAGATAAGTGACTCCACAAGAAAAAATACCCTCCATTATATCCATTCTTACCTTGTTAAACAACGACCTCGTGAATACATTCCATGCATCTAGCTCTTGAGCCGACATTGTTTTCATGGCCGACCTAGATCCCGCCGAATATTGGAAAACTAGCTTGTAGTGGGTTCTTCTTTGTGCACTTAAAACACCATTAAACCGCACATGAATTCCTTAAGAGTTAGTAGCTTACTTGTGTTGAAACCGAATGTGCTATTTTGGCTTTCTGAACGCGATGTAGTCCTTAGAAGCATTGCCATTGGAAAATCTTTGAAATATGCCGGTATCCATGATGCTCGGATGTCATATAGTTTAGTTAAGACGTCATTGTTGTTGAGGCCGAACTGTTCAACTATCGAATTCCATTTTTCTTCAAAAGTAGTTGGTGTAAGTCTGTTTGTCCACACAATTGTATTCAACCGAGAATGGAACGGGCTTGCTAATGGTACTGTTTTCCTAACGTGTTCAAAGAATTTTTGCAATGTCAATTTTATTACGTCGACCACATGGTAGTGAATTTGAATACGAAAATATATACCCATAATCACCTTTTCTGGTACTTTTCGCATAATATGCCACATACATAATCGGTGTTTTGTTGTTGCGAAAAATTGACCAATTGCATTTTTTATTGCAGCATATTGGTCAGTTATTATGCATAATGACTCCTTGTTATTCATTGCTCGCATGAAACATTAGAACACCCAAATGAAAGATTCGATGTCTTCTTTCGAAATCAATGCTGCCCCGAATGTTACACACCGATCATGGTTGTCAATGCCAGATATCAAGAAAAATACCATCGAATATCTCCCAATTGAGAATTTTATACTTAAAAAAAACTATCATACATACTTAATAGATGCAGATGTCATGTGTCAACTTCAACGTACTACATCATTGTTACGCATATAATAACACATGACATATTAATCAACTACATGACATATTAATTCAAACCGATTCTGTAAGTTAATCATACGATAAGGAGGCAGGATTATGACGATATGAATAGTGAGATTACACATGACATATGACATTTTATATGTCGCATGACATTTTAATCAACCACGGTGGGTGATAGCATGAATACAAACCGATTCTGTAAGGTAATCATATAATAAACAGTCAGGAGTACGAGGATTTAAATTGTGAGATTACCTGTTAGTTCCATATGTTGAATCGAACGAGATACTGTCACCCCATTTTCCATAATTGTTTCGACACATTCAATCAACCCAGAAAATTCGAGTCAATCTGTCATTCTCATCATGCTCGTACTCATAATACAAATCCGGGTCAGATTCTTGGTCGCTGATGAACTCGTTTATCACGACTTGCACATCTGCTTCCGACAAGAACACTTTCAATTGTGTTTGACAGTTTCTGAAATCCACAGCAGTTGCACCTACATGCTCGGCTCCTCCAACAATTGCGCTGCATACATTAAAAGCTGTTGTTGCACTCACATTTGCCTTTTGGCAATCCATAACAAATTGTCGCTGGGTGTCATTTAAATTTCTATTTCCTCGAAGCTCTTGGAAATGCTCATGACTATAGAATGGATGGTTATGCGATTTGACAAATTTAACAATCACATATTCGCACGTTGCAGATATCTTCAGAGATATCACTGCCCTGCAGCTTGTTCGAGTTGCGATGCACCTTCTCTTTCTATATTGCCTAAATTCTTCATCTTGATTTTCCAATCTGGTAACACGTTCTCCCTCTCTTGAACATGTAACATATTCGAGCGTAATTGCCATTTTTTTTCCTGCGTTCCTAGTCGGGTCATGAAGCCGCAGTAACGTCCATAATTTTTGTAGTGCTCGATGCCCGATTCTAGAGTTCCTCTTAGTCCGATCGTTGGTTTGAGATTCGTCGTCAACTGACCATATGTGTGTCTCATCGGTTATGCTACTTCTATCTGCATCGTCAGTTTATATTAGTATACCAATAGTAGTTTTTGATCCATCTCTGCAGATCTATATTTAGAGGTACCTGAAAAATTATGGTGCTCACTCGATTCCATGGTAATTGCTGCCACTCCTATAACAGATCATTTAATAGTCGAAGATGTGAGCTGATTTCATTTCAAACCAATCCATAAACGATTATGATAGAAGAACTCACCTTCAGATGCTACAGAGGCTTCCATGGAAACGAATCTAGTTAATTATGTGATGAATGATTTTGAATCAGCGTTGATCTAATATTTATAATTCAATTATAATTAATGATCCCATGATTTGAGGAAACGATTGACACAACATTATGTGTAGTTACAATGTTGACCACATTTGCTGAGAATTTTGCTTTAGTATAGATGTGTCATTTGGACTGTTGATTAGTGTCATCTAATGGCTATCCAGTGTTCTAACATTTGTGCTACAACATGCGTTTGTATTCTAATTCATCCCTAATGAAACATCATTTCAGATTTAAGTTGCTCTATGTTATGTTGCGGATATTTTTGGCCGGCAAAAGGTCTGAGACATGATTAACGAAATACCACCCAAATTTGTTGAGAACTCCCTTTTCTTCCACTCCGTTATATGACTTTTTATTTAACAGCCACAACGACCACTCAACACTAAACACCAAAGCCTCGTCTATAAAACAAATGAAACAATTTTTTTAAACTCACAAAAAAATAAGATTTAAGTATAATAAAAAATGCCACAAAATTTAATATTTTAGGCCAATTTCAAAAACTAATACTTAAAAAAAATACTATATGAATCACTTTTGTTTTAGGTCTAAAAAACTATTGAGCCGACCCTGCTCAACAATTAACAACCAAGTGTTGCCCAATGACTACCAAACGGCCTATCGCCCCAAAACAGGCTCGACTTCGGCCTAGCCTACTTTGGCGCCTGAAGGCGCTAAACGACTCCGCCCACTCCTTTGGCTCGCATCTGATCGTCTCAACCACACAATCAGCCTGTGGGCATGCCTCTCTTACCCATGCTCAGCCCGATAACATCCGCCTGCAGCCCGTCTCATCTCCGACTTGACAATGCCGGACCACTTGCTTTCACCTTTGATGTCGGCCCGACAATGTTGACCCGTGAACAATGGCTAAACCATAATTTATTCAAAGGGGGCAACATTTTATACTAAAAAAAATAAAGTGTATTAAAGTAAAAAATAATACTTTTATTCATAGTAATTCATGTGACTATGAATAAAAAAGGCAATATAAATTTGTTTTTAATCATTAATTTAACTATCTATTATAAACATTAGGAAACTTAAATTGATTGGATAAAATTTATAATAAATTAATTAATATGAGGAGGCAGATCTAAGGGTATGGCAGGAACGGGGTCGAGGACAGTGGGGTTGAGGCCGAAGTTGAGGACAGAATTGCAGGTGGGGCGAGCTTGGGTTGCGACGGTAGATCGGTACTGGGAGGGAACTGGGGTTATCTGGCATTGGTGGGCAGACTCATGCAAACATACTGAATTAGGGGGCCTCGGCTTGCTTAAACTTTAATACATGGGAACCAACGGGTTTGGTTGGTTGGTAGGCGGTACTGGGAGGGAACCAAGTTATCTTGCGTCGGTGGGCAGACTCATGCAAGCATACCGAACTAGGGGGTCTCAGCTTGTTTAAGATTCAATACGTCACTTGGGTGTTTTACTGGGATCGGTACTGGAAGGAAACGGGGGGTCCCTAGCGTCGATGGGTTGACCCGGTTAAACCTAATGAGTTGGGAGAATTTGAATTTCGCGATGCCCACATTGATCGCAGTGTTGATCGAGGAAGCTGGTTTAAGGCAATATGCATCAAGTTCACGAGGTTTCTCCATCTGTATAAGTTGAGGCCGTGACTCTGCATGAAGCTAACTGGTTTGAGTCGATTGGTCTCCGGGGTTATTATGGATGCCTGTGTAAAGCACTTTGCAGCAAGATCACGGGGTTTCTCCATCCGTATGAGTTGGAGGCCGTGACTCTACATGATGCCAAACGGGTCAAGTTGAACAACTTTGGAGGAATCATTAGCGAACGGTGTTGCGTACTACTCACTATCAGAACATGTGTTCTTTGTTTTGCTTGTAATCAAATGACTCACGAATTAGCCATGTTTGCTTTAACTAACAGTAGTTGGGATTATGGTTAGGTGTCTATCACACAAACTGTAGCTTCAGCTGTCCAGCTTGATGCTGGGTTAATTGTTATTTAATTAATAAAATTCGCTTTTACCTTAAACAAAAGTATTCGGTAAAAGCAAGCAAAAAATTAGTTTTATTTTCAAGAAAATGTAGAATATATATACAAAAAAGAAAATTTTGATTGCCCCCCCCCCCTCCTTGCTTTCACCACTCCTCGTGAAATCCTCTCTACCTGCATGCCTCCAAGAAAGCCCGCCGATCTCAACGCCGGCCCCATAAGTCAAAACCTGGCCCGAAAACATCGGCACTTCAATGCCGGTCCACAAAGGCCCCTCCGCAAGAACTCAACAATAGCTTGTCAAAAGCCATCAAGAGCCCACACACCTCCATGAAGCCTGCACAACCCGAGTCTTTAAAGCCTTAGCCATCAAGGCTTTCATCTTCAACGCATTCGATACATCTGACTTGCCAGCCAAGAAAGCTCCCTCAAATCAAGTAGAAACTCCTCATCAATTTAGGACATTTTATGACTTTCATATAGAATCAAACACTGTTCGATCATCATATTAATAAAATCAAGGCTCACGAAACTCGTTTTGTCTTTTCAATTTCGTTAGTTTCCTCTTCCATCTATGTAATCAACTTAGAAGTAGACAATTATAAGAGTGATGAAATGAAAATAAAAGTGTCAAATATTCTCAATCGGTGAATTTGGACGGTATTTTCCGTTGGGATACCATTATTCGCCATACGCAGGGTACAAACGCATTGTACACTGAAAAAAGTTTTCCCAGAACCGTGTGCGTCAGTGTTGGACATTCGTTGTTGGGTCCTGTTACACCCGAAAATACATTGAAGTTTCTCTCGTTTTCTTCGTTGATATTAAATCTATCAATACTGACAATAAATTCTCAATGAACTCAACGTACAAAAAGGGCACATTAGATGCATAAATTTTTTATATGCGTTCGTTCATTGCTTTTTATGATATGTGCAATATGAATGGTATTCACTCCTCTGCATCTACTCAATCTTCAAATGAGTATTAAAAGTATTGACATGAAATCTTTCACGAACTATTTTGCAGAGTGTACATTGTGACTATTAAAAGTTGTTTTTTGTCTTGATATCCATTTTTATACGAATAAAATGACATATTTGTCGCCAATGTGTCAACGTGCATTAAGTGTTAACTGGGTTTTTATAATTTCCTTTGTCGGTTTTGTACTCAATTTCCCGACTTCTTCCCTCAAAGCTACAAAACAACAATAGAGTAGCTATGAAGGCACACTACTAGAGTTCTGTCATAACAACGGCGCACAAGGTGGGCAGGTAGAAGGCAAAAAAACGCAGGTACAAGGTAAGGATGGCGCACTGTGCGCAGTTCTTGTCACGCTGTTGCTAAATCGCAATTATAAGATAACAACTGCGCACGCGTTTATATACGTGCGCAGTCACAATGTAAGAACCGCGCACATATAAACATGCGAAGTAAGAAGATAATGCATGCACACATTATCAAGCACGCCGTGAGAAGCGTCAACTGCACACAATCTTTAGTGCGCATGCATTAACTACTTATTGCGCACTAAAAAATGTGCGCAGTTAGTAGGTACGTATTGCGCACATTCTTTAGTGCGCATGCATTATCTACTTACTGCGCACTTGAGAATGTGCGCAGCATTATGACACTGAGTTTTAAAAAAATTATTGCAGGAAATTGGCATCTCGAAATCCAATTCCATGCTATAATTTTTTAAAACCTCAAACAACAATCACCATATCATCGGTGAATAACAATAACGTTGCCTAAACCACAACAAAAAATGACATTCAAGATCCATACGTTTTCAATGTTAAACGTTATAAAGCTACTGAATTATAAAAAAAGTTTGGGTATGAGAGAATAAAAACAACCTAAGCATCCTCATCCTCATCCTCCGAGTCGGTCGGTGACTCGGACATTGAGAAATTGGTCGGATTACGCATGTGTTGGCGCAATTTTCTTTCAAATGCTTTACGCTTCTTCTCCTTCTCCTTTGCCTTTGCAAGCTCTTGGGCCACTTGTTGGGCAACTAGTTAGGCCATTTCCTCTTGAGTTTGGGTGAGTTGTGTAGCTAGCGTTTGATTTTGTTCTTGGAGTCGTTGAATTTTCTCATCTGTCCTTGTACAAATGCTGCAGTCTGCGAACTTCCCTCGCCCGGTTTTCTAGCGTTTGGTGGCCTCATAGCAGCTCTGTCGAACCCTCTGATATATCTTCCCCTCAGCGGACGACCGTATGTTAGTATATGGGCTCGGTTCATCAAGTCTTCCTCCTCTTGCGGCGTCATCAGGTCGTTGTGGGTCGCAAACCACTCAGTGAACAATCTCTGGACGCAGTCATGAAAGTAATGGAATAAACATTAATATGATTTTAAGGACCGATGATCTAAAATAAAAGACATTCTTAAAATTACCCGGTGTTTCTTCAATTTTGTGTCTTGGACGTCCGCGTAACGTTGAAAGTAGTTCTCTATGTTCGCCGAAATAGGTATCAGAACCATGGTTGCATTCATCGCCCCGGGAATGGACGAGGTACCCCGATTTTGGTACATGCGAGTAAAAATAACGGACTCGTGCATCAAGTATTGTTGTTCTATGCACCCTTCAGAATACCGCATGTTACGCACACTTCTCTTGTACTCACCGAGTTGCCTGCATGTTAAATCATAAATTCAAGTTCATTTAGGATGAAATGAACTGTACTAGTCCGATAACTTAAAAATCTCATACATTTCAATCGGAAACATCCACGTGAAGTGAGCTGGTCCAGTTCGCAAAACCTTATCTACAAGATGTATAGGTAGGTGCGCCTATATTGTGAAGAATGCAGGGGGGGGGGGGGGGAATCATCTCCAACTTTCACTGAATCATCGCGATGTCTTCTCTCATCTAGAGGAGGGTGAATATTTTTAACTCCCTGGCACACAACTTCTGGAAAAACATTCCTAGCTCGACCAATACGTCTGCCACGTCTGGATTGACGTATTTTCGAATCATAATAGGAAATATCCTCTGAATCAACACGTGACAGTCGTGCGTCTTGAGCCCATAAAATCTGTTGTCTTCCTCTATTTTACTCTTTAGACTTCCCGCTTATCCACTTGGGTACTTCACCATCCTCAGATGGTCAAGTACTTCTCCACGATCTTTTGGCTTCACAACATACTATGCCTGAGGAAGATACCATTTTCCATCATTACCATGTACAGGCCATAGATGTGGTTGCACGATGTTCTCCCTCGTTTATGAGTGGAATCAATATTGTCCATGCATATAGGACAAACCTTGTAACCTTTTGTCTGAATTTCACCCAACATTCCCATCCATGTATAGTCGCTAATAGTCCACATCACTGCAGCACGCATTTGGAAAGCTTCATCCTTAAACCCATCACATGTCGAAACTCCTTGATGCCATAGTTCATGCAACTCCTCGATCAGTGGCCTCATATAATTATTCAAACATTTACTTGGTGACTTCAGACCAGATATCAACATCGTCAGCAGATTGTATTCCTTCTTCATTGCCATCGATGGGGGGAAATTTAGCGGGATAGCGAAGACGGGCCAAAGGCTATAAGGCGGTGTGTTTGGTCCGAACGGACAAAAACCGTTAGTTGCAATGGCTAGGCGCACGTGACGAATGTCTGCTGAAAAACACGGGTATGTCCTGTCAAACGTAATCCAATCTTCCCCGTTTGCTGGAAGTTCGAGTGTATCATCATCCACCCTCTCCCCCTCCCCGTGCCAACGCATTCACTCAAACGTCTCGGGTACGACAAATAGTCGCTGCAAACGCGGTGCCAATGGAAAATACCACAATTTCTTCTTTGCCACAGTTGAACTTCCAGTGTATTCGTACCGACAATCTCCGCATACTAGACACTCTGTGGAATTTACGTGCTCTTTGTAGTACAATATGCAACCGTGGTAACATGCATCATATTTCACCAACGGCAATTCTATTGACTTCAATTTCTGCTTCGTTGATGCTTAGTTTTCCACATGCGCATTGGGTTGCGACAACTTGCTGGAAACGTACGTAGCTACATCGTCAAATGCCGTGTCTGTCATCCCCGTTTTATGTTTGATTGACATAATTTGCAGCAGTATGGCCAACGCTGTATCATCGCTACCATAATACAATGGTTTCTCCATCTCTGCCACCAACCGCTTTTACTTTGTCGTCGTTGCTTTAGCAGTATCAACATCTACTTGAATCGCCATATCAATTTCTTCTCCAAGTTGTTCAACTCTAACATCTCGCCCTGGGTCTACATCATGCACGAACTGATGAACATGATCAACCATGGGACTGTGAACAGGGGAATAACGAAGACCCTGGTTACTGCTCTCCCTGACTTCTCCTATTTCACCATGTTCGGTTCATATTGTATAATATCTCATGAACCCTTTCCTAAGTAAATGTGTACAAATGGTCGGCATATCGTGGAAACGAAAATTACAACATGTCAAACACGGGCACTTGAATCGATCTGGACCGTATTGTATAGCATTTTCTCTCGCAAAAATTACGAAACTGCTAACACCTCTCTTGAAAGCATTTGTTGACCTATCCATTCCCATCCACGATCGATTCATTTTTTATCTACGTTTTAAACAATTACTAATTACTAAATCACACTACTATATCTAAATTTTATTTCGAAATAAAACGATATATATGTATATACCTTATAATGGACGAATGATGTGCACGTATGATATCTCCGGTATTCTTGATGCGTTTATTTGCCTCTATAATTTATCTCCCCCACATACATTTGAACCCTCAATTTTGGAAGAAATATCAATTCTCTAAACTCACACAACACAACACAACACCAACTTTCTGCAATTTATAGGCAGAAACACAACAACTGCACACCCTCCAAATGTACGCAGTCACAAACTAAGGACATCACACATTCAAAGTGTGCGTAGTCCTTAGCAACGGTCTCATAACGGCTACAACCAAAGCCGACCGTTGCCAACGGTCGGCAATTTGGGGAAATGCTTCAGACTGGGCACTCAAATATAAGTGCGCAGTCGTTATATTGTAATTGCGCATTTTAATGTGCGTTGTTCTTAACTTAACTACTGACAGCGCACATTCGTTGTGTGCTGTTCTTGTCGTAGCTTACGCCTGCGCTCGTGCTCTATGTGCACAGGCGTAAAAACAATATGGTGTAGTGGCATTGTGTAGCACATTAGACAAAGTATATACAAAATCAAGAGTGAAAATAATCTGAATGCGAGAAAAATGTATTAACTACTAAGTTCAATATTACTCCCATATCTGATAGAAATTTATGGTAGAGTACACGACGTACATCTATAAATGTGCATGTTGTAATATAGATTGCCAATGTACTCTGACCAATGTCCACTTGCTATATAAAAGAAATTATTCAAAAATGTTTACAAACTTTATCTATTAATCACAAAATTATTTAATAAAACTTACAAATAGAATGACCTCTTGAAACACAAAGTATTTCAATAAATTGAAACTAACTCAACTACATCACCTATTTGATATATACAAGCTTTCAAGATAAACTATGTGCCCAAACTAAATTAAACTATTTTAGTAAGAAAACAATCTTTCAAAATAAATAACATACTAATCGAGAATAAGTGGGTATAATCGGAAATCGAATTGCTAAATTGCGGTTGGAATACTATACCATTTCCTTGCAATATAGTTCCATGTATAGTTTTAATAATTGAAGAATTGGAGAGTTAGGTGCATCTCGATTCTTGACTAGTCCAGTCTGATTTCAAAACTATGCCCGCCCCTAGTTTCAGCGTCCTAGAGACATATTTTATCATCTCCACAGTGATGGTACAAAATGTGGTCAACTAAATACCAATAAGGTCAACTCTTGACTTTAGCCTTCCAAAGCAGTAGAGTAGAATTAGTGATAAGTATATTGCATGGGGAAGTGAAGGTTAATTGAGGGTGAAGTTAGTGACCCAATTGCACTGGGTCATGTAATTACAATTTAAAATGAATGAGTCCCGACAACAGATCTAATTATACGACTCATGGGGAACACAATTGAATAAATAAATAGCACATTGATACAACAAAGGCTAATTTCAAAGCACAAGGAATTTAATTCTAGTCGTGTACAGCTTCAAAGTCCAAACTCCATCTGAAACCAAACCAAACCAAACGTGGCAAATATATATATGCAATACATCCATAACAATTAGCCATCGCCTTTAAAGCAACAATTTCACCAAAAATGAATCTGGAATATATAATATAAGTTGACGAAGAAGCTGAATTGAAACGATCTCTGCAATCTAAACTTGTTAATTAGTCAAAACCTCATGACTAGAAACCCACATTAAATGCTGAATAAATGACTAAGTGTGCCTCCCTTTAGCTCTGCCACAAAGTATAGCGTTACTGGGAATCAAATACTCGTTGGCCAAGTTCTGCACTCCATCCCACACCTTCAAATACAGTTGCTGCCCAAGATACTGCCTGTCCCACATCGCCGATCTCAGGTTCCACATCCCTTGGTTGTCCAATGACACCAATATCGTCGTCCACGAATACGGATACACCTTCAACAAAATGATCACATAAACACAGTTCAGTTTCACTGACCCGTATTCATTATAGAGAAAACTGCATAACACTTTTGCAAAAAGGTACTGCATTGATTGTACTACTTTATAAAATAACGAAATTACTCTTGAAAATAAAAATTTTCTTTTGCGAAAGTGTAATATAATAGGTCACAACTCTTGCAAGGATTACCTGTGCAGTGTGTCTGGTGGTAGCATCAACGATGTTGTAGGTCCTTCTCTTGGCCGGTGTCCACTGGCCATATCCATACCTGCGTTTATTTTCGCGGTAAAATTATCAGAACCTAACAACAAGTAAATATTGTTAAATGTCAATAGCCATATGCATATATACATATAGTGACTTAATTAATTACCCAACAACCCAGAAATCGTAACCATCAAGATGCCAAGACTGCATCGTCTTCTCATTGTTTTGGAAGACGACCTCAATGAAGTCGTGGTGGGCGGATTGCAATACAGAGGTGGCGAAGTAGGGAGCGCGCCGCCCGAAAGGAGTGCCTCGGATGGAATTTGTGCTGTAGACTCCCGGGATGTTGAAATAATCAGCCAGCTTCAGAGGCGTATCGGGGCTTACATACGACACGCTGTTAACAGCATACCGCTGCTTACCCTTTATCACAGGAGCTGAATTGGCCAATACAAATGTCCTTTTCGGGACAATCTTTCCATAATGGAATGAGCCTTGAGGGTTCGGCCTCGCTGCATTTGCCGTCAAATTCCACCTTTGACAACAACAAGAAAATAACACATATCACATTTTAATCAGACAAACTCATATGCTCAGTTTTGTCTAGCAATACATACCTAAATGTTCTTGCTTGGTCCATGGACCAATAATAATCGTTGGCGGGAGGAGCAGCGGGGAGGGGTCCGGAAGCAGGGGTGTGAGAATCAGTGTAGTGTAAGAGTGCAGTTGCAACGAGAACGGGCATGGTGAAGCGCGTGGAAGCGACAATGTAATAGTCCTTGGGAGGTTGGTCTAAAGTTACCAAGACAGCAACAGATTGGCCAACATGTACATCAACACTTTTGTATGTGGCCTGCAGTGTGTGAGATCCTTCAACCTCAACTACCTTCAACGTATGATTTTGAATCCTAAAGTTTAACGACGTTGTCAACCCCACGTTCGAAATCCTAAACATATACGTTTTACCTGAAAACACAACAATATCATAATCTAATTATTTGTACAAAGATTCAAACTCAGGACCTCACTGGTGAAGAAATAATACAGATACTAGGGATTACCTCGAACACCATTAAAGGAAGAGCGAGATTGACCGTTTATAAGGACGCCGTCAGGATAGGGGAGAGATCTCCCAGAGTCCAAAGTTCGTTGCAATGCCTTGTGGCTGGCTTTGTGCCAATCACCAACTAGGAGAGTGAAATCTCCATAAGGGTAAGGGTAAGGGATTGGGATCCGAGGCCTTGCGTAGACATTGATTGCTCCATACCCTCCGGCGGCTTTGTGGAATGAAGTTGATGGGAAATATGTGTAGGATCCAACCTGATCCTTGGTTTGGAACTTGTAAGTGTAGTTTGAGTTTGGAGGGATAGGGCAGTTTGTTCCCAAAACCCCATCTTGCCATGAGTTCTTCCTTTGCTTAATGCCATTCCTATGCTCCAAAATCCAAATAAACCATAATTATAAAATTTGAATGCTGAGAAATTTGAACAAGATTGATGAAATAGTGGGTAGAGGGTGACCAACCAGGTCAAGAGAAAAGGCTGGTCCAGCTTGTTGATCAGGTTGAGAATGATGTTGTCATTGGTCACCACATCAAGCTGAGGACCTGGAAACTGCCCATTGATAAGAATTACCTGAGAAATAACCACAAAAAATTTGTAAAAAGAAACTCCCAAGAAACAAAAGTAAAAAAAACTGAAGACGTTTCAAGAGCAGACCTGTTGGGGAACACCCAGAAGAGATTTGATTCCATAAGTGACTCTCCAAGTGTAAAACCTATATGGGTCTTCTGCACCCACCCCAAAGCAAACAGCCAAAATTCCAAACACCAGATTCAGAAACACTGCTCTGCTTCCCATTTTTGTCTGAAAAATAAAGATGAATCACCAACCCATATAATTAAGCAAACAAAGAAGCGAGACCAAAATCTGAAGGATATATAGGTTTCTTTCTCTTTATAGTGTGGACTTAAATAAGGAGCGGGAAAGCAACTCTACTCATCAAAGGTGTTATGTGGTGGCTGTAAATTGAATAAAATTAAAAATAAATAAACTCAAGTGTGTGTTGTTTTTGGGTTTAATGGATGTGATCTGCTCTGGCTCGGCGCATTTCGCGTGATTGATGATGATAATTGGATCGCTTAAGGGAAAAGTTACATTATTACTTATACTAGTGTTGTAAATAATTAAAGTTGGAGTAGTTTCCTTTTATTTCCTTGAAATATTGACAAAAATGATGAAATATCACAGTGGAATGATGGCTGCACTTCTATTTGTAAAAGAAAATAATGCACGGGACATTGATTTTAGGGATTATTGTAAAATGACAATCAAAATTAGAGCTTTTGCAAGTCTTAATCATTATTAATATTGTATTTATTTTTGCATGTCTCAATTATTTTACATCATCATGCTCTATTACTAGGGCTGGCCATATATACCCGAAAACCGGTAAACCGACCAAAACTGGACATAACCGGACCGGCAAGAACCAGAACCGATAAATATTAATCCGGTTTCGGTTATGATTCTTGCTAACCGGTCTGGTCCGTTTCGGTTTTCATTAGTAAAAATCGCGGTTAACCATTAAAACCGATATTGGTCTAAGAATTAATGGAAAATATAACTCACATATCAATAGTACACTCAATGTCCCAGATCGGCTAAATATAAAAAAAATTGTCTCATTCTCTCTATAAATAGTACATTTTTTCATGATTATGCATAATTAATTTTGGGCTTATCCTCTTCGAATGAGGACAAATGTATGTTTGTTTTGGGCTTTTTGGTCTGAAACTATTATTAGTTTTAAAATGTTTAATTATTCTAATTAGGATAATTAATTTAAATTAGTTTAAAATTTTGAACCGGTTCTGGTTTAACCAGAAAACCAGTATTAAATTTTGGTCAACTGATTGTCCGGTTTTCAGCTTAGCCGGTTCGGCTTTCGGTTTTGATTTTTAAAAACCGAACCTTGCCGGTTTGGTTATTGGTTTAGGCAGCTGGTTCCGGTTAACTGACTATGTCCAGCCCTATCCATTACAATAGATGGAATTAGTCTAGAATACGACCCTCCCGTGATGAGTGTGTAACCTTTTTTTTTTGCATGTTATAGTTTACAACATGGAAAATTTACAAACTCTTTGATTGCATTTTCTTATATTTATATACACCAATTTAGTTTAGTATCATATAGACGTTATCATGATTGAGATGACATCCTTCTTGTTAAATATAAACTGTAATTATATTTCGTGATAACATCCTTCTCATGATTGAGATGAGAAATCTTGTTATTTTTATTTGACTTAATAATATACATTTTGAGTTGCTGTTAGTTTCACAAGTTAAGCCGTCGAATATGAATATCTCTACAATTTTGTTGTCAAGTACGTATTAATTCATTCAATTGCAACTCCCTCAAAACTTGTCTTTTATTTCACTTTGTATTCATTCTATTTTCACGTGTTTTATCTTCTTGTGATGCCTTCCAAACGTCAAGAGTCAGCTGCTCATTTTTCGGAGTCTTTCTTTTTTATATATTAATAGAAATTTGCTAATAAAAATTAATTTTGTTTCTCGATTTTTTATTGATGCCCACTTAATTACATAACTTTTAATAGTTAAAAAAACATATATAATATAAAAACTATCTCTAGTTAGATATAAAAATTAAATGACATGAGTTAAAAAGGAGAAAAAAAATAACCGTATCCAATGATTAACCTCTATGAAATGTAAGAAAAAAAATTGTATGATTATCATGATCAGTACAGTAAATTGATGTTAGTTTAATTATTAACCAAAGTTATTAATGCACCTGTATATATGTAATGTGACTTACTAAGTAAATTTTTCATCATTTTAAGAAATTTTGCACATGCCAAATATTTAAAGGTTAGAACATGTGAGAAAATATAATAACAGGTGAGAATTCGCCTCAATTCTCGCTTCTTCTTGTTTGCATTTATTTTATATTTGAAAACATTAATGATTATCATACAATAATAATAATCTCGAAAATTACAAATATTGGTGCATCGATAGACTGAATCTAGTTTAATGGTAGAGTGAGATGTTGCTTAATATATAAGTTGCACCGACAATCGGAAGTGGTATTTAGTCAACTTTGAGACTTTGCGAGACAATGAATTTCTCATTTCTGGGTCTTCTTCACACAAGTTTCAACCCCATGTGTAGATGTACACTATCGTAATCAAACTTAAAAAATAAGTATTGATAGATAAGTTGTCAGTGTCTTTCTTATACTTCCAACAAATCAAAGCCTTCTTGTAATAAATACTAAAAATAATGACGCTTTGTTACATTTATTTATACTTATAGCTAAATAACATTTTTATAACCTAATTAACAAATTCTCTTTTTAGTACTTTGACAATTTTTTTTGACAACTTCTGGTAAAATGACTACAATATCTTCCAATTCCAATGAATTATTAAATTATTAAAAAGCGTCATGAACAGTGAACCGGTTCAAATTTAAATTTAGAATTGAACCGATTCAAATTAAAACTCAATATTAAACCGGCTCAAATAAAAAATGTCCAAAATACCTTTTAATGGCTTTCAAATTTTCAAAAGATGTCATCCGGGTTCACATCCTTTTGGGTTCTCCGTTCGACCTCCGCCGTGACGGTTCCTGCGGCGACGCAACTTGGGGATGGCGCATCTCAGTTAGACTCACAGTCCCCTCTTCTCTCTAACTTTCTCTCTCTAAAAAGCTCACATTCTTTATCTTCTTCTTTGGGCCAATGGAGGAGCGGCCGATCTCCGACGATGCTCTCCGACGGCCTATCCTTAGCTACCAAGTCAGTTTCTTGGTGGAGGGGCGAGCTCTCACGAGGGATATCTCCGACAAGGGCTCAAGCTCCGATGCCAGATCTGGTTTTACTAGATATGGTCCTTTCTCTGATGACCTCCCCTTCACGAGCTGGCTCCGGCGATGGTGACTGAGGCGGGACGACTCTCCTCTGTCATCGGCGAGGAGGTGGGAGTCGCAGGGTTGCTGGTCGTCGTCGACGGCGTGGTCGCCGACGAGAAGTTCACCGGATTCTGCGTATGTTTTATTATTATTGTTATTTCTCTTAATAATATACTATTTAATTTTTATATAATACCTTATAAATTTTATAATATATTTCAAAATTGAATCGGTTCAATTTAATTTTAGTTTTTTAAATCAAATTGAAACGGTTCAGATCTGGTCTCTTAAACTAAAGGTATCTTAGGCATTTAATGAAATTTAGAGATAGATTGTTACAAAAAATTGTAATATAGTATTAAAAAAAAGAATTTATTAGTTAAGATATGGAAGTTATCCCTAATACTAATGCTAAATAACATGCGATTCTAGCTTTAAATAATCTATATATATCAATAATCAATGCAATAAAAAATTTCAGGATATTATTTACAGTCAAATCCACTCACACTCGTGTTTACATGAAAGAAAATGGATATTCTTTGACGTCATCTTAATAGATCAAGAAAATACATAGATGATTGCAATTAATTTAGTACAATCAAATACGTTTTGTATATAAATATATTAAAAAAATTATCTTTATCAACTCAATCTAAATTCATATTTTTACATATTAGTACACTGACATAATGGTCTCTTAAATCTTGAAAATTCATCTTCTCTTTGTTGATCTCCCGGTGCATAAGCAGTGTTATAAAACTCGCTGGAACTCGGCCGGAATCCGGCCGAAACTCGTGATTTCCAAACTGCTTCGAGACGAGAAGCTGAAAATCGGCTAGAACTCGGTCAACGAGGGCCAAACCCGGTCAAACCATAGTCAACTCAGACGAAAAACCAAAATCGCTCATTTTTCGACTTCATTTTCTTGCCGTCGTTCGTCTCCGTTCACAAACCGTCATATATGTTCATCTAGACCGATTTCAGGAGATAGCAAGTCTGTCTTCGTAGTTGATGTAGACCATGATATTGATCGACGTAGATAAAAGAGCTCTTAATATAGATCTATGCAAATAAGTACAAAAGAAAGTTTTTGTAACCAAAAAACAAAAAGAGATACACTTGGCTTGCTTGGAAGAAGAAGAAAGAAAGAAGAAAAGGTGAGGAGGCGGCATAAAGATTAAGAGAAAGAAATAGGGTTAGTTAGTTAGGTGTTGGGAAGGACTCGGGTAAAAACCATCATTATTATACAAATATTAGAATGGTTTGTGGCCATTGGTTGATAGTGATGAATGGATGAGATGGGGAGGGGGAAAACGCATAAAACTAAAGATATAACTGGTCAACAAGGGTAGTCGTGTCATTTGCTAGATAGTTAATGCTAATGGGCCTAGAATTTCGGGAATGATAACCACAAACATTCTATATAATCAGGATTTGTAAAACGTTTCTACACATTCAAAGTAGAACATCAATGGAAGGTCAGAGAGATTTGCGAGATGATCCGATGATCTGTGCTCCTATATTAGTCGGCGGTGAAACAGAGCTTCGTGAGATTTCGATTATCGACGATTCTGAGCTGGTGAGCGGTGAAAGAACTTTTGAAGGTGAGTATCGTGTATGTGTCTACTCATCTGAAGCTTATATATAAATATATAATGGTTCTGAAAATACTACTGATCATATTACAAGATTACAATAAATTGATGATTATTGTGAAATATTTAGAATTTAGATTCCGTGATGTGACTAGATGTTCAATTTGGGTTTGAGTTTGTGTCATATGCAAACAACTATTATAATGTTGGTTCTAATATTTACAGGCAACACACATGGATCTGAACTGACCAATATTCATAATTCTGAAACACATACAGGTAATGGTGTGGATAAAATTATGTTGAATAAGTGTTGATTACCACTAAATCTGTATTATTTAATTAAAATATAATATTGATACAATATGCAAAATCAAGATGGACGATGGATATGAATGGGGATTACATCCCAATATGTCCACCACACATCAAGCCACGTTTGGGAATGAGTTTCCCAGATATACCTAGTGGAGTAGCTTTTTATAAGAAGTACGGACAGTTTTGCGGGTTCATGACGCGCCGAGGCACCCAGAAGAGCAACAGGTTAGGGGTCACCCTGAAATATGTCACATGCTTTCGTGAAGGAGAGCGTGCACCTAAAGCTGGTGACGAGGACGATGAATTTCGTCAATATGGTAAGAGACGTTGCTTAACAACCCGAACCAGTTGTCGAGCAATGTTATCACTGAAGCTGACTTTTTCCGGGCATTACAAGATTGTGAAATTTGTGGAAGAGCACAATCACCCATTTTACGGTACCGAGCACTTCCAAGAATTACGTTGCAACCGAGATCTAAACGATACACAAAAACAATTTATCATGGATTGCCAGAAGGTTAATGTAGGTGCTAGTGCAGCTTTCAATGTGTGCATCTCTATTGTGGGTGGATCGGAACATGTCGGGGCAACAGTGAAAGACTTTCGTAACTGTCAACGTGATTTAAAGGTGTACATCAAGGAAGCGGATGTCCAAATTGTAATCAAATAGTTCATAGATGAACAAAAAAGCGACCCAAAGTTGTATTATGAGCATGACCACGATGAAACAGATAGGCTAACCCGATTATTCTGGGTGGACGAGAAATCTTTAATGAACTATAGTCGATAGGGTGATTCTATATCGTTCGATTCAACTTACGGGACAAACAGGTAACTCTCATAATTGTGAATTTAAATATAATGTATGATATGAAATAATACTTCAATTTACTAAGATACTTTTGAACATTTGTTAGATATTCCATGGTGTTTTTCCCCATAACTGGTGTAGACAATCATGATAGGTGCGTTACATTTGGGGCAGCCTTGATTTCAAAAGAAGACATCCCATTATTTGTTTGGGTTTTCAAATGTTTTCTACGGGCTATGGCGCACCAACAACCACTATGCATTATCACAGACCAGGATGTTGCCATTAAGAACGCGATAGCACAGTCTTCCCAATGTCAAAACACATATTTTGTATGTGGCATATAATGAGGAAGATGCCCGAAAAGGTAAGATAAAATTTGAATAATCTAAATTTTTATGTATGAATTAGTTACTTTGATTGTTTATTACAATTAATAATGTCATGAATTATGGTTAATTAATATCATGAATCATCACGCATAATCATATGAGCAGACCATGTAGTTCGTTCAATATCAGACATCCAGGTTGACAATATATACTAAATGTATTGCTTTGATTCCTCAACAACGCATATTGTGTCATGGCCTAGGGTTACTAATGTTTGAATTAACAAACATGAATTGTTTCATGGCTAACAAATTAGTGTCATGACCTTCCATATCATTCGTGGCATGACGTGAAATGTTTTTGATACTGTTGACAGGTGAGGGACACGATACCGTTGACTAGTCCGTTCCATGGACGTCTAAATACCATAGTATGGGGAGACGCTATAGAACCTGCCGATTTTGAACAAAAATGGAACTCACTAGTTGATGAGTACGGGTTGCATGATAATGATTCCGTTAGAACCTTGTACGACATTCGGAAGAGCTAGATACCATCATATTTCAAGGACTACCCAATGTGCATGTTGCTGCGAACAACTTCTAGGTCTGAAAGTCAGAATAGTACATTTGGATTCAACGCTAGTTCGTTCTATGCTTGAAAGAATTCATGTGGCGCTTCAACGGCGTGGTAAAGGCTCAGCGCAGGCAACACATGAAGATCGTGACACAATATGCGATTGCGGCTCGTCCATCACGGAGAATGGTATCAGATTTGAAGCAAGATATATGGAACTTGTTTACCAGACCAATATACAACAAGCTGCGTGAATACCTACTGGAAAGTATATTTTCTTATGGAATTAAGGACATAGATAGGGTTGATTCAATTGTTACATACACCGTCTCTGAAAAAAATGGTAAAACTGTGACCGTTGTTGTGGATGAGTCCACAACTAAGTACAAATGCACATGCAAAAAGTTGAAAGGCAAAGGCCTCATATGTGTCCACATCTTCGATGTGCTTAATGCTGATAATATCAACACATTACCAAGAACATTGGTAAATGAGCGCTGGTGTCGTGATCCACCGTCCGGGTGTAACTTCTCATCTGGTTCTTTCTCTCCTGATCAACTACTGAAAAATATTATGCATATCGAGATATGGTCCATGGTTAATTCATTGTTAGGTAACGTGGACAACACACCTGAGACCTGGAAAATCTATTGTCGATTTTGAAGAACCATCATGCGACAAAGAACATTGCACCATCAGCACCTCTTGGAAGCTCCAAAAAAAATTGAACAACTAACCGGCATTCTGAAGCCGCCAGTGGTAAAGGTGTACATTTCGGCAGTATGCAAGAACAAGGGTTCAGGAAGGCGTTTGCAGAGAGAGAGAGAGAGAGAGAGAGAGAGAGAAAGAGAGAGAGAGAGAGAGAGAGAGAGAGAGAGAGAGAAAAGGAAATTAATAAACAACAAGCAAAGGAAGTGCGGAAATGTGGATATTGCAAAGGTGCTGACGGTCACACGGCCCGAAATTGTGAGAAAAAGGCAAAAGATGAAGCTGCACGTAATAATGATTAATTTTATGAAGTAATTTATGTTTTCAAATGTTACATTATCTTTCTATGTTACCCAGGACAATTCTTACTTTCAGTAGAATTGATTTCCAGTTTGGTTGAATAAAAATTTGGTTAGTTTGGAATAAATATGTAACTAGTATCTGCATTTTTAATATCTTTTGTGTATCAACTGCAATGTTAATATGTTTGGCAGATTGATTTTTAATGGCACAACCCTCATAAAACAATATAATGTGTCATTAGGCAATTTTTCAATTATGAGTTGCATGTTTGATGGCACAAATTAAAGTCATGAAACAATACAATGTGTTATGAGACAACTTTTTTATTATGAGTTCGTTTCATTATAACAATTGTATTAATCATCTAGATTAATAAAATTTACAGTATTAGTAAATTAGAAAATCAATTAATGGGCTTCCACATTAAGTAAGGTCCCAAAGGCTGCTACTGCACCGGTAACTATCCTGGAGCCTTCGATTAAAAACCTGCTCATGTCGAAGTGGGAAAAATTCGGTGACCCAAACGAGGTTGCAACTGGTCACTACGAGATTGTCCCTTCGCCATCATCAACCTCATCGGGCTCGAGTGATGAAGATATTGACCACTGGAGCAACAGACGGGTTCTGAGGACCCAAATGATTTAAACCGGGAGGATTAGTACCTGCCTGGTCTGTGGCCACCGGAGACAAACTCGGATGAAGACTCAAAAGGGAAAAAGGACGGTTCAAGCGGGGATGACGAATGTGATTTTGACGACGACATGGATGGCGGATATGTAAGGGATGAAGAAAATTAGAGTTCACTAGGTTATCTTTGGTTTAGTAACAGTGCAAGGTTTCTTTAATACTACTGTGGTGTTGAATCTTATTCTTCTATAATACATTTAAATGTCAAGAAATATTAAAATTTCAATGGTAGAATTGAATACATAAACATATTTTGAAGAACACATTACGTTATAAATATCGAACCTTAGAAAATTGCTACCTTGCACATGGAATTATTTGATGATCTTTATGTCATGAAACATTGAAATGTGTTCTGCAAATTTTATATCCCATTATCCATGTGTGATGAGGCACTGAGATTGTTCATGTACAACTTTGTCCTAGGGCATTAAAATGTGTCATGACCTTGTGTCATGGGGCATTAAAATGTGTCACCTTTGTGTCATGAAAAATTATAACGTGTCACGACCTTTGTGTCGTGGCTGGATAAAATGTGTCATGACCTTTATTTCATGAGTCATGACCCAATAAAATGTGTCATGATCTATGTCATGAGAAATTAAAATGTTTTATGAGCTGTGTAATGCTATATTAAAAATGTGTCATGATTATTAAAAATGTTTCATGACATTAGTGTCGACTATAATTAAAATGATATTGTTTGTTTCTTGACATATGAAAATATTGAAAGTAGTTTGTTTCATAATTTGTGAAAAATAAGATCAAAACATGGCTGATGTATACAACCTAAGAGAAGAAAACATTGGAAACATTCATCAAACATATACCAATTTTGGATATAAAAGATGAACAACAACTTGAAATAATACCACTTTATAGAGTCTTGAAACATACTTAATAATAGTAAAGATAAGTTCACCACCAAAATAAGGTGGACAAAACAAAAAACAATTATTTAATCAACCAGTAACCTGGCTAAACAAACCAAAGACTAAAGAAGCATAGTTTCTAAGAAACTGAAATTGATATGGATACATTGTATCCACGCGGTTGCTATCCTTGATCTTGAACGGAATTCCCTTCTTCTGGTAGTACTCAAGAGCCTCATCATATATTGCATCTCATGCAAGGTTACGACGACACACGATTAACTTGAACATAAAACGAACCCTGTGCTTGTGTATAGCAGGTGCCTGGAGACCGCGTGTGTTTGAATTAATATAGTGCATGAACCACACAATCCAATAAATAAGAAAAATGCAGAAATTATCACATTTCAGATAGAACATATGGTAAAATAATGGGGATCGAGTAACATGTTTGCGGCTTAACTCAGTCTTCCACAGTAAATGACCCATGTAGTTCTCCGCGTGCCACATAGCATAGATCCCGGAGTCAGCCGGCACCTTGGTGGTAGACTATGGTACTCTGACAATAGTAATCTTTGTCTTCATTAGTATGCGGGAAAAGTTGGAGTCGGAGTCAGCAATTATCAAGCATACAACCTTTTGCTGCAGAACATAACTCTAAATTAAAAAACAACCCACTGCAGATGAAATGCTACAAAATAAATAAAAGGCGAATTAACATAACTCTAAATTAAAAAACAACCCACTGCAGATGAAAGGCTACAAAATAAATAAAAGGCGAATTTATATAGACTACTCACAATATTCTCAGGAAGTTGACCGTAACGAAAGACATCTTCTTTTACAATGACGGAATTGTCAAACAATTCAATAACATGATTCTTGACATTGAAACACATGAGGAAATATAATTTGTCGACCACAGCAGCAACAAATAATTAAATGCATGAATTTTAAAAAATATATAAATGAATAATGCTAAAAAATTAATACCGATGTATATCAGAGGTTCATACCACATCAACTTTATGGGCAGTAACAACAGCACAATCAAGCTCCGTTTTAGCAACCTCTTTGAAATATTTGATGCCATGTCTGTTTGCAGGTGCTTTATGACCAAGTGCCCTTTGGATACAGTACATTAAAATATATTTTAATTGGATAATATGTAATTATATGAACGGAAGAATCAAAGTGATGAACGAACCGTCGCATTTGTGCTTATAAAGCACCTAGAAGGGCCATCGGGGTCACGAAGTTGTTCAACATCATTTGAGATACCACATCCACCAATCCACGATGTTTTGACGAACATGTTTTTCATCATTCATTGAATGCACATCTTTCAGCTGTATTGAGTTCTTACACATATCTTCTAAGTAAACATGTGAACTGGAATACAAAATGTAGTCTAATAAGAACAACAAACATAAGTAAGTGACACCAATAGATTTTTACTTTATCAACATAAATAATAAAACTCACTTGAGAGCGCATTGCTGACGTCCCATTAGGTACTCAATAAACTTTGTTTCATAACCTTTTAAATCAGAAGTGAAGCCTGTACGACGTTTGGCAAGCAGGGACAGCATTACCCGCGGGAGTTTAGGGACCCGAGCATCTCGCTGGATTTTTGGCCCGGCAACAACAATGTCGTGCGCATCCTCCTCATCGGACTTAGTTTCTTCATCGAACTCATCAACAAGAACCCTCGGGAAGATGGTGACTATTCCAAGGGGAGTTTAAACTTCCGTCATAACTAAATTGTTTGTCGGCGTGCTAGGAATGGTGTCATGAATGGATGCAATCTTGTCTGGTGGTGGGATATCAGGAGTTAGTCCAATGTCGAACGTAGGTGCATCATGTCCAGCAACGGAACCATGTAGAATTGAATTCAACACAGGTATATTTGCTTGACAGGTCCTAATGTGTGATGTAGTAGAATTGTTTACCTGGTCGTCAGATGAATTTCCTCGTACCGTAGTGCCGTTGACTGGTGGTGTGGCAATTTTTTTCAGTCCATTGTCGGCAATTGGATCTCTCAGTTGGTTGCCATCAGTAGGTTGATTCACGACTATTGGATCAGCCTGTTGATTGGCATCAATAGGCTGGCTGTAAATACCATGGTATAAACTAGTGTAATCCTCCTTTTTCAGGCTATCCCAAAATTTGTCGCAAGCCTCCATTACTAACGGGTCAGACCAGTAAGGATCATCATGAGGGCTAACGTTAGATAGTTCTGCTTCTATTTTAGTAGCCGAAGTTTGCACGTTCTCCTCTGAGGCACCGAAACATGACAACGCCATTGATACAAGGTTACTTAACTCGAGCATGTTGGTGTCGATGCTCTTCTTCAATGCATGTATCTGACGAATTATAGCCTGCAACTACAATACTCGAACTACAAACAATAGTGAGAAAGTGTCGTCTTAAACACCATGTGAGAAAAATAACAACAATTTACCTTACTGTTAGCAAGGATGGGACTGTCCTTAGAAGTGTAATGGTCAACTCCAACACCATAGTCCAAATCAATCTCTTCATTCGCATATAACTCCATTCTATCCATGATCATGAAACATTTCCCAAATGCACGGTCTCGCTCCTCATTCTCTATCCTTTCCCCCACTATAGCATCAGTACACCCAGATAAGGTTGGGAACACCATATCAACTTTGTTTACCTGGAATTGTACGCGATCAAGATATACCAGCTGCCCAAAAAAACAGTTGAATTACTCAACGATAATGTAAATTTGAACACCCACAAGTAGTTTTAAATATAAAAACAAGTACACATACCAACAAAAATGTTAGTGGACCATAAAACCACCTTCGCATATCACCTTGTCGTGCACTTGATTCTGCTTTAGTCAACGTAAGACTATCGACGACTGTAGCGACCAATTGAACTACTTTGTGACATACGGATCCTCGATTGCTTCCAAATAATTTTGGTTAGCAAAGCGACTTGTACCAAACTCTATCATGACAGAACTAAACATAACAAGAAAATTTTGTCGGAATAGGACGCCACCCTCCTTCTGTTCACGCATCTTTCTATATATAAGTCGTGGCAATATACTCCCATTCTTTGTCTCTAACTGCGCCCTCCAAGCCATGAGCCCTGGATATTTTCGACTTGGTTTCTTGGCATATATCTTGCGCGGGCCACGGGGAATGCCAAGAGTGCACTGTACATCTTCTTCAGTTATACGAATCTGTTGCCCATTGGGTAGAACAATTGACAGGCAACCAACATCGAAGTTGTCAACAACCCAATAACCAATAGTTTTTGATATTTTGCTAATCCTAAGTTTGAGAATCGGACCAAACCCCATCGCAGTAATGTCGTCCCTCTGCGCCTGAGACATCTTCCGAATTGTAGTGAACATGCCAAATGGAGATGACCTGCCGTGAATCCTAGGCAATTCAGGGAAGCAAATTTTGAACACTTGGGGGGGGGGGGGGGGCGTTTGTAGCGGCGTTGCTACTCTATACCCATTAACACTTTGTGTAACATTCTTAGACAGACGTACCTTCCCACCGATTTTGTTACGTTTGGAGTGTAATAACTTATGCGCAGCATATAACTGACAATTTCCAGCTGATGGGCTGTTGGAGTTAGCCTTCATCCATTTAAGACGGTTTGAGAGAGTTTCATGATCATCATTGTCATTATCCTCAACCACCATTCTGATTGGAGTACCTGTGAATACAACATCACGCATGAGTAATGTGCAGTAACACCGAGTTGGTCATGCAAGAAAATAATTATTGTGTGTCATGAAATAAATTGAATAATTTATGTCATGAAACAAAACATAACAATTTTTGGGAAAAGCTAGAATTTGTTAGTCATGACACAATTGATGTACACAATGAGCCAATTACATAGATATGTATGATCAGTACACAAGTTTACCTGCCAATGGTGGACCAAGTCAGTGTCGAAACAAAATAAATCATATGTGTCATGAAAGAAACTAGTATATGTCAAGAAACAAAACAACAATAGAAGGTCATGACATGAATTTGTAGGTCATGACATGAATTTGTAGGTCATGAAACAATTCATGCTTGTTGATGTAAACATCAGTAACCCTAGGTCATGACATAACACGTGTTCTCCATGAATCAAAACAATACATTCATCACCGTCACACTAAATGTCGATATATTTAATGGTTTGTTCATATGATTGTGTGAAGATTCATGATACTAATTAACCATAATTCATGACATTATGACAAGTAAATTGAAAGTTACAGTGAAAATAAGAAGGAACAAAGTATCCACAAAAACTTTAACCTAAAACCAAATAAACTAAAAAACTATATGTAAATTAATCAAGATCAATTGTGCAGGACGACCCTGATATGAGATTAGTAAGAACACAACCAATTACATTACCTATCCCCAGATTTATCATCCATGACATCAGACCTAAATAAATAATGTACATGCAAATTGAAAAATCAAATACCAACAGACCCGATTTCAAAACAAAAAAAAAGATCTAACAACATTACAAATTGGGAGTCCTGAGTAAAGTATTATAGTTTGAGTAACTAACCGAGGCTCCTCCTTTTAGGGATATTGGAGACACTTTGAGACTTGCACCAGTCAAACGACATCTTGTCTTCTTGATTGAAATTAACGAACTATTGGTTGGGGTGAAGTGCAATGCTGAGAAACGAACAATTGCGGTCGATTTTAAAGAGAGAGCCGTGTCGCTGAATATCCGCTAGGGTTATCAGAAGAAAATCGTCCGAGATTATCTTCACTCTGCAAATATATCTTGTGAGACTGAGATCAAGGAAGATAAAATTGAATAGCTTAAATTACGTTGATATTTTAAATGTTGAATAAATGGTTAATGTAAAGTTACCTATTTGCCCCCTTGGTTACGCGAATTGTCTCAATTGTGCAGTCATTTGCACAAAATTACTTTGACTTTCCATTGATTAAGTAATTGAATCGTGAGTGTTGATAGATTTAATGGATGGGTAAGAATTGTTCTAATATTTGACAATAACAATAGGTTTTTACCCGATTACGGCCCGTTAGGTGTTTAGTTTTTAACTCAAAAAAGAATAAAAAATTATACTTCTAGGCCCATAACATTTAATTAAAGCCCAATAAATATTTAAAATAAGCTCAGACAAAAAATCATTATGTTTAAAATAAACACAACTTAAAAAAAGAAATATAAACCTAAAACTAATATATATATATTGTTAAAATTATTAATTTTGTCTATGATAAATATGATATGCGGATATAGAAATATGAAATTATTTTTTTTAATAGAAGATTAGTTTGTCGAGTTTTTTCGAGTTTCGTTTGAGTTACGAGTTCTTCTCATTTCTCAATGAGTCGAGTTTTTGCTCGAGTTCCGAGTTTCACAACTATGTGCACAAGCCGCTTACTTATTTTTGAATAATACAAACATATGAGGTTTATGTGAGCTTACATGATAAAAAAGAGTTGAAAATATACTTATATACAAAATACGGTTCGTTAAGTGTAATTAAGTTAACTACACGTATCTTTTATTAAAATATGAGAATTAATAAAATATTATATCATTATATGTAATCTTCTCATTGAGCGTGACCAACTTGTATAAAATGTTTTTGATAAATAGTTGACCTTCAATCACGTTGAAGAATATTTATACTATGTCCCAATTGTGAGAAATTGGGCTAAAAGCAACAATCAAAGTGAGAATTAAAGAGACTATGTAAATGAGTTTGAAAGCCCACAAATATTAAAAAAAACTTGTGGATGAAATGCTACATACACACTTGCCAGTAAGTTTTGTACCTTTTATTATTATGCTACACAATTTTTGTATATGTGTCGAAATTTCAATTCTCGAGAAAACTTTATCTTTTTTTTTGAATTCTCAGATCATGGGAAGGTTTCTCCCCATCCCGCCCCTAAATCCGCCACTGAAAACACATGATATGTTTGGTAAGAAAATAAGGTGAGAGGGAGCAACATTGCTTATTAAATGAAGGGCTAATCGCACATACTTGCATGGATAGATGGTTTACTATCAATTGATGCGAAGTAAAAATAACTACAATTATTCAATAATCTGATAACACCGTTACATTAGTGTTCAATGAAAAATTCACCCTCTTTTTAAATTTCAATTTTCAACAAATTGTCATTTGAAATCTACATTCGACGGTACAATCGGTAGACCACTATTTATAAATGTAAATGATAAATAATGCTATTGTGAACATTACAGATGAAATATAAAAATTGTACCGAAGATAGAAATTGTTGATTGTGCGAAGAACGTCTGAGTTCAGCTGATTGTTGTTTTCTTAAGGTAATATTACTCCTTCTTTGGCACTTGAAGAATTATCGAACAATTGGCTTGGCGAACTAACAAATAAAAAGAATAGAAAATGTACCAAGCCAAGCTAGACCGGACGTGACGTCACGTCACGTGACGAGCCAAGCCCAGACGGGACAGCGACGGCGGTTGTTTTCCAACCTAAGCTGGTCTGTGAGTCTCCCCACTACACGTTAAGTGATGACTCAAGTCCACAACCTTTAGCTCTCATTTCCGAGTATATCAAGTGTTACATTTGTTCAAATGTGAGCAATGTGGTACTCGATATTTTGAACTATATTTTATACAAATTGTAGCATCTTTAAGTATTATTATCTCATTCAATATGTTATTGATATTCATAAGTGTATATCATAAGTTGTAGTTCTCGAAAGGACGAACACAACGAACATACACATGATCCAATTTGAATCCTATAATAGATTGGAATGATCGCCAAAAAATCATATCTTAATATGGATTTCAACACAATGTGCAAACCTTCAAACACTCTCGACAACCAAAAAACTTCAATCAGAGTATCTTCATATTCTTCAAGTTCATAAACAATCATAAAGGTCATACAAAATAATTATTCAAGTATCAACTAAGATCTGCAAATAAACAAAAAAGAGAGAATAATTTTTGGGGTAGCCTGATTGGAATATATATGCAATTAGCATTTAAATGAATTAAAAATTTAACAAGACGATGGTTTTCTAAAATATTTTATTAAAATTTGTTATAATCTAACAAAAGTTAGATTCGAGTAAATATTTGAGTCGTTTGAAAATGAGGCAACCCCGAGCCTAACTTTTTAGAATTTGATAGACTCATGAGTTTACTCGCTTAAAATTTAGGGTGAAAGACACAAAACCACACTCAAGAATCACCAAAAGACACTTAACTACCCTATGTTTCAAAATGGACAGTGAGCTACACCTAGAGATCATAAATTGACATATAGCACATACCGTTAGAAATTTGGATGGAATCTATTAAAATTTGAAGTAAAAAGACGAAAATGCCCCTGGCCAGACTTCAAAATTTCAAAACCATGTCATTGTGAGGATTTTGGTTGTTTCTCCCATAACAATGGCTCAAGCTTCGCCGGCCTCGTCTTCGACCCCCGACCGACTTCTCCGGTCGTCCTCGGCTGCTCGCCACTGACCGAAAACTCGCCAAAACCCGTCGTCGTAGACCGCACCAGTCCTCTATTTTCTTTGTGGACAAAACACTTATTAAGTTGCACAACAAAAGTGGTCACATGACCTAATATACTAAATGTACGCACTCAATGTGCTTTTCTCTTCTACTCTAGGAAAATGTTTTACATTAGATAAATATCCATCAACTCTTTAATCCAAGACGAACCCTCCAGCTAGGGAAGTAACCACATACATATGTAAGGAAATGCTACAACTCCAAACCTCTTATGCGGCAAGACTCACACATTCTCACGCCAAAGTAAGCCTCCCCACCCTTGGTTTTGTTGCCAAAACAATATTCATCTATGACAATCAGTATCAATCATGTTATATTTTGTAGTCCTGGAAGCAACATAAACATTAACACTAAGAATAAGAATAAGGTTGATAAAAAATAATTAGGCAAAAATGACAGCAACTTAAGTAGTTTCTTTCAGGAAATAAGATGAAATCTTAAGTTGTTGTCATTAAGTTTCCCTAATAAGAAGACATTATATATGCATGCAAAATCGGAGACACTCCTATTCATGCAAAAACAACCAGCTACGGCGGACTGGTGCGGTCTCCGGCGACGAGCTCCGGCGAGTGTCCAGTCAGTGTTTGGAGAAGTCGGTCGGAGGTCGGAGACGAGACCGGCGAAGCTTGAGCCACGGTTATGAGAAAAACAACCAAATTCCTCACAATGACATTATTTTAAAAATTTGACGTCTGGCCAGGGGTATTTTCGTTTCTTACTTCAAATTCTAATAGATTCTATCCAAATTTCTAACGACATATGCTATATGTCAATTAATGATTTTTGGGTGTAGCTCATGGTCCATTTTGAAATATGGGATATTTAAATGTCTTTTGGTTGTGGTTTTGTGTCTTTTACCCTAAAATTTAATTTAATTAATATATATATATATATCATTTATACATAATTTTTAACTTTTAATTTGAATTGGCATCAAAAATTAGGTAATTTGAGCAAAATGGTGAGTTTTTTAGTCGAACCAGGAGAGACAGTTAGCAGCTTTGGAGACGCTCTCATCGACGAGTTTGCGACCTTTTCCAACGGACTTTTCGGCATTTTTTGGAGAGTAATCGGTTTTTTTTGGGTGTTTTTGAGAAACACAATTTTCTGCAATTTCCAGCGAGTTCTCCATTTTTTCCAACGACTAAATTTTCCTTTTGCGTTCCAGGCAAGAGATTTGAAACATTATTTCTGATTCGTTTCTGTTTGGTTATGATTTGAGGCACTATTGGGTCCTCTATACTCTTCTTCAGGTGATGTTTGCTTCAGGAGGTGGTGACTATAATTATTGTGCAGCTCAAGCTGGTTAAGGCAGTAAGGAGGTTACTGATTCATCCTTTTCTGGCCATTTTCTGAAAATTCTTTCATCTTTGTTTATTTGGTCGGTTTTGGGTTCATGTTGCTGGATGGAACCTGTCCAGCAACAACCGACCATTTTGTTTTGAAAATTTGACGACTAACACACTGAATGTGAGTTAACACCAAAAAATTTCAAAAGGTTGAAAACTTGACCTTTTTCTGTTTTCTCCGGCTCTTTGGGTAGTGTTGGTGAAGAGAAAATGAGCGAGCAAGATGAGGAAGTAGTGGTCAATAGTGGGAAAGACACCGCGGTGGTGGTAAATGATATTTATTTGCAAATTAAAACGAAAATTAGGGGCATTTAAGTCTTTTCAATCTATTTAATTTAACGAAATGGTCATCTAGACCAGATCGAACCAGTTTTTTTGTTTTGGTTCAACTGGGGCTAGTTTAGGTATTTTAAGTATTTTTAGGTAGATTATCCCAAAAAATAGAGGGTAATAGAAAAGAGATAAAAATAGTTAAGATATCAAAATATCATTTTCGAATAGTTAGACGAAATAAAATGTCACTGTACCCATATTTAATAAGCTACTTATGTAACTTCTTGTAACATATAAATTATGTCATAATTTAAAAATGGCTAATAAATCTTCCAAGGGCATGGATATTTTTATTTAAAATAATTTTGAATTTATTACTATAATTTATTTTAAAACTAATAATTAGAATATATGAGTAATAACTATAATCATTAGAATTCTACTATAGGAACAAGGTTATATGGTTGTTTCCCTCTTTTCTACGTAACTATTTTCTTCTCTTATTAGTCATAAATCGTAGAAAAAACGACAATTTACTACACTTAACATACTTTGAGATCCTAACTTTTTTTTAGTATCTTAACTATCAGTCTAGAACAACCTAACTCTAAAATATATGAACTACCTATGGTTGGAAAAACCCCAAAAATGAAATGAAGGGAAGAGTGTTTAGTAATTTGGTTTTGTAAAAGAATTCTGTGAATAATTGATTTTTTTTTAATTTCTAGGTTTTGTATCTAGAGAGAGGTTGAATGAGGAGTTGGTTCAGTGTACGGATTCATAAGCTCGGACTTTAACGACAAAAGTGAACGCGAAGGACGATTCCAGTGAGAAGAGGGACTGGATGAACTCGGCCCAGCTCTGGGAAGCGAAATCAACAAACAAGGATCGAATTTGGAGCAAAATATGGTAATTTTATTGTTAATTTCACTTTTAAAAATTGGTTTTTAAACTTAATTTTGGGTTTCTCGATTTTGTTGTTGTAGAGGAGTAAGGAAGTTGACCGGTCGGAAAAAATGGGGTTTGCAGTGCTCGGAGAGGACATAAAGGCGTCACAGGTTGTTTCTGGTCTCTGTCTGGAAATTTCGGCGTCGGAACCAGTCATGCCCGACGAGAAATCGAGAGTCGGTGGTCCCCCTTGTCCCTTAACGACTCTCCCCTCCGTCTTGTCTCTGGTAACCCCCTCTATGTGGTCTGCAACTCCGACAACTCAAATATCAACCTATGATCATGAATCATCTTTCTTTCATTTTTGGATATTTTAACCAGGGGTATTTTAAGGTTAGTTTGTCCCAAACTAATAGATAGGATAGTAACAAAGAGAGAGAATTAGGGTATCAAAATGTGAAAGGTATAGTTTGGTGTTGTAAGTGATCATACTCCCTAAATTCTATCAAGGGACTAACACTAGCATTCCATCATAATTAACGTCAAAAATTAGTCACGTGCTGACATGTGATACTTTCTCTAACAGTAATTCCTAAAATACCCCATATAATGTATGAATGAGCAACCTTCTGATTTAGGGTTCGTAATGTCATTCAAGTTTTTATATGGATTGAAGAAATTGTTTTAGCAAATAGTTAACAAATTGGGAAACTGATACAAGTCCATTTAGATCTAGCATCGACTCCGATCTTGTGGTTAACAGTCACACGCTCTAACCAACTAAGCTATTCCAACATATATTTATAATTGGGTAAATTTCACATAGAGAATCCATAATTTCGTAATTTAAAACGATATGCGATAGGACGTCGCGAGGCGCCCTATTAATCAATCAAGTATATTTGTATTTCGGTTAGAATCTGAATCGATTTCCACGTGGACCAATAGGGGTCTCTTACTGGCTAATTCAGGTTCCCTTTCAGGAAAAAGTAAAATAAAGTAAAACCCATTTTTTGGGCTTTTGATTAATAAACTAATCATGGTAAATGAAAACTAATCTATACAAAAGGTAAATCAAAATGGGCGGGAAGGAAATCAAGAAGCTAGCAACCACGGCTGCTAAACCGACGACTTTCGCCAATCCAAGTTCAAGTAATTAAATCATCATGCAATCAAAATTTGGCCTATGTCATATATACCAAGTATGTCTGTCGACATTGGAAACAGGGAATTATTACTAATTCTTCGATGGCTTGAAGAGCGACAATTTTGAACCAAGGAAAATCACTCTAGGAGTCGATCCCTCGATTTTACTTAGGTCTACTCTTAATAGCACCTCCTGTAGTCAATTAGAAATCAAAGTTGCATACCAAGTGATCAAATTTAGCATATAACATGAAGAATAAAGTAAAATCAAATTTTAACACGCACGATTCAATAAAAACTCAAATTTTAATGAACTAAAAATCATACAATGGTCTAGCACCCATGATATTGGGTTTTAACCCAAAATCATGTTGCTCAAACAAGCAATCAAAAAAAATTACAAGATTCAAGAATTGGAAAGAAAATAAACAAACTCATGACCCAAAAATAGGTTTGGGAGCTAGAAAGTACAGAGGCTCAAAAATGGGTTGAAAGAAAGAGATGGAGTCTTGGGAATGGTAAAAATGAGTGTCATAAATCCCCCCTACACCTCAAAATGAATTTGGGCCAAAATGGGCTGAAAATTTGGAAACTTGGGATTGGGTGGTCCAGACCGAGTCAATCTCCTTGCGTGGCACATAACTCGTTGTTCTTGACATTCGATGCAAAAAAATTCTTTTAATTTATATATAAGATTTATTTTATTTGAATTTCGGATGTAGAAGTTACAAAGCTCACAAGTTAAGTGGACAACGACGGGTTATTGATCAACTTGTTTTACTGGGTATTAACTTGGAATCTAGAACTCCGATGAGTAAAATTTATTTTTGAAGTTGTAGATCTCTCAATTATCTTTACTGTTATGTATAATTTTGATTCATTTGAACTCTGGTTGTAGACGTTATTGTCCTTACAAGATGTGTTAGCGGTGCTGATCAACTCGTTTGACCGGCCAGTTTAACCTTTTCTTCCCAATACTGATTTTTCTTTGTTTTCGCTCTAAAACACATGTTTTCTATATACATTCACCCAAAAATACCAAAAGAATACGAATACAAAAAAAACTCTAAAATAGCCAACAACGATGACAATTCGGTGCTTTAATATGAGTTAGAAGGGTTGAAACGAGATCCGAACGAACCCGCATAAATATGATGTACATGTTTTTAGACATATTAAATATTTAGAGTGAGAAATGTTCAAAACTGAAAAAAAAATTGAAGAGAGAAGAGATTAAATGACACACTTTAAAATTTTGAAGAATCTGGAGGGGCCTTTTATTCATATCATAATTAAGAAGAAAAAAATAAATTAATTATGTGTTATGAAAATAAAGTTAACTGTGATAGTGATTAATTTTCTCGCTAGGAGGGCTTAAACCTCCAACATTCTGGTTAACAGCCACACACTCAGGACAACCAAGCTATTCCAACATACATTTACAATATAAAGTCAAATCATAAGTTTCATGATGTGATTATATGTTCGTTGAATGCTTCTACTTTGACTACATAGAGAATACGATATATTAATATGTTGTTTGAGTTTCTATTTAATTGTCTGATATAATTACTCCTTAAGTTTGAAAAATTCTTTAGCCAATCTATTATTTTGTAATCCAAAACGTTAAGATATACGTATCTTCAGACATATTAAATATTTAGAGTTGGGGGTGTTCAAAATTGAATGATATTAAAAAGAGAGACCAAATTGAAAGATATGAGCCCTAACCCAATCAATTTACGTACAAACGTTCTATCTTTTATCAACAAATAAATCGACACTTCTGTTTTCATTGTGTTATGATAATAAAGTTAAGCATTATTTCGCTTAAGGTCGTCAAGTATTTCATTACTGATAGTAGAAACCTATCTTTATCTCATTATTTGTTAACGTGCATAAATTGAGAAGAAGGATGTCGATGGATGTTAAATGTACTCCAAAGATGGCGAATTTGTATTTTTAATTTTTTATGTGATTTTGATTGATAGAGTATGGTATTATGTCCCCTCCGGTAGTTTTTTTAATTATTAAAAGTATAGTAGTGTTATATATTTTTTTTTAAATGCATCGTTTCAAATTCTTGCCTTATGAAAGAAAACAGAAAAAGAGGTCAAACACGTGTATAATTTTGAAGAAAAAATTAGTTAAAGAGAAATAGAAAAAAAAAACCAAGGATCTCTACACGAGAAAGTTCATTGTAATAGAAATGCAAGTTTGCCCATCCACAATCAATCTTAAGAAACTCTTTCAGCAATTTAAAATCAAAAAGCTCACTCCGTGTGTGTGCTTGGTCAAATCCATCTTATTTACTTCATCTTTCTTTTTTTAAATTTAAAAGATGTTGTAAGGGAAAAATATTAAATAAATTGCAAAACTTTTGTTCATTCCGTGCTATTCAGAACTAGAAGTCAATCGACTAAATGTATCTAGAGAAAATTCACCTTCAACACAACAGACTATTTCAAGTCAAATCAATCTAAGCAAAACACAGACATGTTGGGCAATAGTTGTTTGTTTGACCTCACATAAGTACAACTATTTTCTTCCAAACCAAAGATTTAGAAACGCATAAGCTTAAAAATGAACTGAGAACATGAGTATGTACTACAAAGTCACAAACAACAGGTGACAGTTATATTACAAAAACGATAAATCGTCAGCAGCGTGTTTTGACAGAATGAGGTAATATACGGAAGATTTCAAATCCTTGAAAGGCACACTAAAGCAGAATGTTAAGAACATAATACATATAATAATTTCTGATCTACAATCACTCTACCACATGTTCCCTTGCTTGATCTTCAAAAACCATAAAGCTTAAAGATACTATGTAGCAGACACTTGCTGGAATCAAATTGCATACACTATTTCCCCGCTGCTGTCAATATCCAGCTCGGGGTCAGAATCCAAGTCATCCCAGTCATCATCCATATCCATGTTATCCGTCATAAATTGATCAAGGCCACGCATACCCGCTGCTGGTATGGTGGCCTCCGCGATAATCTGCATGATAGCATCTATGCTCTGCATGGGTTGATCGGGCTCTTCAAACTGGCTACCCATTTTCCCGTCATCCATCAGATCTGCTGGCAGATTCTTCAAGAACCACTCGTGGTTCTTTATTTCAGGCATTGTTATTCTCTGTAAAATGTAAATAGGCAAAACAATGAGGCATAGCAAGTGATCAATAGAGGGGCAAGACACAAAGTTTAGAAGACCATCTGTACTACAACTCGAGTGAGAAATGTTTTGTCCAGGCCAACAAGAGAATTCTACAAAGTAACAAACCATACAATGCAGGAGCTTCATATGAAATCAAATTTATACAAGTATAAAACATCACGTGACAGATACTTCTGTAACGTACAACACGAGTTCAACAAGGGTATTTCAACTACTTGATAAAAAGCAATGATGTTTTAAAAACCATAATAACTAACCGCTGTAGGATCAGAGACAAAAATTCTTGAGAGCAGGTGACGACATCCAGGAGATATTTGAATAGAATCTGGAATGGAATACTGCACACTAAGAATTCTCTGCAGTGAATCAAATACACATGGCTTAGGTCAAGCAACTCAAATTAACAGTTAGACAGAAGTTTAATTAGGTAGAATATTACTTGTATAGTCTTCCGGAAATCCTTCGGTTCATCAGGATCCTCAAAAGGATAGCCTCCAACCAGCATCACGTATAAAGTTACCCCACATGACCATACATCTGCAGTCTGATGTTGTGCCAAAGCATAAAATGCAGCAACTCATTACTTCAAATAATCAGAGTATACTATATCAAGAGGTACACATCTGAAGCTGAACAAAAACTTGAAATCCTCAAATGATAATGCATATTAACACTTTTATATTGTCACAGAGAGTGTCTGGCATGATTTTTCACTCCATCAGACCTTTAAATGGGAAATTTGGAGGTTAATTCTATATTAATATGAAGATCAATAATATATGTATATTCTGAAAACATGTGAAGCAGTTCAAACATATGCAGGATCATATGGGCACCGAAAGCATTGACCAGGGTTTATTGGTCAATCAAACTAGCAAATGAGAACTTTATGGGGGTAATTTTAAATGGATATGAATGTCAATCACATACACTTGAATCAATTGGACAGATTTCGTCTCCTAAAATTTGCACGAGAGGAAAAAAATAATGCGCCTGTTTTGGTTCGGAAAATGCACGCAGTTTGCACTTCTTAATCAAACTTAGTGTATGAGGCGTAGATACTATTTGTGATATTTTAATCATGAACACGTTCTCGTGATGTGTAGCATCCCAGTAGATCAAGGGTGATGATATTAACATTGCTATAAACACTTGTCTTCATGGAGCAAAAGAGTGAGCATTTGAAATAAACCATATAAAACAAATGCACGTATAAACCTTAATGCTTAAACCCATATGCTTCATAGATTCTACAGAAAGAGCGAGGACGTCTAAAAGAACAGTTGTACCTTGCCATCATATTCTTGCTTCAGTAATACTTCTGGAGCAATATACGCAGGGGTTCCCACGGTTGACTTTGGTTGTGAATGAAGCACTTCAGACTGAGGAAAACACATGATTACAATATAAAATTTATAAAACCACACACATTATTAATAGATATCAACATACACTTTCCAGGTCCTAAAGTTATATGTTTCAGAACAAAAGATGCAAGAAGACATAATGTCATACAAATAAAAGACAAAAAAATCCAACTGGAGAAGAAAAGCGAAGTTACTTATAACATCCCTACTAGCCATCAAAGAGATCAAAATATTGGGTATATCATAATGCACCCAAGAACCACAAGCAATAAATCAGAGGATAAATCTCACACGGAACAAAAGCCTTGAACCATCTATGCTCCACAATAGCATTCACAGTTACAAACATTATAAGCTGAAATCAAGAGAGAGAAAACAAATTCATGGACAGAAGTATGTAGCCACAACAAACATTAATTGGCAAGTGCACAGACAGTTAGGAACTGTAGGCTGCTTGTGATCGGATTTTAGAACATTCTTGTGGCTTTCAGGACTCCAGCATTCAACTTTTCACTTAAATTGTTTTTGTACATGTCATACACCAAAGAACATTCCTTCAATCATTTTGTCGCATATTTGAATGAATCAAAATATAAAAAGCCACAACATCCCAAGTAAAAATCAGGGAGCTCTCTTTATGAGCTATATACAAACAAAAATACAACCTGGCCAGATTCCAGCAGTATAGAAAATTACAGAAATAACAGCAATACCAACAATAGCAAGAGAAAGAAAAACCTAATACCTTAGAGTATCCAAAATCACATATTTTCAACCTGGGAGCTGGGCTTCCATCCAATAAAGTGTTCTCCAACTTCAAGTCTCGGTGACAAACTTGCTTCATCAAGAAACAAAAGAAGAAGAACCCAAATAAACATCCTAGATCTAAGTTCAACAAAATAAAGATAAATTGTAGATTATACAAAACTGACAAAAAGAGGCATATCTACCATAGCATGGCAATAGCTGACTCCAGATATGAGTTGCTGAAAGAAAAAACGAGCCTGCACGCGGAAGCAGATCGGTAACAATACAAAACAAAATTGAACATGAATATCCAACCCAAACAAAATGAAAAAAGATATTGAAGGTACAATTTTCTTAACCTCATCCTCATTGAAGCGGCCAGCACTGCATATTCGCTCAAACAGCTCTCCACCGGATGCATACTCCATTACAATGGCCAGGTGAGTGGGAGTTAAGATGACCTACGGATGGATAAGTGGAAGAAGAGCAGAAGCCATTTTAATCTTCGAAATGGATAGTCTCAAAAGTTCAAAACAGAGCTCACCTCTTTAAACCGAACAATGTTGGGGTGCCTCAAAGACCTGTGGTTAATAATTTCCCTTTGAACATTTTCATCAATCTGCAAAACAACACTGCACCAAAATTAGAAATCTAAAAGTTCTCCAAATGTTTTAGTTTGAAATATCCCATTCATCAGTACAAAAAATAGAAAGAAACTGAATATGATCTGCACACCAGGCTTCCACTATTTGGTAAACTAAATGACCATTTCTTGTCTACAGCCAAAACAATACCCTAAACCATCCTCCATCCAATTAGCACATCACTAACACAACAACAAATTGTTTGAATCTCTCCTCAATCCTTTCCACCAGTCATAACATCCACATGTTCGATTCTGATCATTTCCAGCTTTCTTTTCATGGCTTAAGTATGTATGTCCCCATCATTTCAAGTCCAAATCCAATAAAATTAGGGCTTTGTTTGATTTCCAAGAAAACTGAAGAAACAAGCAGTAGAAAACTGGAAATTAGGTCACAATAAATGCCTAAAATCATTTCCCATATTTTTCAGGTAAGAAATAAAAATAAAAAACTAAATATGGAAATCATGAGCATACCAGAAAACGTATAAGATTAAATCACTAACTAAAACAAACAAAGCAATCAATTTTGCATCCATAAATAGCCAGATTAAGAAACCCAAAAAATCACAGGAAACACGCATCTGCTTACTTTGGGATGAAAATCTTGAGATAAATTACCGAAACTGACCTTATCGCCCCTCTCGATATACTTTACAGCAACGAGCTCCTTGGTGACCTTGTCCCTCATAAGCCTCGCAACCCCGAAATTCCCGGAGCCGATGTCCTTGACCAGATCGTAGCGGTCACTGTCGTGCATGATCGGCATGTCCATGCTCGGCCCCACCGCCAACGCCGACCGATTCATATCTAGTTTCGTGATTGTCCCTCGCAGAGCCTCGATCACATCAAATCCACGCTCTGCTCAACACCAGCTCTCTCCTCCGCAGATCGGCCTCGAATCGCTGGTTTATGGACTACACACGCTTCAGTCTTCGTGTGATGGAGATATTTTTTTATTTGTGTTCTACGATTGGCTATGGAGGTTGAGAAAAAAGAAGAGCGAGTGAAGCAGCCAAGGAAATATTCGGTAGGTGCAAGGCAGCTGAGACAAATCCGGCGCCGTTTATACCAATGAGATGAGACATTTCGGTACGACGTCGTTTCGGCCTTGCCCGTCTCCGCTCATTAACCGACCCTCCCCTCCCACCCGAAAATGACGGAAATGCCCTTTTATGGATAAGTCACGTGAATTGAATTGTCCGGTTTCCTCTGTCAGGAGCAGCGATTCAGTGTGGTACAAGACAAGGTGGATATTATGTGAGACCACCGATCACGATAAGGCTAAATTACAGATCCCTGTCGCTGTCAATCGAACGGTCTAGATTCCAGAAAGGGACGCCTTGGGTTAATTACCGGATTAGTCCTCAAATTGCCACATAAAGAAATTAGGAAATTATAGGGTCCTCCGCTCCGCAGGTGTACTTTACAGACGTTGATTTCGTTGAATGAGCTAATCGTTAAACGACATCGTTTGAGGGATGGTGGTGTCGTTTTACTGAGATTCATGCCCACATGCCTCCCTTTCATTTCGGTTCACTTTTATGCTTTTGCCGTCGTTCGTTGTTAAGACTTGATTTAACCTTTTTATGGGTCTAATTTGGTCCAACATGTACCGTAAAGTATATGCGATGGTAGAGATATATTATAGGTACGTAGGTGGCCATAAATGCGATGAACATGACACTGAGCCACTAACACTCATCCATAATAGTTTTCAGTGAATGAAAACAATATCATCCATAAATGTGACCAATGACTTAGACTTTGAGTGGTCAAGGTCAAGAATTTGACCATTTTCGCTGCTATCAATACCATTCGATACTCCATGTTAGGTCTCTCGCGTTTGAAGTACATGCAATATTGATTGTTGGTGGAGTAATTATACATAAATACATTCAACTATACATAATTTTCACATTAATATTTTGAATTATAAAACTCAATTTTGTAATCACTTAAATTATATTTTGTCACACTTACCTTCAATGAAGTTAAATCTAACAAACTTTTGAGGCAAAAACATCAAAATGCTCTCAATTGTTTTGATTTGAAATCAGATTGGTCTGACCTGTCCAAATTTGGTCTGACCGATTTCAATTAAAACTAATTTTTTATAAAAAATTATTTGATATATGACGTAAAAATGCTATTATTAATTTAAATAATTATTATTATTATAAAATTACGAAATTGTTAATAAAAATTACAAGAAAATTAATTGTTTATATTTTTTTAATAATTATTTATTAAAATAAATCAATTTTTAATTGAAACTGGTATGATCAGAGTTGAACCATTTAGACCAGCTTGATTTCAAATCATATTACTGAGAGATTAGAATTAAGTGAGACAACATGTAATTTGAGTGACTGCAAAATCAAGTTTTAAATTTTGAAACACTAACGTGAGAATGACGTATAATTGAATGTGCATATATGTAATTACCCCTTTTATTTTTAGTTAAATTAAGTAATTGACAGAAATTGAGTACCGGGTACGTATAGGGTTGTGTGAGATGCTTGAATGTTTATATATGGAGCTGTAGAGTTAAGTGTCAGAAGAGTGAAAACTAACAAGAGTTTTGTTGATGACGTGGATAAATGAAACTAGGAGAACATAAGTAATTTTTAACAAGGTTAGACGAAATGCATCATATTTGTGGCAGGTTTAAAACAGTGAGCTCATTTGGGCCAAGTTGGCCGCACTTATCAACAAAACAAGCCCAAACCAAGATATAGCCATTAACCAATTTAACTGAGCTCAGCCCGGTTCATGTTCGATTTCAACAAAATAATATTGTTTTCTACCTAATAATAACAAGCCCGGGCAGGCATGGCGACGGGGTTTGTTTAGTGATTTATGTTTTATTGTCCAGCCGGTTCAAGAACTTTGAGTTTCCGTCAAGACGGTAGATTTTTGTTTTCTGATAGTACGATAATGAAGCGGGCTTAAACAGATTCATTGAGTTCCGTCCCCTAACTTATCAAATCGGAGATGCCAAGTTTTATTTGAATTTATATATCCTTACCATTTCTACGCCCGTCGGAACTATGACTACATATACTTAATGTTGTAAAAAGTCTATGATATTGTCCGGTTAATATTTCATAATTTATAATTAATCATTTAATTCAATTTGTTAAAATAGAATTGGGTTAACCTTTCTAAATTGATAGGGATATTGCCGATATTAGTTTGGCATCAGTATTTGCTTAAATTTCTTATTTTGTACTATACAATGATGTATTGACTCTTATAAAATCATGAATAAAGAGAAGACATGATATCAGATCCTGTGTTTTAGGTCATACCACATTTTCTTTTCATCAATTGAAAACACCTCCATCTCTTCGTGCTCACTCGCCCACACTAAGAAACACTTCTATATTTCTATGAATTTCTTCGATGTGCTTAGTTTGACATTTCAATCTTCTGCTTCAGCGAAAATCACCACACTTCCTCGACCTGCAATAGTTTTACCGATTTTCACCACTGGCAGCCCAAACCCACTAGCGCCAACAAAATATTTTATTCTCCTCCTTCACTGCTTTAGAATACTCACAATCAGCACGTCTAGACTGCCCAGACAAAGATTGATGGTTCTGCACCTCCTCCTGCCATTGCCGCTACTCTTCTCGGCGAGATTCAAACCCACCAACAAGATATGATAAAAAGGTAGAATCAAAATCTTTCCTGCCCGAATTTTTACTCACCGCTGGCACAAAAGCCTTCCTAACTTCGTCCACGATCGTTCTGCTATAGATCTTGTGACCACGACGCATGTGCAGCTCATGCGCCGTCATTTTCCCAAAAAAAATCTCTTCGTCTTTTGTTTTTCAAAGGAGAAATCATAAATTTTAAAGCCTATTTATGTATTTTTATGACTTTAATTACATGTCATGGGCATAAGAAATGTCTATGTTCAATTTTCTTTGTGGTAAGAAACTCTAGCATTATGTGCTAGAAACTATCAGTGTTGCGCTATTAAAAAATGTGGAGTCTCTGAAAATGACTTTAATGATAGCTTCAAGGATTTGGAAGGGATATGGAAAGGATAGTAAAAATCATCAAATTCTTACTTAATTGACTTGATTCAGGTCTTACTTAATGAAATTTGTTTTTCTTGAAAAAATGATTAATTCTTAAAGATTTCTTCCCCTCAATTATCATTTCTTAATATTTTTTTGGGATAATCTCACCTAGCTACAGCTAGTTTGAGACCAATATCACATAACTACAGTTAACTTATTTTTTCACCTGTGAGATGCCTTGACTTTGGTAATTCTCACTCAGCTACAAACCGTTAAGTGTTCAGTTAATTTTTCGTGTAAAATGACCAAACTACCCCTAAATATCATTTCAATTTTCAAACACATGTCATTGGCCCTCTCTCTCCTCTCCATCTCTCTGCTGTGCTGATTTCCGGCGAGACTCCTGTTGGGCGACGCCCAGATCGTCACTGAGCACAAGCCCAGCGACCCTCGGCAAGGGTCCACCGCAAGGGAGTGCACCTCCCTCTACCTGAACCGCCACGAATGGACCGTGGTGGTTTGCTCCGAACCGCCATTGGAGGCGCTCAAGCCCACAAACACGTCCTCGCGGCTCTAGATCTTCGAGAAATCGACCGGGCAGGTCACGATCGGAGCGCGGGGCTTGATTTCCCAAATCTCCCCAACCTGGCCTCCAATTTCTTCGGTCTCGAGTCGTAATCGACCCACAACTTTAGCTTCTCGCGCGCTGTTGAGCTTGAGATCAAGGGACGAGACATTGCCGACTCGGTCGGAGATGAGGCTGCACAGATCGACATCGACGTGGTTCGCGTCAAGATCGTCGGCGTTCCGGTCCATAGAGGTGTCGAATTCGACCCCGAGGAACTGATTTTCTCAGGAGACCCGAAGCTCTAGGGGACGAATAAGAGGGCGAGACCGTCTCCGTCTTGGTCGCTGGGAGAGATGGAGAAGGACAAATCAGTCGAGAATAACGTCGTTTTAGAGCCAACCAGAAGCCGTAGCGGCTTGGCGCGGAGGGTGAGGCCGAAGCTGGAGGTTGGAGCTGGAGGCGAAGGGGCGCGTGAGCTTCAAGCCGGTGCCAGAGACGATCTGGGCGTCGCCCAACAAGAGGCTCGCCGGAAATCAGCACAGTACAAAGAGGGAGAGGAGAGAGAGGGCCAATGGCATGTGTTTAAAAATTTAAATGATATTTAGGGGTAGTTTGGTCATTTTACATGAAAAATTAACGGAAAACTTAACGGTTTGTAGCTGAGTGAGAATTACTAAAGTTAAGGCACCTCACAGGTAGAAAAATAAGTTAGCTGTAGTTATGTGATACTGGTGTCAAACTAGCTGTAACTAGGTGAGATTATCCCTATTTTTTTACAACGGGTGTTGTGTTGTTTAGATCATAATGGACTTAGTGGTTTATTGGCCGAGGGAACTACTAATAACTCGGCCTAATTCTTAAATCATTTTCTTGGAAATTGACTCTTCAGTGGCTGTTTGTGATATTGAAAGTCCACACGATACTTATCACCTTACTGTTCATTGTTACTACTTCATCAACCAAATTTTGAATACTCATTAATTGGCATGAGTGAACTGACTTTTAACATTTGTTATTTGAATTTAATGTCTTTCACTTACAATTTATACACTTATTACTTGACATGCAAACTGACTTCCAACATGCTATTTAAATTTAATATTTCTTTCACTTACATTTTATACACATCTTATGTTTATCCCTTTATTTACGTACGCATGTATCTAGGGCCGGTATACTTTAGTTTTAGGCACCCAAATATTTAATGTTCCATTATTTCAAATACAATTTTTTTGATACAAGGAATAGTTTAAACCTCAAAATGTAGTCTACTAGGGGATAATAACGGTTTGAGTCTCACACTATTAATGAAGAGATTTGAATTTTGAACACAGTACTAGTCAATCTATCACCACAACCATGGTTTATGAATCTATGATCATGAACGACGAGTCACTGTCATGCTCGTCAGACGGCTTTGACATGAAGAAGAATATGCTATTCCGCATTTGTGACGAGAAGACACTGTTAGTTTTTTCAACGGTAACGACGTATAACTAGCACATACGTCGTTACAAATCTAGTTCTAACGGCGTATGTACCAAAATACGCCGTTACAAAGTATAACGGCGTATTGTAGTGCATACGTCGTTAGCCTACCTCATTTGTAACGGCGTATTCTAGTGTATACGCCGTTACAAATTTTTTTCGTTATGTTACCGTGAGGGCGTAGTGTTACCGTTAGTTAGTAATGGCGTATGTAGGTAAATACGCCGTTACAAAATTAGTGTATAAATTAGTAACGGCGTATGTAGGTAAATACGCCGTTACAAAATAAGTATATAAATTAGTAACGGCGTATGTAGGTAAATACGCCGTTACAAAATAAGTGTATAAATTAGTAACGACGTATTTACCTACATACGCCGTTACAAAATCAGTGTATAATTTAGTAACGGCGTATTCTCTTAAATACGCCGTTACTAATGGTCAACAATCTTGACCATCAGAAAAGTCAAGATGGTTGACTTTCACGCTCGACTTCGGTATTAATTTCCCGTTTCATATACTACATGACTACCCAATTGACAATAATTATTGTACACTACCTAAAAATCATATACGTTAATCAAAATTGAAAACCGCGTAACAATTTCATGCCGGAAATGACATTAACGGAGGTTTGACCGTTACTTACGGATGTGTTTACGGGTGATCGGTTTAGATCGAGGTTTATACATGTTTGAAATTTACTAGAAATTTGGCATATGAGCGACAACACTATTACGCTTCAATCTGTACGGTTGGAATAAAACACGATTTTTGACACCAATCACTTTCGGTGAAAGCGTGAGTTTAGGGTTTAGGATGGTAAACCCTAAGCTATACCCTAAACGCTAACTTCATCGAACATTCAGTTCAATTCAATGTTTTTATAATAATCCAAACCGTTCAACATGCTGGAAATGACATTGAAGTGGTACAGTTTAAATTTCAGAAAAATCAAACCACGGGAACACTCCCGATCAATAACGATCGGTTCGAATAAAATATTAATTTAGGGTTTGGGATTGTAACGGCGTATATGCCCCATACGCCGTTACAAAATGGGCGCGAATTGAAATTATGGCCAAAATTTCAATTTCGCGCCAGAATTTTCGATACCCGCGGGCAAATTTCTTGTAACGGCGTATTTCCCTTTAATACGCCGTTACAAAATTGAAGTATTTAAAGGATGCAACCCTCTTCTTCCTCACGCCTCTCTGCTCTTTGCTCTCTGCTCTCTGCTTCTCTTCCTTTCTTCCTCTGCCTCTTCTTCCTCTGTCTATTCCTCCGGCCAGCCACCTCCGTCGCCGTCGCCGTCGTCTCTTCCAGTTCAGGTAAGTCTTCCTTGCTCTCTTATTTATTTTTTAAAATTATCAGATTTGAATTTTAGATTGAATAATTATAAAATTTAATTGTTAAATTGTTAGATTGTTAAAATAAAAATTATTAGATTGTTAAATTCTGTGTTATAATTAGGTTGTTAGATTTGTTAGGTTTAATATGTTAATTTATAAAATTTTAGATTTGTTAGATTTGTTAATTATTAGATTATTAGATTGTTATATTGAATAATTATGTAATTTAGGGTTTGAATATGTTAGATTGAAATTTGTTAGTTGTTAAATTTTTTAAATTTGTTGATTGAAATTTGTTAAATTTGTTTATTATGAAATTTGAAATTTGACATCTGTTACATTGAAATTTGTTAGTTGTTAAATTTGTTAGTTGTTAATTGAAATTTGAATATGTAATTTTTATTTAATTATTTGTAATTTTAATTCATTTGAATTTTAATTTCAAAATTAAATTAATTATGCAAAAAATAAAAACCGAATAAAAATTATATATTTAATATATAATTTTTATTCGGTTTTTATTTTTTTAATAAAATAATATTTATAACGGCGTATTTTATAGAATACGCCGTTACAAATATAACATTAAAATAATATTTTATTTTAATAAATAAATATTTGTAACGGCGTATTTTATAAAATACGCCGTTACTAAGTCGACGTTGTAACGGCGTATGTGGTGATATATACGCCGTTACAAAGTTAACGGCGTTAACCACCGTTACGCCGTTAACGGACTGCCGAAACGACGTCGTGTTGGTGTAGTGGCGTCATTTGTACGCCGTTACAAACTATAACGGCGCCTTTGTAACGACGTATCGACTAACGGCTATTTGTACGCCGTTACAAATTGTAACGGCGTATTTTTGGTCTGTAACGGCGTACTTTCATACACCGTTAGTAAAGAAAAAAAATGGCAGTGAGAGGAAGCACATGAGTTTGATGATTAAAGGCCTTCGTCAACGACAACTTTGACGATGTTGTTGCAATAAAGTTAATCGGTGCATTCTTCCAATTTGTAAATACATATTGATGACCAATCTTAAACGCATTGTTAATTTTTGGATTTCAGGGAAGCTGATTTCAGGCCCGGAAGGGGATGGCGATAATCATTTGTACTCTCAATTACAGTTGATTTGCTACTTTTTGGTTGTATAATATATGTTACTTTCATGACAGAATTATTTTAACATAATTGTTTTATTTTTAAAAATTAATGAATATGTATTGATGTACGAAAATGAAGCGTGTACCGAGATATGAAAATGAAACATGACTAGTATATTTAATTGAAACATGTATGGTGGTATGAAAATGAACGTGTTCTAACAAACATGTATTGGGTAAAAGATGAAATATAAACTTTCTCGTAAAAATGAAATCATCATTTTTTGTGTAAATCATGTAATCGAAGTAATTTTTTTTTGTAAAAGTCATTGTAACCGTGCAAAATAAAAATTAAGTAAAAAATGAAATACTAAATCATAAAATAGTAAAATTGAAATCACATAAATTCGTTTCATTTTTTTAAATCAATGAAATATGTATTGATGTATAAAAATGAAGTATGTATCAAGGTATTAAAATGCAACACGCTTAGTATATATTAAATTGAAACATATATGGTGGTACGAAAATGAACATGATCTTACGAAACATGTATTGTATAAAAAATAAACTACAAACTTTCTCGTACAAATAAAATTATCAATGTTTTGTGTAAGTCATGTAATCGATCATAATAATTTTTTGTGTGAAAATGATTGTAATCGTACAAAAAAATAATGAAATACTAAATTATGACATAGTAAAATTTAAATTACATATTTCCGTTTTATTATTTATTCGTTTCATCAAAATATTGAATCATGAAGTGACCACCATAAAAGTATGATCGTATTACACCATTAATTCGTTTCATCAAAATAAATCATTGATTCGTCAAATTGGATCGAAGATATAAATGATGTAATTAATTATAGGATCTCCAAAATTAATAATAGTCAACATTAAGAAAGAATCATGGTATAGTATATAAAAAAAATCAGCTATGATAAATCACCAAAATTTATGAGATTGAGTTCAATCTAGACTCAACCATTAATTCTTGTACAATTACATTGTACCCTTTTGATTTAATCAATTGACGATATTAAATTCAGAAATATCAATAATTACGACTTGATGTTAACGAAAAAGGAAAACAAATCTGGTTCAACAATTTTATAATCCAATTATTATTATCCAATTATTATTATTAGTTCTTATCTTCTCAGGTAGAGTGTGAGTTATCACTTAATTACAAATCTACCTTTCTTTATGCATATTTAAACTTAAATAATTAAATTTATAAATCAATATGCACGATAAAAATACTTAAATACTTAAATTTGTAAATTAATATGCACAATAAAAATACATAAGTAATGTACTCAAATATCTAAATTACTTCAAGTAGTCAATTAAACTAAGAAACAATTTAAAATCCAATTAATGACCCTCAATTTGAAATCTATAAAATCCAATATATTGAGGAGATTATTTGTCTCTTCAATGCATTATTTATTATATTCAACTCAACTTAATGTTAATACTATTTTGTTGGATACTAAATTTTCATACCACATTTGGCATGAAAATTTATATACGACAATCGATTATTTTTATATTATTATCTTATCCAAGGATTACTTTATTTATTTTATTCTATTATTAAAATGACACATGAGCACATGAGTAGGAGTAAAATATCATTTTGGTGCTCAAAATGATATCTAATTTTGAACCAATCAAATTTCTAATTAACATCCTTACCCATAACACTTGCTTCGAAAATATATGCTTCTGTAATTATGAGTGATTTTAAAATGCCTCATTTGTATCCTTTGGCTTTAGGCTATAATTTTCTTTTGGGTTTGTGGTTGAAGCAGATGCTGAGTCATGGGATTCATATTTTTCAAAGTTGTATTCTTTATTTCCCTTTCCAACCAAAAAAGAAAACTGTACAGCATCAGTACTTGATTACATTTGCATGAAGGCGTGGGAGAATCCATTATTAATTAGATGAGAACCATTGATTCAAAAGGAACAATTAAAGCAATATATTGCAAAGTGATCTTCAAGTACATCTTCCGGTCTCAACCAACAATAATAGACCCATCATTTTATTTCAGAAACCAAGAATCACCCTCAAATAAACCCAACACCTCGAATCACGAATTGATCCCATTTCTCGTCGCCTGCTATGGGATTGATTCTCATTCTCCTTCATTAATTCAATGAATATTAGCAAAACCCATGTGCCTACTCTACATTTGAGCTCCATTGTAGATGTGTTACTGACCCAATACAGTAATAGAGTCGTATGAAGTAAGATTTTGATACAAAAGACTAATAAATTGGGTCAATTAATAAAGAACTAAATACTAACATACGTAAAGTTTTAAATTCAAATCTTGATATATGCGGGTTTTTCATTCGGATATTGACAAAGAACAGTTTTATGAAAATTAGTCCCTCAAAATATTAATGTACTTTTTGTGTTGTGGTTGTAATGGGAAATAGATGTGGGAAAGAGAGTGATGGAAGCAACAACCAACGAGTGATGTTAGATGGAAAGGAAGGAGCATCTTTTCAACACAGTCCTTTTTAACGAGACAAAACAAAAACCATCCATGACAACAAACACCAAATTCCAAAAGAATCCTTATCTCTAACAACTGTTATGGATTCGATTTGGTTTTGGTTTCGGTTTTTATTTCCATCATATGTTTTTATTCTTTATTCAGACTCTTTCTGTTTATTTCCGAGTGAAGATTCCTCTTAGGTTACGGACCACGTGTCAATGTCCCGTTGGTTGCTGCTCCTGTGAGGTTATTTGGTGCTACATACTAATTTATTTACTTTTGTTTTTGTTTTGAGATGATAAAAACATTACTGTTGTGTGAGGAAGGTTTTAATACAAACATTCTTTGATATAAATAAGAATGATTTTCTATTTTTTTTTAATTTCATATATTAAGTTGTTGAAATCATATAATAAACAATAAAATAAACCATCTACCCGATCTAGGTTTTATAGTTTGTTAATAAAGAGATTTAATAATTAATAAAATATTTAAAATTATAATAAAAATGTCAATATTTTTCTATCATTGAGATTTTGGATCAGGCAATGATGATTTGTTCTGAATATGTATTATTAAGAAATGTTTGTAGTATATCATCTCAGTTTTATTATGTATATGAGCTTGGAGACTTGAGTGTTTCTCTTTCTATACTAGAACACGCATGTGTTGTATGTGTTACAAATATATATCAAGGATAATTCTAGATGACTACATCTGTATTTATCACATGACTAATCTTACAATTTTTCGTGTGAGTATCTCTCTCTCTCTCTCTCCATCTCCTCCATCACCACCTCCACCACCTCTATCTCCTCCACCACCACCATCCCCTCCCCGCCCCTCCACCACCACCATCTTCTTCACCGCTGTCGCCACCTCCTCCATCTTCTCAACCACCACCACCGCCACCATCTCCATCTCCTCCATCACCACCACCACCACCTCTATCTTCCCACCATCATTCCCTCCCCGCCCCTCCACCACCACCATCTCCCCTCCCCCTACGTCGCCACCTCCTTCATCTCCTCCACCACTACCGCCACCTAGGACCGTCCAATGAGTCGGGTTGGGTAGACCCGGCTCGGGTCTTGCCTGACTCGATTGGAGTTGGGTACCAAAAATCAGATCTGATACTCGACTTGGTTGAGAAGTCGGGTAGTCAGGTTCGGGTAGACTCGGGTAAGTCGGGTATACCTATGACACCCGATTGACTTTAATCAAAATCCTCAAATTTAAAATCGAAATAAAAAACCCTAACCCCAATTTTAAATTGAAATACAAAAAACCACAAGTTTAACTCGAAATTAGAAAACCCCCAAATTTTAAACTGAAATTAGAAACCCTGAACCCCCAATTTGAATTTTAAACTGAAATTAGTAAACCCTAATTACAAATTGAAATCAGAAACCCACAAATTTAATTCGTAATCAGAAAACCCTATCCCCAAATTTTCAATTGAAATCAGAAATCCTATACCCTAACTCCAAATTTGAATTTTAAATCGAAATTCCCAAATTTAAAATTGAAATCGAAAACCCTAACCCCCAATTCCAAATTGAAGTCAGAAACCCTCAAATTTTAAACTGAAATTAGAAATCCTAACCCCCAAAGTTAATTCGAAATTAGTAAAACATAAACCCTCAATTGAAGATGAACACACAAACCCCAAGTTCGAATCCAGAAATTGACATGCAAACCCAGAACAGAAATTGACATGCAAAGGTTTGAAATTCTTACCGTCACTGGAGTTCCAGACATCGTCGACGAGTGATTCCGAACCTTCAACGTCCAACACATCAGTCTCCACTCCACCGGGGAATCGATCTATTGGATAATCCTGTCTCCACCATCGAGTATGTATAGTGGAAGAAAGGGTTCTCCAACGGATCGATTCAAGTGGTAACTAGCTACCAAATCGATCCGTTGTGATGCGAGTAATAGATAGAGAGAGAGAGAGAGAGAGAGAGAGAGAGAGAGAGAGAGAGAGAGAGAGAGAGAGAGAGAGAGAGATAAGTGACGAGAATTAAGGGATGAGGACAGAGCCGAGGCTCGACAACGAAGTAGGGTTTCAGAGTTCAGACCACACAGAGAATGGAGAGGCGGAGACGAAATGGTTGTTGAATCGTGATTCAACGTGTGAGTGGGTGAGTACAAATCGTGAACGTGTGTGGAGGAGGGCGTGCCACGTGAAGGAACATCGACGGCTGAGATGAGTTCGCTTAAGTTCGATCAATAGAGGAAGGTGTGCCACGTCGCTGAGTCGTGATCATGAAGGAGAAGAGAGCTCCTCACTCTCATTGAGTCCCACATCGGAAGCGTATGAGTCTTAATGAGAGTTTATAAGTTCCTTTGTATCAACTTTAGGCATCAATCATATATGGATTGGGCTTGTAGCTGGGTTGGACGATCTTTGGTGGTGTTGTTGAGTTGTGTTGGGTTGGGCCAATGAGAGTTTATAATCATTCATATATATATATATATATATATTCTTTGAGAGTAGGATTATAGTCAGATTGAAACTTTGAAAGGCTCAACCACATTAGTGTGAAGATATTCATCTGAGGAACCAAAGAATCTCCACCACTGGGCAAACCAGTTAGGAAGCTTTGTTGGGTCAATATACTTGTTATTGAATTAAATTAACCACGAGTGAGAACATGTGGAATTTTGAATGTAAAATGTGTTGTACCACGCATTCATGTAATCCTAATATGAGTACGTGCAACAACAAGGGATGGTCGTTTTGAATGAAGAGGGGAAGGATTTGCGAGTTGAAAGAGGAGCTCCCCAATCCTTTATATTTAGAATTTTTTGGATTTTTACGGTAGAATACGAGGGGGAGGACGAATCATTTTTGAAAAAGTGTTTGAACTCCACAGACTTTGTGTCCACGAGAATACTCTGATAGTATACTGAGGGTTTTGAAATGTCACGTGGTGCGAAGAACCAACCTTTTGGAAGTAGATAGGCCGCAGTCTTGAAAGGATCAGTCTCCAAACACCCAGGCTCAACGGTGAGAACATTGAGCACATTTAATTTTTCCATATAAGAAGATTTTTGGGCTCTTGATTGGGTGCCAACCGCAACCTGAGCACTATTTTGAGATATCGAAATATTTTTTGAAGAGAAGGCATCGCCTTTCTCTGGTTTTGAAAATATTTGAGAAGGGTTTATATGGGGAGATGAAATCTCCTTCTCAGTTTCTGAATTTTTGATGAGGCCTTTACCTTGTGTCACTATAGGGGCAGACATTGCCTGGAGCTTCCTAAGTAACTCAGGTTGCTCAGATAGGCTCATGAGCCACTGCTGAATGTTTGGAGGTTTTGTATCATTTGATGAGGGTGTTTGGTCTTGGTTTTGTTTCGTTGTATCTGCATAGGTTTTGATTGGTTTTGATGCAGAAAGGTTTTGGGTTGGTGTTTCTACTTCTTTCTTCTTACGAGGCATGGGCTTTTTGCTTGAATCTGTTTTGTAAGAAGTCCAAGCCTCATACCCTTGTCCAACCAAACTATAAGGCCTCATCCATTTATGAATGGAATCTTGATGGCATGTTTGAATATAGTATCACCAACCTTCTCCAGCAAATGACTATGGCGTCAAACACCTACAAAACTCAACAAGGAACCTCAGACAAAACAGTTGCTGAATTCTGATGGCTGGATTTTCGGGGCAACTCAAAGGATGGTGGGATAATTACCTAACCCCTGAAAAAAATTTCGAAATCCTTAATAGTATCCAAACATATGACAATGGTATATATATATATACTGTCGGGTTGTCGGGTACCCGGCGGGTTCGAGAATTGGACCCTATACTCGACTCGGTTGGCTTGTCGGGTGGTCGGGTTACCAGATAAAATGGACAGCCCTACAGCCACTACCTCCATCTCCTCCATCTTCATCTTCATCGCCATCTCCTCCATCTCCATTATCACCACCTCTACCACTGCCACCAAAACTGCCTCGTCGGAGTCTCGCCGAAAGTCGGCCGGAGATGGCAACGGAGGGGGAGGAGATGGAGGTGGTGGTGGTGATGGAGGAGATGGAAGAGATAGAGGTGGTGGTGCAGGAGATGGAGGAGGTAGAGACAGAGAGAGAATGAGGGAAAGTTGACAATATTTTTGTTATTTATTCTTTACTTGTGTTGAAGACGATAATGTAGGGAAAGAGAAATACAGCGGATAACAATTGAAGATAAGATTGAGCAGACACTAAAATAACAATATGTACATAGTGTCATATTAGCACATGTTCTTCTATGCCACCTACTTTCATTTCATGGTCATGAAGAGTGGAAATAAATGTCCCTCAACCTGTTTAAACCTTTGAAGCTGGTCACAAAATTTTCTCAGCGCTTTCAATTCATGTTTTGGTAGTTTTTTTATCGTCTACTTGAATGTTAATGAATTGTTATTCATTTTCATTTGGTTGTGATTTGATATAGTTTCTCTTCTATATCTTGCAAAAGGGTTGGATATTACTAATTGTACTAAAAAAATCAAGCCAAAATAATAGCTCTTATTCTAAAAAAACCTGATATCAGTTGGCATTTTTCAATTTTTTGAGATCACCGTGTCTCATCTTGGGTTTTTATAATCTTCAAGTGGGTTGTATAATCTTTACAAGTCAAAGATCAGTGGAGGTTTAAGGTGGAATCATTGGCTGATTCATGCAATTATATTCATCTCCAAGGGACTCGACCGGCTTAGTTTTATAAAATTGGTCTATTCATCTCAACGCTTCCTGCTCAGACCTAGCTCAAACTCCCATTTTGCAATAAAGTCTCACTTAATCTAATTTCGTTCATCTCACTATCTTCAAGATCTCATCGTTGGCATATGATTTAGTTTAAAATCTGTATTTGCTTGCCTTTATTTTTCTTTTCAATCTCTCAATGCTCTCATTTCATTCTTGAGTTCAGTAGTACACTGATAGATACTTAGAGTTTAGTTCGATAAGTTTTGTTTGTGTATAAAGTTTGTTATACAAATAACACATATTCAATCAAGTATAGCTCAACGTTAGAGACAAAGTGCAAACGAAAAAAATTTAAATATTGTCTTAGAGGTTAACTCTTTTTTTACATTATCGTTGGAACATGGTGAATTCATTACCGAGATATCAAATTAAATTGTACATAATTTAAATTTTATTTTATCGTTATATTTTACAAAAAGCGTTGGCGCTGCATCCTATATTGTTCATCTCACCATCTTCAGTATGGTAAACTGCAATTACTAAAATTCGTACAATTTTCATCGACAACATTTCAAGAAAAGAAGGGATTGGTAGATGTCTAATTAACTGGCCGTCTATTACTCTTTTTTTGAGGAAACCGTCTATTACACTTTATTGGGTATTTGGGTGTGTTTTGATGATAACTTTTTAGCATTTAAGAATCATTATCATACTGCAAACCTACCCTCACAGAAAAGCTCAACTATATGAGTAAGTAATGGCAATATGGTCATCAATCTTTTTTTGTTTGTTTGACAAAACTATGATGTGTAAATGAGTAATCTAATTTATTAGTCAATAACTATTTAAGGTCTCTGAATCTAGAAATATAAAAACCATCTATCGGAGAAGGATTGGTACGTGCTATATAACGACCGATAAAGATATATATATAAGAACTTTACAAGTAACTATTAGTGACATTGACATATTTGTATGTGGTAATAATTTTGTAGAAATGTGGGGTTTTAACTTCCAACAATGATATGAGGATTTAATATTAATAATAGATATGAATACTTAAAAAGACAAATCACGTATTGTTATTCGGAGAGAATGTTAATTTACTATACATGTATCATTGGACTTTAAATAATTACGCGACTATGAATTTGATTTATTTACTATTTTAATTATTCTATTGTTACACTTCACTGAGCTTCGTCAAATTTTTTAATATTTTATAAAGAAAAAAATTCTCCTTTAACACCTTCTAAATTTTTAAAATGATACCCGTCACCTTAACCCAAATAATAATTATAACTCTAACTCTAATCCTTATCAATAGTAACATTCAATTACAAGAACGACGTCGTGATTGAGGAAGAAGTCGTCAAGATTACTTCCAAGGAGAATCCGGACGTGAAGGCCACCATTAGTTCTGTAAATTCACTATCATAAGAAAACCACAACTATTATGTTTGTGATGACAACTACTGAACTTTTGTCTCTACTTTCCCTCTTTCTTTTCGTCTTTTTCATTGCCAAGGGATCAATTTCGACAGAACCACAGTTAAGGTCTTGATCAACACTATTTTCCCAAAATCGTACCATTTAATCGATTCATTTATAACCATTACCAAGGTCATGTTGGGCCTTTATTAAATAAGTGGAGACCCAAAACCCATGTGGTTAGTATCCTACGTGGAGAAAAAAATTCTAATTGTTTCCCTATAAATAGGAGGCAATAGAGAAAAGGAAATAAGACCAATTCAAGAGAGAGAAAAAGTGAAATTCGGGTAGAATTTTCCAGCTACTTTTTGGGTCAACCAACAAGGTTATCAAGTACGGTCGGAGGTCGATCTGCCGTTGGATTGTGCTAATTTTTGGACAGGGTGTTCGGAAGACGTGATAATATGTTCTAGCTGTTGGAATTTGCGTTTGGAGGTCTGAGTGATTTGATACGATTTTCTGATCGTGCGCCCTCAATTCGGTGAAGTTTCACTACTTTTTTTTTTGTAATTGTGGGTTGAGCCAAGATTGGTTAATCTTGAGATATTGTGATCCTCTAATTGTATTTAGAGAGAACTCTTTGTACCCATTATATTGATAGTGGAGATTAAGAGGCCTCGAGGGTCCCGTGGTTTTTCCTCTCCCGCCTTGAGGAGGTTTTCCACGCTAAAATTGTGAGTGTCTATTGTGTTCTTGTTTGCTATATTTTATTAGCTTGCTTGATTTGCTCTGCTTGATAGATTCCTACGAGATTTACACAGGTGAGGAGAATTATTTAATTCCCCTGCATCTAATTATTCTATTAGATTCGTTTTTCTCCCAACAAAGTGGTATCAGAGGGAAGGTTATTTAATCGGTATCCTGTGTTAAATAATGGAAGCTAATACAAGCAGAATGATTAGTCTAAATGATTCAAATTATCATGTATGGAAAGGGAAGATGAAAGATCTTCTTTATGTGAAATATTATTATCTGCTGGTTTTTAGTGAAGTCAAACCTGAAAACAAATCTGATGGTGAATGGAATTTATTGCATCGTCAAGTATGTGGCTATATTAGACAGTGGGTGGATGATAATGTTTTGAATCATGTTAGTGGAAAGACACATACACGCAGTTTATGAAGCAAGCTTGAGCAGTTATATGCTCGAAAGAGTAGTAATAATAAGTTGTTCTTGATAAAGCAGATGATGAGTTTGAAGTATCATGATGGGGCTCCGTTGATAGATCATCTTAATGCTTTTCAAGGAATTATTAATCAGATTGCAGGAATGAGTATCAAGTTCGATGATGAGGTGCAGGGTTTGTGGCTTCTAGGTACATTACCGGACTAGTGGGAGACGTTCATGACGTCCTTATCTAACTCAGCTCCAGATGGTGTTATCACCATGAATTTGGCTAAGGGTAGTGCTCTGAATGAAGAGATGAGGAGAAAGTCACAAAGTTCCTCTTCGCACTCATAAGTCTTAGTGACAGAACAAAGAGGAAGGAGCAAGAGCAGAGGTCCAAAGAGTAGAGACAGAAGCAAGAGTAAAAACAGGTATACCAATGCAGAGTGCTATCACTGCGGTCTAAAGGGCATATTAAAAAGTATTGCCGAAAGCTCAAGAGAGTTACTGAAGAGTTTCTTCTCTTTTGTGATATAGTTTCTTCTCTTTTGTGATATAGTTTCTCTTTTGTGAAAAGAAGGCAAGTTTGATATAGTTTCTCTTACAGTTGTGCCAAGTCAAGTTGAAGATGAAGTTCGTGATGACTAACAGGGGGCAGGTGATGTTGATGCTCCTATAGAGGTAGAGATGGATAATGAAGTCCATGAGCAGTTGCCAATACCAGATGTTCCACCATTTGTTCCACTCAGGAGATCTTCTAGAGATCGATAACCTTCTACAAGGTACTCAGCTGATGAGTATGTGTTAGTATCTGACGGAGGAGAACCCGAAAGTTACAGTGAAACCCTTGAAGATGAGAACAAGAAGGAGTGGGTTGAAGCCATGCAAGATGAGATGAAATCATTGCATGAGAATCATACTTATGAGTTGGTGAAGTTGCCAAAAGGCAAAAGAGCTTTGAACAACAAGTGGGTTTACAAAGTGAAGCAAGAAGAAAATACTTCACGTCCCGATAGCTAGATTGGTCGTCAAGGGTTTCAGCCAGAGGAAAGGTATTGACTTTGATGAAATATTTTCTCATGTTGTTAAGATGTCATCCATTCGGGTGGTTCTTGGTTTAGCAGCTAGTCTTGAATTGGAGGTTGAGCAGATGGATGTGAAGACTGCATTTCTGTATGGTGACTTAGATAAGGAGATTTATATAGAGCAGTCATAGGGTTTCAAAGTAAAGGGAAAAGAGGACTATGTGTGCAAGCTTCAGAAAAGTCTGTATGGTTTGAAGCAAGCACCAAAGCAGTGGTACAAGAAGTTTGAGTCAGTCATGGGTGAGCAAGGCTACCAAAAGACGAAATCTGACCACTGTGTTTTTGTGTAGAAATTCTCTGATGATGATTTTATCATACTATTGTTATATATTGATGATATGCTGATTGTTGGCAAGAATGTCTCCAGAGTTGCGAGATTGAAGGACTTAGGTCCAGCGAAGACTATTCTTGGCATCTGAATTACTCGCGATGGAGTTGCGAAGAAGTTGCATATGTCACAAGAGCGATATATTGAAAAGGTGTTGCAAAGGTTAAATATGGACAACGCTAAAGTGATGATCTCTCCTCTTGCTTCTCACTTTAAACTAAGCACACGAAAGAGCCCTTCTACGGAGAAGGAGATGGACGACATGGATAGAGTTTTGTATGCCTCAACAGTAGGAAGTTTGATGTACGCAATGGTGTGTACAAGGCCTGGCATAGCTCATGCAGTTGGTGTTGTGAGCCGTGTTCTGTCAAATCCGGGTAGAGAGCATTGGGATGCAGTCAAATGGATTATGAGATATCTCCGAGGTACCTCTAATTACAGATTCACTTTTGGATGTGGAGAACCAGTGTTGGTTAGCTACTCTGATTCAGATATGGCAGGAGATGTTGATAGCAGAAAATCTACCTCAGGTTATTTAATGACATTTGCAGGTGGAGCAGTTTCTTGGCAGTCAAGGCTAAAGTGTGTTGCACTTTCTTCTACAGAAGCTGAATATATCACAACAACTGAAGCGTGTAAAGAGTTGTTGTGGATGAAGAGATTCATAGGGGAGGTTCACTTGAGTAAGAATTCTACATTTCATGCAAAGTCAAAATATATTGATGTGAGATACCATTGGCTTAAGGATGCACTTGAAGACAAGTTGTTTGATATTGAGAAAATCCACACAGATGATAATGGTTCTGATATGTTCACGAAGGCCTTACCAAGGGAGAAATTTGATGTTTATCGTAAGATCGCCGGGATGGCGGTGCCCTCCACTTAGTTGAATAAGGGGGAGATTTGTTGGGTCTTTATTAAATAAGTGGAGGCCCAAAGCCCATGTGATTATTATCCTAAATGGAGAAGGAACCCCTAATTTCTTGCCCATAAATAGGAGGCAATAGAGAGAAAGAAATAAAACCAATTCAAGAGAGAAAAAGAGTGAAATTCATGCAGAATTTTCTGCTACTTTCTGGGTCAACCATCAAGGTTCTCGAGTCCAATTGGAGGTTGATCCACCGTTGAATCGTGTTGATTTTTGGACAGGATTTTTGAAAGACGTGGTACTACGTTCTGACCGTTGGAATTTGCGTTGGAAATCCGAGTGATTTGATACGATTTTCTGATCGTGCGCCATCGATTCAGTGAAGTTTCTCTACTCTTTCTTGTAATTGTAGCTTGAGCCAAGATTGATTAATCTTGAGATATTGTGATCCTCTAATTGTATTTATAGAGAACTCATTGTACCCATTATATTGATAGTGGAGATTAAGAGGCCTCGAGGGTCCCGTGGTTTTTCCTCTATTGCCTTGAGGAGGTTTTCCACGCTAAAATTGTGTATGCCTATAGTGTTATTGTTTGCTATATTTTATTAGCTTGCTTGATTTGTTATGCTTAATAGATTCTTACGAGATTTGCACAGGTGGGGAAAATTATATAATTCCGCTGCATCTAATTATTCTATTAGATTCGTTTTTCTCCCAACAGGTCATGCCAACGTCTGCGAACTTCATTCTCAACCGGTGTCATCGACATCGATTTGTTCCACATCTCACAGTATACGAGCTTCATCTGCAACTACAAGTTCAGACAAAACGCCGTCTTCACCGCCAATGCAGTTAACATACACCACATACTCCAGTTGCACTTCCATATATATACAACAAATTCTAAATATGTTGAAGAAATATCCACAAGCAAATATTCATGATGCGGTCGCATCACGTTTACATTTCAACTAATATTTCCCGCATTAGCTGAGTTACACAATTTGGTGGATTCTGATGATGAGATCGATGAAGGAGGATATGATACATGTGATGATAACAGGGAATACAATATTAGAACAAGAGGAAGGATTTGGGAGATAGACTCATGTATGAAGAACATAAAATTGGGTTTGTATTCGACATTCCGAAACCCTAAAGTATTGCGAAAGGTGTTCAAGTTCTATGCATTGAAAAAGGGTTTCGATTACGACTATAGGCGCAATCAGAAGAATAAGATTTCAGTGAAATGCCTTGGAGAGAATTGTCGGTTTTGGTGTTGGGCCAGCGGTGTTGGTCAGAATGACATGGTACAAATTCGGGTTTGGAGGGATGAGCACTCGTGTGGTCGGCCTACGAATTTCAACAAGATGACTTCAACGTTCATCGCAACTAGGTATGTGTTTCAGTCGCTAGCCATTGCTTGAATAGAATTCCAAAATGAGAGGATACATTTTTATTTGTAACTCTGCAATATGTTTTTGTCAATGCATGTTCCTAGAGAAGATACGTGTATGTCCTGAAATGAAAGTGAAAACGTTGGCTGCACTTGTGAAATAAAATATTTGGTGGATGCTCATAGGAAAAAATTGTATCGAGCTTTGGGTAAGGCAAGGGAATTGCTAGCCAATACGAGACATTGCTCATGTATTGTGACGAGATCAGAAACTCAAACAAAGGGAGCACCGCCAAAATAGACTTTGAAAGCTATCAAGTGGGGGAGGAGACATATACCACAAGAATATTTCGGCGTATGTATATACGTTATGAAGCACAAAGGAAAGGGTTTCTAGAAGCTGGTAGGCCATTTATTGGAATTGATGACTGTCATTTGAAAGGGCGATATGGAGGACACTTGTTGGCTGCAGTGGGATGGGATGCGAACGATGGTATGTACCCATTGGCCTTCACTGTGGTAGAGCAAGAAACTAAGTCGTTTTGGAAATGATTTTTAGATTCATTCTTCGCTGACTATGGTCCCGGTGTGGTTCGTAAATGGGTGTTTATGTCAGATAAACAAAAGGTTAGTTATTGCTTACTAAATTTCATTAGTTTGCTATTATTTACTAGATTATTTACATGTTTAATCATTTAAATTCTGAATTTTACTTGTTTGTGTATGCTTAAATACTTAGTTGTTTAAACTTAATTACTTACTTGTTTAATCAATTAAATTCATTCTATTACTTATTTGGTTATGCTTAATTATGTAGGTCATTATTTACTTGTTTGAATATTTACTTCATTATAATTATATGTGATCACTTTAGGGATTGATTGAACTATTCAACAACAAATATGATGGTATTGAGTATCGTTATTGTGTTCGACACATGTATGAGAATATGTACATCGAGCACAAGAATCCAGAACTCAAACCAATGGTGTGGTCTTGTGCTCAAGCCATTTCAGAGCAGAAATTTGAAGAAGAAATGGAGAAGGTCAGGATGGTTGATGAGGGGGCTTTTTATTGGTTAAGACTACAACGTAAAGAAGAGTGGGTAAAGGCGTTCTATTCACCTGTAGCTAGAACAAGCATTCAAGTTAATTCTTTGAATGAGTGCTTCAACAATTGGATCAAAGACGGGAGAGACTTGCTGATATATGACTTGTGCGAGTTCATAAGAATCAAGATTATGGAGATGTTGGCCGAGAGGCATGGAAAAGCTATGAAAGAAAGAGGGCAGATATGTGAGAAGATACAGAAGATCGTGGAAAAAAAAGAAAAAAAAGTAGCACGTGCATAGTTATTTTTGCTGGAGATGGAGTGTATGAAGTGCGCGAGGGAAGAAGTGCCAATGTGGTTAGGATGAATGCAAAGGAGTGTCAATTCTTGGAGTGGCAACTCACAGGCATCCCGTGCAAGCATGCAGTTGCTGTGATTGTGTTCCTCTGGGAGAACCCTCTAGATTATGTCCACAATTTTTATTTGGCAGAGAGTCAGAGGAAAATGTACTCTCATTTCATTGAACCTGTCTCCAGCTAGGATAAGTGGGCGTCCTATGTGAAACGTCCTAAGGTTGAGATCCCAATAGTACATAAGCCACCAGGAAGGCCTCGAACAAGAAGAACGAAGAATGCTGCGGAAAAACTCGAGAAATATTTTGGAAGTCAATACAAAGCTCCGAGGACGGGTATAGTCATGAAGTGTAGTAATTGTAAGCAAGCATGTCATAATAAGAAGACGTGCTCGACTAAAGACCATGGTGAGACTACATCCGAGAGAGCTGCAAGGAAAAAAACTTTGGAGAAGGGGAAGAAATCTGGATTTTACAGAAATGATGAAGAATATGATGAGGTAATGGCACAGGACTAAGAGGAGGAATAATGCTAAATTACAAAAGGAGCCTTCACAATGGGAAACTTCACAGAAGCATCCTACACAAGGGGAAACTTCACAGCAGCAACCTCGGCAATGCACGGATGTAGAAACTGCAGAAAAGCTGCAGGCAGCTTTAGAGAGGCGTGAACAGCGGGGAAATTCACAGAAATTCACAACTGATGAAGAATTTGATGCTTTGATGGATTACAATAGTCAGAGGAGCAACAATGGTGAAATACCAAAGAAGAAACCTGAGTGCACAGATGCGAAAATTGCAGAAAAGCTGCAAGCAGCTTTAGAGAGGCGTGCTCAGCGGGAAACTCCACAGGAGCAACCTTCACAGTCGCAACCTCAAAGGATATCGAAACTCTAAGTGATAAGGCCCGCATCTGTTGGGTCATCACTTTCTCAATCTGCTGGATCATCACTTCCTCCAACAGTTCCAACATCAGCTTCTAATCATGGTCTTGCTCAAACTGAAGTAAACAAACTCAACAATCATGAGGTACTTGCTTTACATATGCCTTTCATTATTTTGTTTACTTGCTTTGAATGTTAGAACATAAAAATTTAAGAATTAGAATAACTTCACAGAAGCTTTCAAATTTATGAAAATATCTGATAGAAAAGATTCCTTTATGATATCATATGTTTTTCGACAGTATATTTCATAGAAAATATGCCTTAGGAAATTTATGTTTGTTTTGAGATTTCCGAGAATTACCTTGACTGATTGAATGTTGTGAGATGTTTAGTGGCAGTTCACACCTCTCTACTATAGAAAATCTGGAGGCGAGAAGCAATTAGGGAAGCCTCGTGTGGATGTATCTAGCTCCAGATTTGTTCAAGAGGCAAGATTCAAGAAAGTTGCGAATCGAGGAGGGAAGAAAGGTGTGACAATGGAGAGGGTATCAACCAGATCTACCACCAAGAAATTGAGCAGCAGCCAACCATCAACCCATCCTCCAACCACTCTGTTTAATGTGTCCACTAGCACGAGTCATCCATGATTTGCGGCCCTTGTGTGGTCCCATCTCATTTCACATGTGCATCTGCTTGTCTTTTGGAATCTTGGAATACTTTTATCGTTTTTTTCTCACTTTAATATGTAAAAGATGACAACTTGTGTCAAGTTGTGGAAATCATCTGTTTTTTGTGTATGTGGATGCACAATTTTGGTGATTGTGAACTTTGAAATTGTCAATTACAGTGATGGTTGTTGGGATGTCTTTACATATTGTTGAAATTGTCAATTACAGTGATTTTATTCTGCTTGTATTACAGTGATGGTTTACAGGTTGTGCTTGTATTACAGTGATGGATTTCTTGTGGTATGCAGGTGCTGGTTTACAAATCAAAACAGCTAAGTCATGGCCAATTTTTTTTAGCTTCTTTTCAACTTAAATGAACAAACATTACCTACTCACACACAAATTCACTACAATAAACCCCAATCAAGTACATTTAACTGAAATGAACTTGAAATGAACTTAAATCAAGTAAATTCAACTCAAATGGAAGACATTGAACTCAAATGAAGTAAATTCAACTCAAATGCAAAGTCATTGAACTCAAATGAACTTCAATTATCTCATTACAGTACATTTACATCAAGATATGCCAAACCAATATACAATTACACAAAATAGAACCATAATAAACATCTTCTCCATGATCTTGTTCTTCTTCTTCACTTCATTTAATTCTGCAATCAACTCAGCAATGACTTCATCTTTTTCCTCCAATTCCATCTTACACTGTCCAAGCTTCGAATTCAACCATACAACCTCTTCATCACTGTTTTTTGCTTACTTTCTCCTAAACTTATCCTTTCATATAGACCCGGTAACAATCTCTTCCCAAATTCACATGTCTCCGGATCGATCCAGTGAAAAAACTTGCATTTTGAAGAATGCTGTGAAATTTGATTTTGTTAACATCTTCCCTACTTCATTAACTTACTAATTTGTTAACCATATTATTTCAATTCCCCCAATTGTGTAACCTAAATTCCCCAATTTTCACAAAATATTAACCTAATTTAACAAAAATCTTAACCTAATTTCCCCAATTTCATCATCTAAATTTCCTAAATTACTTAATTTCATCAATTTCTGAACCTATGTAGCCTAACTTTTTCGTAATCTAATCACCCTAATTCCCCATATACCCTAATTTATCAATAAATCCCAATTCCGTAACCTAATCAACCTAATTTCTCAAATACCACAGAATCTTAACCCAATATCCCTAATACATGGTTCAAATTCATACAACACCTTCAATATACCACCTTACCAAAGAAATTGATGAAGAAATTGAGTTTTATACAACAACTTACTGAATCCTTCCCGCAGCCCATGAATCTGCGACCTGAATTTCGGCTTGTCCTCGATGTCTTCACAGGAGAATAAATTCCACACTCACACACCATACCATGCGCCGGCGACGACATCTTCTCTCGTTCTTCCTTTCCAGATTATTGTCAACTCGTCTTCTCCAATTTTGTTCTTTGACAATCAACCACTTAAACATACATACTTGTTCAGCTATTAAGACCAGAGGGTATTTTCAGCATTATTAGAAATAGTGTACTCACGTGAGATCACGTGACAGTCTTTTCTCCGTTAATATTAACAGAACACTAACGTTTGTCCCAAAAATTAATTCAGGTATGGGAAAAAGAGAAAAAAAAGGTAGGGTACCTAAGTGTCAAAAGTGTATTGTTAGGTGCACAAAAGTGTCATTTTCCCTTTAGTTTATTATGCGATAACTTATTAAATAATTTAGGTGACATATTAATATATTTCTCGCTAACACGAGAAATATGTTTAATATTGTATATGGAGATAATGAGATTAAAATATGAAAAATGTTTCATATCAAGTAAATAGAGTAAATACGATTTATTTTGTTTCAAATATAAATAGTTTATATTTAATATTATTTACTTACTAAATGAGAAACAAAAAAAACCTAAAAGGGCTGATGTAGCTGCCACTCCTAATGAGATTCAGAGCTCTCTCAATTTAGAAGGGATCGTATGAGAGAACAAGAGAGTAGGATTTTCATTGTTGCTCTTGAATTTGATGGAGAGAACCGCCACATGTCTAATAGAGGAGAGAGCGGCCGAATGATGACAAATGGAAATGGTGATGCTCCGTGATAGTTGGATCAAGTATGAAAAAAGGTATGGAATAGTGAAGAGAGTGAATTTTACAGCTACATTCGAGTCAAATCCCCTCACAATTATCTCAATTTCGCCCCACTTTAAGAATAGTTTGAGAAATATTAGACGCGCCAAGGGATTTTGATTAAATTGCATGAAAACATGTCAATTAAGAGCATAATGGAGCATAAAATAGTCCAGTAGAGGACTCGAGATCGAACCGATGAAAAATGGAGCAATTGAGGAGCAATAGAAGAGACTCACAATAGTCTGAGTCACGACACACATATGTGACTTGCTGGGTCGTGAGTGTTGGACAAAAGAAAAGGAGACCATGGAGGCAACTCAGGTCATGACACCTGGTCGTGACTTTGAGTCGTGAGTTGCAGGACACTTGACCAATCAAGGAAGTTGCAGGAAGCCACGACACCCTTAGTTACAACACTCTGTTGTGACTACAGAGTCGTGAGATACGGGACATGTAGAGCTAAGATGTCCAGGGAGAGTAACGACATTGATAGTCACGACACACTGCCATGACTTCACCTGTCGTTAGCTGACGTGGCGAGACGATTAGACTGACTTGAAATCACAAATCCCCGAGTGACAACTCTGACTCACGACTCACTTGGTGTTACCTCCTCACAGTTGACTTTGAGATTGTAGGAGATTGAGTCACAACACCCTGTCGTGACTTTGCTATAATGACTCGTGCGCATCATAGATGTTGTTGCATAATTTGAGTGATTTAGTTGTGCATAAGAGATTTGAAGGGGATGGGGTCGCTAAGTTAAAACGCATTCCCCATAAATTAATAGTTATTATATACAGAGAGAGCTTTCAAGTTTCTAGAGAGAAAAGTTGAAGATCTTAAAGATCCAAGAGCTTGGTGAGGAACAATAAGAAGTTAAGACCATCAAAGTTTGTGTGTATTAGCTACCTTATATGTTGTAAGTGAATTCAATCTCAATCTTAATTTTAGATTCAAGTTTCTTATTTTTTTGACTCATATATTTTTCTTAACTATTGTTGATGATTGATTTGAGCTAAACATTTGATTACTATGGTTTTTACTTATTATTAAAAACATTAAAAATTAATATGATTGCTAATATTAGATTTATTGCTAGAAAACTGGTGAGATTGCTAATTTAGATTGTTTGAAATCTAAGAGCTACATTGAGATTTGCATAAGAGTTGAATTGAGAATCATAGATTTGATGTTGATTGAGATGATGATAATTGATTGCATGTTGAATTTGAACATGAGTGGTTAGGTTTTTACGATTGGGTTGTGAGTGAGGAGAGAATTGTTGGAATTGGAGTTAATTGCATGAATTAGACAAAGTTAATTAGCATTTGGGACTCACTATATATCTTAGTGCTCCATCTCCTATGTAGGCTTGATGGTGAGTTTATCTTAGGGTGACACTTGATCTAGGCGGATTAGAGGAGTGTGTAGGCTTGATGGTGATTTCATCCTAGGGTGACAGTTGATCTAGGCGGTAGGCGGATTAGAGCAGTGTGAGCTCAGATTTAAATCATTGAGAGATAGGATAAGTATAAGTGTGATAGCTATAGGTGCCCATGGGAAGCTAGTTTTCGTGATTTTATAAGACTAAACATTTAGATCACCATTTGTTTATATCCTTAATCTCCTCGGTGGGTAGATTTTGGGTAAAAAACACTTTAACATACCCTAAAAACTAATTAAAATTCTTATATTAAGTTCATGCAATTAAACTTCATTTCATGACATTCTCGATTATTTACAACCCAATCTCCTCACTTCAACAAACAGTTTGCGTTAATTTGAATACTTGTGACAATCATTTGCGTTAACCTAATTGTTACGAGATTATCCCACACACAAAGTTTTGACACTCACGCTCGAAACGATATACCACGACACTCTAGTGTCTATTGAGTATCAATCCTCGTAGAATCAATATTCTGAGTTTTCTCTAGAAATCATGTATTACTCCAATCGGTACATTGCCGTGAGTCGATAAATAACTTTCATGTTTTTCTCGATAGTGATGCCGCCACTTAAACGAAACAAGTGATGCAGAATATTCATTCATATCTAACAATAGTGCACAATCTTGTGGCTATAAATATAAAGGTTAATACTAATCAATTAATGATGAATGATCATGTTCATGTATAGCATTTAATGATCCAATTCGGATAAAGGTTGGATTTTGCTTATTAAATATCTAATATGTTAAATCTAATCGAATTGGGATGTAAAAAGACCAAAATGCTTTAATGCTTATAATAATAAATATTACATTGAAACTTTCGAATTTAATAACTCTCTCATACGACCTTCGTTTCGGGCTCATAGTATATCAAATCGAAAAAAAATCAGAAGATAAACAATTTTGAAAATTATTAATAATTAAATAAAAATTTATTAATTATAAGTAATTAAATAATATTAATAATTAATAATTAATTATTATTTTAATTTAATTATTAATAATATTCTTCAAATTTGTTTATCTTCCGATTCTCTTCAATTTGATATTTTATGAGTCCGAAACGGAGGTCGTAGGAGAGAGCTATTTCATTCAAAAGTTTAAATATAATATTAATTATTATAGGGGTAATTCCATGTCAGTACCCCAACGTTGCCTCATTTCCAAATCAGTACCCCAAGTTTGAATTTTTTTTACAGTACCTAGAGTTTAGTTTTTTTTAAGGTAAAACGAATTCCATTAATTTAATAGCAACTAACCCGGCACTAAACCGGACAGCTGAAGCTACAGATTGTGGGACAAACCCCTCACCATAATCCCAGTTACTGTTAATTAAAGCAAGATTGGCCAATTCGTGAGCCATTTGATTACGAGTTAAATAGATAAAAACACGTGTTCTGGTAGTGGATAGCGCGCTACACCCATCGCTGATAATTCCTCCAAAGTTGTTCATATCGCCCCGTTTAGCATCATGTAGAGCCAGACCTCCACCTCATACGAATGGAGAAACCCCGTGATCCCGCTCCAAGATGCTTTACACAGGCATCCATGATAATCCCGAAGTCCAATCGACTCGAACTAGTTAGCATCATGCAAAGTCACGGCCTCCAACTCATGCAGATGGAGAAGCCCCGTGATCTTGCTGCAGACCGCCTTAAACTAGCTTTCTCGATCAACCCTGGCTAATTTATGAGTCTCAGAATTACACGAAAGCCTATCGCTCATAGCGCCTCCAAAGATGTTCACTTCAACCCGTTTAGCATCATGCATAGCCACGACCTCCACCTCATACGGATGGAGAAATCTCATGATCTTGATGCATAGTGCTTTAAACAGACCTCCATGATATCCCCGGATACCAGTCAACTCGAACCATCGTCGATAACGTATCCTTAGTAACCCAAGTCTTCCGAGTACTTCGTGTTTACCATGGTCAGCCCATCGGCGCCAGAGAACTCCCGATCCCTCCCAGTATCGAGTCATCCAACATCGGTTGGGCACTGGGAAAACATACTCAACTAGATTAGATTCCAAGCGCCATAACTTCCCTTCCCAACCACCGGTGACCCCCTCCCTGAACCGTCTTCCCTCACATATAATATCGAAATAATACCCCCTTATTCTTCTCATTCTGTCCCTCCTTGTTCCGCAGCTTCCCTCTCCCTGTCCCGGTCCCTTCCCAGTCACATTCCCTACCTGCAACAACCCCGCAACCCCAACTCGCAGCAACCCTGCAACCCGTTTCTACAACAGTCCCGCAACTCCACAACCCCTCTCCCCGACCTGCAGCCCAAACCACGGCGCCGACCGCTGCCACTACCTTCCCCTCGACACCCACTTTGTCTCGCACCTGCACCTCCTCGAACCAGACTTCTCCGGTCTAACCTTGCCCCCAAACCCCTCGAAGATCCACCGCGAGCCACCAAAATTAACCCCCGCTCGACAACGCCAGAACCTCCGCACCGCCCCAGCCACACGCCGCCCTGTCCCTCGCAGATTCGCCGCGAGACAGCCACCTAAACTCCACGACCCAGGCGTTCGCCAGATACCGCCGCCGCCGCTCCGCCCTGACGCCGCACGGGACTCTTCCTCGCAGACCGCGAGACTTCGTCAACTAACGAAAACCCTAATGCACTAAGCGAGGATACAGACCGCCTTGTGTATTCTTATTAGTAATTGGCGGCTCCTTGACCTCCTAAAGTTTAGTTAGTTGCAGATAAGTACCTAATATGATAAATCTAACAGAATTGAGATGTGAAAAGACCAAAATGCCCCTAATACTTATAATAATTAATATTATATTGAAACTTTTGAATGGAATAGTTCTTTCATACGACTTTCGTTTCGGGGTCATAAAATATTAAATCGAAGATAATCGAAAGATAAACAACTTTGAAAAATAAAATTAGTAATTAATTAATTATTAATATTCAATTTGATTTAACATCTTCCGATTTTCTTCAATTTGATATATTATGAGCCCGAAACGGAGGTCGTATGAAAAAGTTATTATATTCAAAAGTTTCAATGTAATATTAATTATTATAAGCATTAAGGGCATTTTGCTCTTTTCACATCTCAATTATGTTAGATTTAACATATTAGATACTAGTCTGCAACTAATTAAACTTGAGGTACTGATTTAAAAATGAGGAAAAGTTAGGGGTAATGACATGAAAATTACCCTATCATTGTAAGCATTAGGGGCATTATGGTCATTTCACATCCCAATTTTGTTAGATTTAACAGATTATATATTTATCTGTAACTAATTAAACTTGAGATATCTGCAAAAGAAATTTCAATCTTGAGATACTGACTTAAAAATGAGGTAAAATTGAAGTAGTGATATGATGATATAGAATTACCCTGAAAGATTCATGGACACACTCTTTAATTGTAGTTGTAGTCTAGTGTATGGATGATAATAATCATCATTTTTTATGCATGTTGACCGTGATGGAACCAATGGCATTCTGTGATGTTGCAATAAGCTTAGTAACACCAAGGTGTTACTGTAGTGTAGTTTGTCAAGAGTGTGACACTTCTTAAGCTTTCGCCCAAGTTTAAAAATGCTTCGATTGTACTCCTTCACCTACAAAAATCAAAGTTCCAACAATAATTAAAATTATCAAAATATTGGCTCTAAACAACTGAAACGAAGACAATTCAAGACTAAAATGCAGGACAAAAGTATAAATGCAAGGTCACGTTGGGCCCACATCATATTGTAATCTCGAAAATTCGCATTGGAGGCACATGTATTCTAGCACCATATCATTACAGGCATACCGCTATAATTGATAAGCATGAAATGTTGTTTTTGGTGTTGTACATATTGATGGAAATAGTTTCTACCATTAAAGTTACCCGTGATGCTTAAATTCGTATTATATAAATTTTCAAAATGATTTTGGGTCGCTCTCAAAAGAATTTTGGGTGCGAGACGAACTACATGCACTTTAATACTTATTTAAATGGGATACTTAGACCGCCTAAATGGAACTTGTGTTCAAGTCCAAACTAAAGTTCTCTTCTTTAGGTGAGTGTACGTCATCAAGTAAAGTTGAAAAGAATCTCTTACTCTTTGTGTGTTTGAGATCAAAGGATACACTAGATGTTTCGAATTTTTGAAATCTACATTTGATTGGACTGGGACTGCAAGTTCTAATTCCACTACGTACATACGATGTAATATTGTGATTCTTTATTGAGATATTAAAAATTTTGACTGAGTTATCATGATACACTGTCAACTCCACCGTGGTAATACGATGAACGTATATAGTTCACTATAATGGCATACAATATTTAGTTTCCTTAAATACAAGTTCGTCATTTTTATACAAATTTCACTTTATCATCAATGCCATGCCACTGTAGATTACCCAATTGTCCCTATTCACTAATCTAATGATATTGAGTTGTCTTACATTATGACAAAGAATCTTGTGAATAAGAAAAAGATTTAAAAAATGAGACTAATTGAGACAAAAAAAAGAAAGAGTGGGAGTAATGTAACGTAATTACATTTTCGCCGCGTGAATAACGGAATCGAAGATTCCCAAAGATGGAGTCACCGAGTTATTGACCCACCATACATACGCCAAGACCCGATTGGGTACACCACCAACCGAATCTTCACATCTCATCCTCTATCTCTATTTTTCCATATATAGAGCCCCCTGTTTTTGTGTTCTATCTCGTGGGCCATGCTCGCTCGCTCTTCCCAAAGAAACACACAAGAAGAAGAGAGACAGAGAGAGCTATGGCTATGGACCTGACCTTGGATTTGTGCTTGGCCTACGTTCCCAACACCGTTTCCGATTTTCTGACTGAGGTTTCTGGTGTTCCAGACACTTCTGAGAAAATTGCTAGGCTCCAAGGTTACGTCACCCGATTGGAGGATGAGATGAGAAAGATCGATGCTTTTAAACGAGAGCTTCCTCTCTGCATGCTTCTATTGAACGATGGTCGGTCATGTTTTCTGGGAATTTTTGGGTTTGTGTTTTTTTTTCTGAAATTGATTGGTTTTTGGGTTCTTATGCAGCTATAGTGAGGTTGAAGGAGGAAGCAATGCGGTGTACGGACTCGCGAACTCGAGCTGTTACGGAGGAGTTTTTACCGTTGAAGGGAAATTCCGGTGAAGATGATGAAAGGAAGGAGAAGAAATGGATGGGCTCTGCTCTGCTTTTTGGGCGCTCTGACTCAAGCTGTGAAATCAAGAAACTGGGCTCTGTTCTAGAGCTTAATCTGGTAAATCTTGTAACTAATTTGGGTAAGAAAAGAGGGGTTTTTGATGCGAATACTGAGAATTGGGATTGTTTTTGTGTTTGGGTGATGGCAGATAAGTGAAAAAGAGAATCGGTCTCCGACTGAGAAACCGAACCAACCGTGTGGTTACAGAAACAGAGGAGGTGGAGGTTTTGTGCCATTCAAGACGACAGTGAAAAAGATTCCTGCTCTTTGTCTCGCCACTCCATTGCCGGAATTGGATGAAAAATCAATCATCGGTGGTTCTGGATCTGCCGAGAAACACAAGTTTCAGAGCAAGCCACAACAGCCGGAGGCCGTAAGGAAACAGAGGAGGTGCTGGTCGCCGGAGCTTCACCGGCGTTTCGTGGACGCTCTTCAGCGTCTCGGAGGATGGAAAGGTTAGGAATTGAAACTTCAAACTCAAATCCCATCTGGGTCAATTCAAATCCAGTGACCAAAAGTTCTTCATTTGGGTCTTGCAGTTTCTTTTTCTGTTACTTATTGCAGTTTCATTTTGTTTTATTTATATATTTGCAGTGGCCACTCCTAAACAGATTAGAGAGATAATGCAAGTGGATGGTCTCACCAACGATGAAGTCAAGAGCCATTTGCAGGTAACATGAACAACAACCTCATTTTGTTCTCAATTTCTCTCATGTTGAGTACCAAAATTACTTTGTTTCCTGCAGAAGTACAGACTTCACATCCGAAAGCTTCCAGGCTCGTTAACTTGTCGGTCGTGGACAGACGGAGAAGTATGCGAGGAGGTGAACATGAACAATAATAATTCACAGTCGGGGTCTCCACAAGGTCCTCTACTCGGAGGAATGTCCACAAAGGGTGTCTCTAGCAACGGAGACGATAGCGCCGAAGATGACAAATCAGAATGCCATAGCTGGAAAGGATCAGGACCAAACGTTAACATTGACAATAACAATCAAAGTCACCAACCTGGACAAGTTAATGTGTAGGAATAGTAATGAGGTTCTGAAATTTGAAGACAAATTTGAACTATTATTACTACAGGTGATTTCAGATTGGAGTTCACAAAACAATGTTGTTGTTTTTGTTCATGCAAAATGACCGTAACTAGCTGTAGCAAGAAACACAAGGATTGTTTCACTTTAGTGTCATGTCTCTTCCCATCAATGTGCTTGAAAATAGAGGATACCCAGTCCCAGTGTTGTTGAATTTTGCAAAACCATTCATCTTCTTCAAATTTATATGCTTGTGAGTTTTGAGAAAAAGCATAGCATCGCATAGCATAGCATGGGGTATGACTAGGGGTGCCCACATTATGCCCATCACCCGACCCACCCGACAACCCACCCGACCCGCAACCCGTACAGACACCACCCGTCGGGTGACGGGTTGGGTGTGGGTGAGGAAAAGTGAACCCGTAAATAAAACGGGTGGGTGACGGGTTAGAGATTCATAACCCGCATATACCCTACCCACCCGAAGCCCATGTATTAAAGCCCACTTTCATTTAAAAAGAGCTCAACCTCAAGGCCCAGGTCGAAGCTCAGCCCAACAAGTTAGACAATCAGGCAATGAATATGAAGGGTTATAAACTTTGAAAATGATTCAAACGCTTCCGATGTGGGACAAATATTACTGAAGTTGCTTTGATTTGTAATCGACGACGTGGCAAGATTAGGACCGTCGATCAATAAGATTGTGAGGTCCCAAATTCACCACGTCTATATTCTTATCACCACACACGTTTCACTCAAGAATACTCTCGAATAAACACGAGGACGGCTCTCTCTCACCTCACTTTCAAACCCTAAATCGACGCAGACCTAAATCGAGCTCTCGTCGTCCTCTCTGTCTCTCTCAACTTTCTGCCTCTCTTGTTCTCGAGTCTTCATCTCTCACTCAGACTCAAAGATCCACCACGCCGACAGGCGACATCCCTCGACCCTCTTCCCTTTCTATCTATACACAGATACAGATTCAGAGCAGAAGAGAGACGACTTATTTGTCCGTCTCTGTTTTGTTCTGTCTGTCTCCTTCCCAATATTAAACTGGTTTCGGAAATCTTCTGCACACCTACAAAATTGAGCCGTTTGGAAGAGAAGCAAAGAGGAAAGAGTCGTTCGAACATCAGAGGGTTATAAAAAGGAAGAAGATGAAGATCAATTCTTCAAAAATTTATAGGAAGCAAGCCAAGATTGGGTAAGATTTTTATCAGTTATTTGTGATTTTGAGCTCTCGGCTCTCTTTGCTAGGATTAGTTTATAGGGTTTTGTAATTGTTCATCAAAAATACGATTTAGGGTTTGTAATTTTTATTCTGTTCATAAAATTTTGGGGGTTTTATAAATTGGGGGTTTTATGATCTAGGGTTACGATTTTTATTTATGTTCATACAAAATTGGGGGTTTCTGATTTTGTGTTAAAAATAGGGTTTCTGGTTATTATAGTTGACTGTTCACCAGACTTACCAAATTTTTGCTCAAGCTTTTGTGTCATTTTTCCTGACCAGCACCTCCAACTTAGTTTTAGTTTTCTTGTATATGTATCTGTTTTAGTTTTAGTTTTCTTGCTCAAGCTTTTGTTATCTGTTTTAGGGTTTCTGTTCTGTTTATTATTTCATGTGTGTGTTTTTTATATACTGTTATTGATTTCTGTTCATCATCATACTAATGTTATTGTTTTATTTGTATAATTGTAGGCTTGTAACATGGAAACAACTCCAGGAGCTGGTGATGGAGCTACTGGAGCTATTGGGGTTGCTGGAGCTGTTGGTCCTGCTAGTGCTGGAGCTTCTGTAATTGCTGCTGCTCCTCCTGCTGTTGAGCAAGGAGCAACAGCCAATGGTATGACTCGTAAACGTGCTAAATCTAATGGTAGTGGTACTGGTAGGAAGAAGAGTGATGCATGGAATCATTTTGAAAAACCTATTGTGCATGAAGATGGTACACAAACTACTAAAGGCATGTATTGTGACCATAAATATGTATGTGGTAGTCAAGGGTACGGGACTAATAATCTGAATAGGCATCTACGTGTATGTGAGGGAAATCCTGCTAACAAGAAAAAAGTTAAACAGTCAATACTAGCATTCACATCTGGGAAGGGTATAGAAGTTGCACTTGGCTCATGGCACTTTGACCAGGTTAGGTGTAGGGCTGCCTTAACAGATATGTTAGTGATAGATGAACTCCCCTTTAGGTTTGTTGAGGCAGAGGGTTTTAGAAAATTGATGGCTGCATGTTGTCCTCAGTTTATTGTTCCCTCCAGAAATACCATCACTAGAGATGTCTATAAGTTGTTTTTGTGTGAGAAGAAAAAGTTGCAGGCTATGTTTGCTGCCAATTCTGTTAGAGTCTCTTTGACCACTGACACGTGGACTTCTAATAAGCAAATTAGCTACATGTGTCTCACTGCTCACTACATTGATGAGCAGTGGAATTTGCAAAAAAGAATCATTGCCTTTTGTCAAATTCATGGTCATAAAGGAGATGACATAGGGGCATCGATAGAATATTGTTTAAGTGATTGGGGAATTGACAAGGTGATGTCTATAACAGTAGATAATGCTAGTGCAAATGAACTAGCTGTTAATCACATTAGGAGGAAACTTGCGGGGACTAATATATTGGGTGGAAGGTTAATGCATATGAGGTGCATCGCTCATATCATTAACCTTATCGTGAGTGATGGTATTGGGATGTTGGGGCCATCTGTTGAGAGAGTTAGGGCAGCTGTTAAGTTTGTCAAACAATCCCCTTCTAGAGTCTCTAGATTTAAGTCGTGTGTTACAGCTGCTGGTATAAATAGCAAGGCATTACTATGCCAAGATGTGCCCACTAGATGGAATTCAACATTCTTAATGTTGCGGGCAGCTTGTACCTTAGAGGCAGCATTCGAGAGATATGATGTTGAGGATGCGAGTTTTAGACATGAATTGCAAACTAAGCCTAGGAAGGGATCTGATGAGCCTTTAGGAATGTTGTGTGATGATGATTGGAGGACTGTTAAATCTTTTATGACTTTCTTGAAACATTTTTATGATTTAACATGTCGTGTATCTGGTTCATCATATGTCACATGCAATACTTTTTTGGATGAAGTAGCTAACACTTTGGAACTTATCCGAAACGGTCAATCTCCTGAAAATCACATTGACATGATTGCTATGGCTGATAAAATGCGACTCAAGTTTGACAAATATTGGACAGAAACTTCTAAACTGAACTTGATTGTGTTTTTAGCAGTTTTTTTTTTATCCTAGGAGTAAGTTGCAATTTGTTGAACATGCTGTTAATGCCATGTATCCTCCACCAGTTGCTGCAATGCTTTATAGATCTATAAATGCTACTTTAATTGAACTGTTTGTTGAATATGTGAAACTGTTTTCAATTCCTGATACATCTGAATCATCTTCTCAAGTTCAAGCATCACCTGCTGTAGTAGTAGCTGTTGAAGAGCCTTCAAAAAATCTTTTTAGGGTCTCATTCAATAAAAAGCTTAAAAGTTCTAATAATGATGTTGTTAAAACTGAGTTAGACAAATATTTGAATGAAGCTCTTGAGGATGTTGATGATGATGACAGTTTTAGCCTTCTAGGTTGGTGGAAATCTAATTGTCATAGATTTCCTATGCTTTCTAGAATCGCTAAAGATATTTTAGTCGTGCCTATTTCAACAGTTTCATCTGAATCGGCTTTTAGTACTGGTGGTAGGGTATTGCATGATTTTAGAAGTTCACTAACTCCTAGACTTGTTGAAGCTTTGGTGTGTACTCAGGATTGGGTTAGAGCATCTAATGCTGCCATGACTTTGGAGCAAGACTTAAAAGATCTTGAAAAGTTTGAACATGGTATATTTTTCATGAAATCTTTGTATTTCTTATACTTTCGCTTTCACTTTCAGTACTAATAAGTTAGACCCTATTTTATACACGGAGTTTAAAGAGTTTGGGTTAGGAGGAGCTTGCTAGGAGGAGTTTGTTGTTTTGCTTGGAAGTCTTGCTGCTGTTGTTGCTGAAGTTGGTAAGTCTCCCTCTATCTCTCTCTTTTTAAGTTAGTAATTTGATGTTTTGCTTTAAGATCCATATGTTTTACATATTTGTTGTTGCTGCTTGTTCTGATTTTAATTTTGTTTTCCTTGAAGCACTGAGACTTTTAGCTGTTTTGTTGGAGGAGGATTGACATTGAAGTCTGAACTGTTTAACACTCTTCTCCTTCTATTTTTGCAGTTAGATTAATGTTGTTGGTATGATGTGTAACCAACTTAGGTAGATACTTTTGTAATTTAGACAATGTAAGTCTAAATTACTTGACTATGTATTTTGTAATGTCAATTTCATGACAGCTTTGTAATTTGAATTTTTATGGTTTTGATTTTTGTAATTTGAAGTGTTGGTTGACAATCTGCTCAATTTCCTATCATGACAGCTTTGTAATTTGAATTCTTATGGTTCTGATTTTTGTAATTTGAAGTGTTGACAATCTGCTATCAATGTAACAAAAGTATTTCTTTATATGTATGATGTTTTAGAAATTTTGTGTAAAATCTAAATGGGTTGGGCCAAATCTATTGGGCTTTTCAAAACCCATCAAATTCGGGTTTTACGGGTCACCCACCCGACCCACCCGTCAAATCAACGGGTGAAAATTTTCATCAGTTTCGGGTGACGGGTCTCCAGTACTTCACCCGCAAATGACCGGGTGGGTGAGTAATTCAGTCGGGTGGGTAGGAACCCGACCCGTAAACACCCCTAGGTATGACACTGATGGTTAAGGATGGTCTTAAAGATGCCTCCATCTTCTCTTTGACCTCTCTGGACAAGCTCTTCTATGATACTATTCATGTTTTGAATTGATCCACTTAAAAGGTGGTAGCTCAAATTTTATTCCACTCGTAGAATAATATTGATTGGCATATATTTGAGAATAAATTGTAAAAAGGCTGATATTCCAATTTTATAAAAAGGGCAGTTATTCGTGTTAATTTAACATTCTCCTAAAATAAGTATATTTGGAAATAAATCACTGAGGCGTGACAGGAAAATATAATTGTAAAGCTCAAATTAAAAAGAAATATATTAAATTTTAAAATTTTAATTTCACTGACATCTTATTTATTTTTAGACAAAAATGTACACATCTTCTTCTTATAAAAATGTTAAAATGGCATACACCCACTCTTTTGTACTTTATCATGTACTTTAATTTAAGATCTTTTTGATTCTTGAAAAATCTTGCTGATATTGGTGAGTTTGATTTTAAACAAGTGAAGAAAAAGAAAAGGACAAGTCTTCTGTAGAGAGAAATGAACCATAACAATTACTCTTCGTTCTGACATGAATTCAGTACTCTGATTGGAAGCAAAATCAAATTTGTGTTTCTTGAAACAGAAAGAGCTGCTTAATAGGGTTACAATTGGGTTACTGTTTAGCCTATAAATTTGTCCCCCATTGATGTATCCATAAAACACATTTACAGGCCAATGCCAAAACTGTCACACTCATTCACCTATCTCTCTGTTTCTAAGATCCCATGCTGTCTGTTTTGTAGCATTATATTATCCAACTTAAAGCCTAGCGGGCTGTCAGTATATTATGATCACATGATGAATTTTCTCCATGTGCTAAAGGAGACTCCTTTCCTAAAAATGATGACGACAATTAAGAGTTTATTTTGTCATTCTTTTAGAATACTTTGTCATACATGCTCTTTTCATTAACTAATACATGTTTACAATTTCTTGTTATAAAATATGTATATATAACAATTAGTCACTTATACTATTTATTTGATTCTGGTAACAACCGAGAAAAAGAGGAAGTGTTCAGAGAAGGCCTCGCAAGCAATTGAATAGGAAGGATTGAAATCGAAATATGCAACAGTGGACGACGGAGCGGACGGCAGAGACCTTCGATTCAGGATCCATGAATCGAAACCACTGACAACAGTATTGTTCCAAGAAAATGGAGGAAAAGGGGCAATCGGCGAGAAAGTGAGAGAATTAAAAAAGAAAAAAATGAAGAAAGAGAGGTTTGGGTTGGGTATTTATGGTATTTTCACAAAAAAGAATATTTATGTGCTGGTCACATGACGAAAAATTAACATCATCGTTAAGCAAATTCGAAATGTTTACAAACCAATTTTATCGGATGTAGTAGTTAAGTGGAAAACCAGGTATAGTGCACAGTAGTTACATGAAGTTTTCTCAAAAAAAAAGTTTAACAAATTATAAAACATAAAGCTACACTTTATTAGTTTGTGATAGGTGGGATGGGAGCAACAAAAACGTCTATTAACTTATATACTAAATAGAACTCAAGCCAGTAAGAAAGTAGAGCAACAATAATCCTGAAAACTGACAATAATGATAAAAGCAAAATGAAGCTACCCTGATTTGGATTAGCAAGTATGCAAAAAAGGTGTGGAAACATTTCAAAGATGACTATGTCCTCTGTACTCAAGTATGATGCCCATGCAGATCCTAAATAATTGAAATGTGTTCATCCCAATGAAGTCTTCTTGAAAATCCCAAAAACAATGCTGATTTTCGATCTCAGATGTGAATCCCTCCAAATATTTAGATTTAAACTATCTCTTCTCTCTCTATGTTCACTGTGTATAAGGCAGAAATGAGCTGCACACGGAATGGAAATTAAAGTATATATTAGCATGTGATTGCAGCTGTAAACATGATTGCAAGATGTGTAATGGGAACGCATTAATAACGAAAACAAGTATATTGGTAAATAATATATAGTTGCAGCAATTTATATGCCTCGAATCTAATAGTCAACACAAGGCTTTGGTCATCTAACTTGTAACTCTGAGTTATATTCATATCCAGAAAAAAAAATAACAGAATCATGATAGATCTCTAACTATCCACAACATCAACATGGGCACATGACTTGAACAATATGGTTAGACAAATACAATTACTGGTGGTTAGAGTGAGAAGAGAGAACCACCCATCATGTAAAATTAAAAAGTCTGGCCACTTATGTTTGTTTACAAGTGAGACTAGTCTAGGATTTGGTAGCATGTGTATACTCATAATCAAACCCCTCCAAATGTGATCTCATTCCTGATCGTACCCACCCAAGAAATAATAAAAACAGGGTTCAAAATCAAGCAAACAAAGTTTGGCATCAAGTCTATAGATGATACAAGAAAACAGGAAAAAAATATATATGTATATATATGGCATGCAAATATGTATTTCTAGTAATGCAGATGATACAAAATGATGAAAATGCTCTCTTTTAAACAAGAATCATTCTCTTACCCAATTCCTCTAGTCTAAAGATAGGGAGTAATTTAGAATTTCCAATCCCGAAAACCTATATTTCCCCATTTTATGAAGAAAATAGTCAACTAATTATGCATAAGAGCATCAATATTATCCGTAAAAGCCATAATCATGTCTTCAGAAAGCAATACATACCTAAAAGGAAAAGGCTGAACATAAAGGGCAGGGGAGGCACCAGAGCTTTGATAAATTAACAAGACGGGCCAACACTCCTACCCTCCTCGCTTCCTGATCTCTGCTGCTGCTGAGTCTGTTGCGGTGGTGCCTGCTGAGGTTGCAGCAGGAGCTGTGCCTGAAGCTGCTGGTGGGGAGATTGGTGGGCATGTTCTTGTTGTCCTTGAATCTGGTAAGAGCTATCAAAGGTACCAAGAGCCAAAGAAGGAGACACAGAATCGGCAGTCATTTGGTTGAACCCACTTGCGGTAACAGACCCTACCCCATCAAACCCGCCATTAAACCTCACAAACTCCTGCTGCTGTTGTTGCTGCTGCTGATGTTGATGTTGTTGCTCATAAGATCTGAACATATCTTGGTGCTCTCTGGCTGCCACTGCCGCGGCCAAGTGCTGAGCCTCCAATATTTGCTGCTGATGGTGCTGATTCTGCAACTGAGACTCGCGCATCACTAACTGCCCGCCATGGGGTGACCCAGTTGGAATACCCATCATTGCTGGCATGCTGTAGGGAATCACCGATGAAGAAGATGGGTTGCCGAGATGCTGCTGCTGCATATACCCATTCGGTTGCAGGATCGGAAGCATTGCCGTGGGACCAATGTACTGTGCCAAATCCTTCTTGGCGCTGTAGAGATCAGTTTGTAATTGCTTCAGCTTGTGCTGGAGGATAGAGATGAGGCCCACACACCCATACACCGGATCATGAAGACGAGCCTCCGCCTCATAAGCAAGCGAGTTAACAGCATCCTCCCGCTGAGCAGCGTTAAGTTCATTCAGAAGCTTGGCCACATTGCTTGCACCAAACACCTTATGAACGTTTGCGAATTTCTGAGGCTGGTCCGGCGGGAAGTAAGGCGCAAACACACATTCCTGAGTACATTTCCGCCGGAGAAATTTGCAGGCAGCACACGGAGAGCTAGACGACGACATGTTCTCACTTTACTTAAAACAAAACACCGGCCACAAATTAAAACAAATCTAATTGAGATCAAGTATTTACTCCATGGACAGATATGAGTTTCAAACAAGGGAGACAGTAGCATCAATTAGTGCATTAAAGAATAATTGAAACTAATATAAAAAGCCATTGAAGTGATGAATGGAGTTAAATGTATAGAGGATTCAGTGAAGGTCCATTTACCGATTTTGGAAAAAAAAAGTGGCCATTAAAGGTGCTTTCTCTCTCTCCCTCTCATAAACAAGCAAGTTTTTTGCATTGGAGAAACCGACAAGACGGGTCAATAAAATGATACAAAAATATAAATTATCAAAAAGTGCCTTCTATCAAAAGCAATTACGCTAAAAGCATGACTTGGGCGAGAGGTCAAAGACGACCCAATTGTGTATGAACAACCGATTCGGCTTAAACAGTAATCGACGACCAAAATGGCACCGAAAAGAGAATGAGAAAGGATCTGCCAGAAATTAATCAGCAGCGCAAAGCTAAACCAAAATCATGGAAAATAAAAACAAAAAACCCATCCAAACAGCTCTATCGATCTTCTCCATTTTCTCAACGATTCCAAGTTTAAAACACAGAAAAATTGCTAAAATAACACAGACGCAAAGAGGATCGTAACAATCGATCATCAACAACAAAACCACCGCATCATGCAAATGGATCATCACAAAAAGAAGTCACCTCAGATCGGTACCGAGTCAGAGTGGCTTCAAGTCTCAGCAAGACCAGAGCATGAGACCAAAGACACCACAGTCACAGCCTCTCCGCGCGAGCAGCAGCAGCAGCAGGAACAGAGACGGCGACGGCGACGGCGACGTACGGGTCGTGTCTCGTGACACGATCAATCGATCGAGAGAGAGAAATCGTACGCAAGGGTTTCGGGTCTCTAGGGCTCGAATGCTGGGAGCACTCGATCCGATCTTCACGAGCCCACCATAAGATTAACTTGAACCACAAATGTTAACCAAATATATTAATTAACGATTAATCCAAATTTGGAAAAAGAGAGAATACAAATGATAAGGAAGGAAGTAGAAGAGTGACATTACCATCAGTCGACGTCACTTTATATTGGGTGCGTTGATCTTTTTAACAGATTGTGTGGGCCGTTTGATTCATTTTTATTTTCTTCGGGCCCACTTTCTTTTTTCAGAAATATATATATATATATATATATTAAACGCTTTCTCTGAATTTGCCTCTTTGTCCCTCTACTGTCAAATGTTGCCTCTCGTACCAAAAGTTAAATATTGTTTTTGTTAAATTACCATATTATCCAATTGTTCAAGACGATGTAATTATATAACAAACTTCTAATTATGGATTGTGTTTGTTAGTATTGGTGAAATCATCTCAACCACTATTCACTAAACAGAAGCCAATTCAAATGTTAGTTAATGGATTCATAATAATGGTGAAATCAAGATCTGTTTCTTATGTTTAATTTGGATCAATTCAAATAACTTGATTTATATCTTCCTCACTTTAGAGTAAACTTTACTTTTTAGGCAAATAAATATTTCCAAATAAGTGTTCCATTCATGTTTATTTATATATAGTTGACTAATCTTCCATAATTTATATAATTATTCAAACAATTTAGGTGGTAAAAATTAAGAAATAAATTTCAAGAAATCCCAGTAATTATATAGTGCATCAACACATCAACACATTAAATTATGACACTAATAATTTTTGTATTAAATCAAGCTCACATGAATTATATGCACAATATAAATGAATAAGTACTACTTTTCCTATAGAGAACAAGTTGTTTGTATCAATTAATTTCACCCAACTAATTATTTTGGTACAAGTATTATTAGTGTTCAACTTTATTTGACATATCAATTAGCACATGCAGCTCATTATGTCTCATATATATGCTCAAAATGGTATAAAATTTTGAGAATAATTTGTATACAAACAATTTTTAAAATGAAGATGAAGTAATATGTTTAGGCTGGCTCTTCAAAGGAATGCAATATTATATACACTCCTTTTTATGGGTGTACGTGTATTTTTTGGGTGAGCCGGTTTGAAATGTGATAAGGCCTAAGGGTGTTTGAGTAATTGCAATAAGTGTGCATGATGAGTTATGAGGTGTGCACGTCCATGTACCGTACCATGCGCGTCTGTATCCAGTTCACCACCTTCTCTCTCTGTGTTTTGACGGTTGTCTTTTTCTCTCCATGTCCATAGGCAATCTGGTCAAATCACCACCACCTCTATCTCTCACTATTTCTATTGGTGCATGCAGATTGTCTTCATTTTAATTTGGGAAAACTGCACGCAGCAACACCAAACTAAGGTTAAAAAACACTTAGATATCTTCATTTTTCAAACTAGACACTAGTTATATTTAAAAATTGAAAATTGACATTTTTAGTACCTACTGTCAAAAGTTTGAATAGAATATGTTAAAATTTTAAGTAGAATGACGAAAATATCCTTGGTCAGACTTTGAATTTTTAAAATTATGTCGTTGTGAGAATTTTGGTTGTTTCTCCAATGGCCGTGCTCAAGCTTTGCCGGTCTTGTCTTCGACCTACTTCATCGGTCGTTTTCGACTCCTCGCTACTGATCAGAGTCTTGTCGGAGCACATCGCCAGAAAAGTCCGGTCCGGTCAGGTTCTTAACCCATGTCCAAGCAGCATTCATGAGTTTATATTTAACGTATCCAATTACTGATATTTGACTAATGCCCAAGCTATGTGTCAATTCAAGAATGGGATAATTTTCCTTAGCACCCCTTAAAATATATCAAATCTCACCTGGCACCCCCTAAAATTATTCTTCTCACAAGCACCCCCTAATTTGACAAATATCTCACTTGACTATTTTATGTTTGCTTTCATCCAAGTCTGTCAAAAATTGAAGTTGAAAAGACTACAATGCCTTAAATGTGTTTCAAAATTTTCAAATCATGCCATTTTGACCATCTCTCCTAATACTTTATTCTCTCTCCTCCTCCACCACTTCCTGCCCTTCAATTCTAATACTATAAATCAAATATGACTTATTACCACAATCATTCCGTTACATTCTACTATATAATAATTGAATTTAAACTTGAAACAAGAATTTAATTAGCAATATATAAATCAATTAGAAGAGAAATTGCAATAAGTAACTATTTATTGGTTGTGTTCTTCCTCAATCTCTTTAAAGAAACCATCATTGTCCTCTCTCTCTACAACCCCAAAATCAAGCATAAACCCACTTGTATAAATTAAACCTCTTCAAGCCTCAGTCATCAGATATTTAAAAACAACATCTTTTCCACTAAGCTTCCCGTAGACACCAGAAAAGGTTTCGATCTGTACTCGGTATTGTTCTTCTCCTTGGGATTCAAGACCAAGCACCACCTCTCCACCGTCTTCGGCCGCTCCATCTTTATCTCCGTTGCCGCCAAAAAATTGGAATCGATCATTGGGAGGAAGAGCTGAGACGACGAGCACTATAGTAGACCAGGAAACGAGTTCAGCCAAATCTGGGCGATTTCTGATCCGCGCATTCTCTGCCAGATCTGTCGGGGGAGCGGCGAGGAAGTCCACCGGACGACGGTGACTAACGACGAGAGCGATTGGGGCGTGAACGACCGAGAAGGAGAAATTTGAACACAAATTGAGTTTAAAAATTTTGTTGTTCTTGAGGAAAGTTGTTAAGTTGTTGTCCTTATGGAATCGATCTTCATCTGATTTTGATTTTGGATTGCAGAAAGAGAGGACAATAATGGTTTCTGTACAGAGATTGAGGAAGAACACAAAGAATAAATAGTTACTTATTGCAATTCCTCTTCTAATTGGTTTTATATTTTGATAATTAAATTAATCTTAAATTTTATCATTATATAGTAGAATGGAATAGATTGGTTTTGGTAATTAGTCCTAAAACTGAAGGGCAAGGAAGTGGTGGAGGAGGAGAGAGAAGAGAAGATGAGGAGAGATGATCAAAATGGCATGATTTGAAAATTTTGAAACACATTTAGAGTCATTTCAGTCTTTTCAACTTCAATTTTTGACAGACTTGGATAGAAGCAGACAAAAATTATTGAAGTAAGATATTTGTCAAATTAGGGGAGTGCTTATGAGAAGAATAATTTTAGAAGTTGCCACGTGAGATTTGATCTATTTTAGGGGGTGCTAAGTGAAATTATCCTTCAAGAATTGAATATTGTATAATAGCTTGTGTTTGTTCCTTGTAAATTGAAGAATAAAAGATGGTTGATTGTCTCTAGCTTATTTTTTTCAACTTAATTACTGGATTAATTATTACTTAAGTTAAATTTATGAAACAAATGGTCGGAGTGTTGTGAGATTTGTAAGGTAGTTTTGGCATATAAGTTAATCTAATTAACTACACCACCTTAAAATGGCTTCCTTACATAACAAAAAAAAGGATCAATCGACAATGGTAATATTCAGGCCTTTCATATAAACGTGTAAAGACTAGCTAAGTTTCTTGAATCTTTCTAAGGAAGAAGAAGATCAAATTAGGTGGTTGGAGCATGAGGATGGGGTTGTGCAGAGTAGACATGGTGGCTTTGGCCTTAGTAGTTATGCTTCTCTTTCCTTTCAATACCTATTGTTGGGAAACCGTTGGTGGCTTTCTCATCACCGAAGGCACCCCCTCAAGTTTTGGTGAGCCTCCGGTCAGTGGCGAGAAGTTGAGGACGACCGGCGAAGTCGGTCGAAGTCGAGGCTGACGAAACTTGAGCAACGGACATCGGAGAACAACCAAAATCCTTATAATGGTCTGGTTTTGAAATTTTGAAATATGACTAACAGTGTGTGCTAAGTGTCAATTTTCAATCTCTAAATGTAGCTATCTGTCTAGTTTAAAAGATGGGGATATTAAGTGTCTTTTGGCTTTAGTTGGGTGTAATTATATGTAGTTTTTCATTTTAATTTTCTGTCATAAAAACGAGCATATCAGTTTTGTATTGATTACGAACTAACTTAATTAACCGTAATTCAATGTCCTTCAGTAGACCAGATCTCCAACAGTTCGTTCGGTTCTGGTTATGTGGTCAATTAAGAATTTAGGGCTAATTACATCTGGTAAAGTGGTCTATCCCTAACGCGTCTAGGGTTTCGGGGTCTCGCTTTTGCTGGCGATGTACGCGGCAGCTCCGCGTATGCGATTCCGACAATCAACGGCAGCGACGGCGGTGGCAGGAGAAAGTTTGCAAAGATAAGGATCTATTGGTTTCGTTCTCTTCGGGCGAGGTTTACGGCGTAGTGCATCAAATTGTGGGGCGCATCATCTGTCGCGGTTACGACTTCGCACGACGGTCGTGGACGAGGCTAGGGCAGTCTCCGTGCACGACGGCGCGCGTGGTAGGGCAGGGCAGGGAATTGGGCGGCAAGATTTCAGCTGGTCAGTGATGTGGGGCATTTATGCTCCTTTTTAAGCCCAAATGCCCCCCATCTTAGCACGTTTTTCCCTCGTTTCAGTCGCTTTAGGGCCATTTAGTGCGGAGATCTACCGTGGAATCGAATTGTGTGCAGGGTCGACTTTGGAAGGTGTTAGGAGCAGAACCGAAGAAAAAAGAAAGGTGGCTTGCGGCTCAAGGAACCAAGGACTGAAAAAAGGAAGATGTCACGATCGTGACAACCAGCGTCACGATCGTGACGACGACAAATGGGGCTCGATAGGAGCTATGTCACGATTGCCACAACGATCGTGGCAAATCATCGTGACAAAGGCGAAACCGGGCTGTCACGGACCTGCCACGATCGTGACAGCTTCGTGACAAGAAGAGGACAAGAAGCTAAGTCACGATCGTGACACCTTTAGGAGCGATCGTGACAAGGCCACGAGAAGCAGTAACGATCGTGACGACTTTAGTAACGATCGTGACAAAGCCACATGAAGAACAGCAACGATCGTGACATCGAGCGCAACGGACCAGAAATATTCAAACGATGTCACGATCGTGACACTAAGTGGGACGATCGTGACAAAGGCAATTTTGGCAGTCTTATAAATAGTCAAGAGCTAGGTTGACCTAGCTAGACCCACTTTTTGGAGAAGACAAGACCAAGACTTTTCAGCCTCTCTCCATAGCTTGCCACCACCTTCTTACAAAAACACTATTCCATTGAGCAATCCAACACTTCTACTTCCACAACACTAACATTGGAGCAAGGAGATTCAACAAGAGAAGCACAAGATCACACTTAGAAGACCTCAAGCCCATCATGGGCCATAGTTTGCTTTTCTTCTTTTCTCTAGCTACTTTTGTTTATGTTGCCTTGTCTTTCTTTCATAGCACCATGGTTGTAGGCTAAACACTTGCAACCATGGGTGCTAGACATTGTATGAACATCGAGATTGTTAACATTGAGTAAAGGAGTCATGTTTATGCATTTGTGAATGAGCTACTTGGTTGAATGCTTGATTTGAGTTATATTGTTATGAGTGAGAGCTTATGAGAATATAAGTGAAATTTTGCATACTTGAGTGTTTCTTATTTTTTGCATGTGAGAATGTGTGACATTAGGAAGCATGATTGTTAGCTAAAGATTTGTCCGAGAGGAAAGTCTTAAAGAGCCATAAGTAGACTCAAAGTTAAGAAGCCTAGCTTCTCGCTTCGATTCGAAAATAGTTGTGCTTAATATTTTACTAACGTCAATTTAACATCCCGAGAGGGTCGTTGGCATTAGAAAAAGCTTATCCGAGAGGTTAAGCATATATGACTTAGATCGTTCACAAATGTGCTGGCATGTTATTTTACTTGATGTATCTCATTGTTTTTGGTCTAGCACCCGTGGTATCTAGATTAATCGGAAAAACTTGCAAGTGTTGCGTGTTAGGAATTCTTTGGATTGGAATTTGTGAGATAGGAAGTTTTTACATTACAATTTGTGACCTTAATTGAACAATTTACCACCCAACAATTGAGTAGTTTAAATTATTTTACAACACACCGAACCATCCGCCTAACATTCAAATACCCACAAGTCGATCCTCGAGAGTTCGACCCGGCAAAGCCGGAAACACATTTGCTTGTAACGATTAAAGGGCGAGACTCTTTTTTCGCCTTTCAAGATGGCGCCGTTGTCGGGGATCGACGGTGTTTGAGTGTTAGAGTAGTAATTCGTCTTTGTGTGTTATCTTTTTTCTCTTTCTTTTTACTAACTTGAGTAGCGTAATTAACTTAACGTTGTTCGATTTCACAGGTAGCGATTAGTGCATGACCCGTTCCTCCGGACCACCTCAATTTGCACTTGATCAGGAAATCGAAGCTACTTGTAGGAACAACAATTCAAGGAGAAGGCGAATGTCACATCACGGCACCGTCATTATCGGTGAAGACGAAGGAACACCCGAGTTGAACCTTGATATGGAGCCAGATCGAAGGGTAGTCTATGATAATCCTCTACGGGAGAATGCAAACCCTAACTTGGGTGAAGCGAGAGGAGGAATCGGACAACATGGGAATCCTAACCCACCCCCTCAAGGTGGGGAACAAGCACCGAGACAACACTTTCAACCGCCACCTCAAGGTGGGGAGCAAGCACCAAGAAATCAAGCACCAAGGAATTTCAATATTCCCCAAGGACCTCGCATGGTGCAATTTCAATACCCTCGAGCGGCTTTTGAAGTCAAACCAATTATGTTGAGCCTCTTGGCAACAATCCCTCAGTTTAACGGCCTCGATAGTGATTAACCTCATGTCCATTTGCAAAACTTCACCGGGATTTGTGATTCAATGGGAGGCAATGTCCTATCGAACTATTGAATAGTCGCCTCTTCCGATTTTCTCTAGCCGGGCGAGCACTTGACTGGTACTTGAATCTCACTAACATTGAAGCCGACAATTGGGAGTGGTTAAAGGAAGCATTCCTCACTCGATTCCTCCCGAGGAGAAGGACCGCGGACCTTAGAAGTGAGCTTTTCTCTTTTAGGCAATGGGATCAAGAAACATTGCACGAAGCTTGGGAAAGGTTCAAACTATTATTGAAGAAGTGTCCGGACCATGAAATATCCGACCGGGGGTTGAATGAGATCTTCTTCCGAAACGTGAATTCGACCGCTCAAATGGCTCTCAATACGGCCGGACGTGGAGCGCTATTAGATCTAAACCCCACCGAGGCTTATGAGGCAATAGAAAAATGCGCAAACAATTACTTCCAATGGGAATCCCCAAGAGAGCCCGTTCATCGACAAGTGGCCGCGGTAAGGGAGAACCAAGCCATGACAGAAATTTCAAGCAAGTTGGGAGAAATGTTCGAGTACATAAAGGGGAGTGGAAGCGCAAATCCACTACCAAGAGAGGAAGATGCAACTCGGCAAGAAGGAGGATGCGATATATGTGGAGATCTGAGTCATGGATACGAGCAATGTGGGCTCAACACACAAGGTGTGGCTTATGTCAATGAACAAATCTTGAAGAATCAACAATTCAACCAAGTGACGATGAATCAAGGTGGACCACAAAGGCAAGAGCGGGGTTACTATGGAGCTTCGGATAATGGCTACAACAATGGGAATCAAGGGCGAAGCGCCTATGGAAACCGGTATAGCAACAATGACCGTAGCTACAACAACAACGATCGTAACTTTAATAATGACCGACAATACAACAACAATTTTGGAAGCTATGGAAACAATCAAAGAAACAATGGGAACCGAAACTATGCCTATGACGGAGGTCGGCCTACGAACTACGGGAATGGAGCTTACCAACATCAAGCCTCATCATCGAGTCAAGGTGCCGGTGACGGAGGAGTCAAGGACTTGCTCATTGAGTTCATGAAGAAGCAAGAGGAAGCAAATAGCCTTTTCCGACAAGATATCACAAGTGTAGTGGCAACCGTCCGAAAGTTGGAAACACAAGTAGCTCAAACCCATGCGCCAAGGCAAGTGGGAGGTTTGCCAAGCGATACGGAGAGGCCACGACCTCATGGAAAATATGTCAAGGTTATCACCCTCCGAAGTGGAAAGCTGCTTCCGGGTCCTCAAGGGTCGAGTTCGGGTGCGGTGCAAGAAGAAGGAGGTGAAGAGCTCCAAGAGAAAGAAAACCTTGGGGAAAGTGAAGATGAATTGCCGGAAGATGCACAAATTCCGGCCAACGCAAACACGCCCGTTGAGGCTTATGTTCCTCCTCATCAACGACTTCCATTTCCGCTAAAACCAAGGAAGAGCAAGATAGATGATGAAAAATTTGCTCGATGCCTTGATGTTCTCCGCCAAGTAACAATCAATATACCACTCATAGAAGCATTGGGGGAGATGCCGAAGTATCATAGGTTTTTTAAGGAAATACTTGCTAAGTGAGAGCGGCTACAAGAATGTTCGGAGATCAAGCTTAGTGAAGAATGTAGCGCAATAGTGCAAAACAAACTTCCCCCGAAGGCCAAGGACCCGGGTAGTTTCACTATCCCGGTAGCTATCGGAAATCACCAAGGATTAATGTCTTTGTGTGATCTTGGTGCGGGCATCAACCTAATGCCCTTGTCGCTCTACAACAAAATAAAAATCGGTAATATGAAGAAAACGTCTGTTATCCTTCACCTAGCGGATAGGTCCACTGTGAATCCAGAAGGAGTGCTTGAAGATGTTCTAGTTCGGGCCGGGAAATTCATCTTTCCGGCCGACTTTGTAGTACTTGATTTTCCTGCTGACAGTGATGTTCCTCTATTGCTCGGTAGACCGTTCCTCGCAACAGTAGACACCGTTATGCGTGTCAAGGCGGGAATCTTGGAGATGACAGTTGGTAGCGAAACCATCTACTTTAACATTTTCAAGGGAATGAAGAACCCTAATGCGGATCTACCCACATGCTCGGTAGTAGATATAGTCGAGGAGGCGGTAAAAACTCACCTTGAAGCAATGGTAATGAAAGACGACAATGACATCAATGCCATGGTAGTAGAGCAAGGTAGCGAAGAGGAGACAAGACTCTTGCGGGAACTCACTACCATAGAGGGGGTGGAATGCCTACAGATTGAGACCTTGTATGACGAGACTAGAACCACTCCAATGAAGAAGCCTTCCACTATTGAGCCCCCCGACCTCGAGCTAAAAGCACTCCCTGAGCATCTCAAGTATGTGTTCTTAGGCTCAAACAATTCTCTCCCAGCAAATGTCTCCTCATCCTTGAGCACGATGCAAGAAGACAGACTAGTGCAAATTCTAAAGGCACACAAGAGAGCTCTTGGTTGGAGCATAGCGGACATCAAGGGAATTAGCCCTTCAATTTGTCAACACAAAATTGTGCTTGAAGACGAGAGGAAGGGGTCCATCGAGCATCAAAGGAGACTAAACCCGGCAATGAAAGAAGTTGTGAAGAAAGAACTAATCAAGTGGCTCGATGCGGGAATCATATTCCCAATATCGGATAGTTCTTGGGTGAGCCCCGTGCAATGTGTGCCAAAAAAGGGCGGGATCACAGTTGTCGCCAATGCCAAAGGCGAGCTTTTACCTTCAAGAACGGTTGTGGGGTGGAGGATTTGTATGTATTATCGCAAATTGAATGAGGCAACTAGGAAAGATCACTTTCCGCTTCCTTTCATCGACCAAATGCTAGATCGTCTTGCGGGAAATCAATATTATTGCTTCCTTGACGGGTACAGTGGCTACAATCAAATATGCATTGCTCCTTGCGACCAAGACAAGACTACATTCACTTGTCCATTTGGCACCTTTGCTTTCAAAAGAATGCCTTTCGGATTGTGTAATGCCCCTGCGACTTTTCAAAGATGTATGATGGCGATATTTCACGATATGACGGAAGACTTTCTCGAAATATTCATGGATGATTTCTCGGTGTTCGGGAAGTCTTTTGACCATTGTCTTAATAATTTGGGAAGAGTTTTGGCTAGATGTGAAGAGACGGACCTTGTGCTAAATTGGGAAAAATGCCATTTCATGGTGGAAGAAGGAATCGTGCTCGGCCACAAGATATCCAGGAAGGGGATCGAGGTTGATCGAGCCAAGGTTGAGACCATTGAGAAGCTCTCCCCAGCAAGTTCGGTTAAGCAAATTCAAAGCTTCTTGGGGCATGCGGGTTTTTATAGAAGGTTCATAAAAGATTTCTCCACAATAGCCAAGCCTCTAAGTGGGCTATTGGAGAAGGGGAGCAAAGTTCATTTTTGACGACAAGTGCATGGAAGCCTATACAAGATTGAAGGAGATGTTGGTTTCCGCACCTATAGTAATGCCTCCCGATTGGACACGCCCTTTCGAGGTGATGAGTGATGCAAGTGATCTTGCACTTGGAGCCGTGCTTGGGAAAATGCATGATAATATATTTCGGGCCGTGTACTATGCAAGCAAAACTCTCTCGGGAGCACAACTCAACTACACGGTGACGGAAAAGGAGCTATTGGCCGTTGTCTATGCATGCGAGAAATTCCGCCCCTATCTCATTAGGGCAAAGACAAGAGTTCACACGGACCATGCCGCTATCAAGTACCTTTTTGCAAAAAAGGAATCTAAAGCGAGGCTTATTCGTTGGGTCTTACTCTTGCAAGAATTTCAAGTAGAAATCGTGGATAGGCAAGGAAAGAAGAACCAAGTAGCCGATCACCTCTCAAGGCTTGAACAACCGAGCGAGAAAGAAGGGTGTTGTATTCAAGAAACATTCTCGGATGAGCAACTATTTGGGGTAGCGGTGAGCCGGCCATGGTATGCGGACATAGCTAATTACCTAGTTGGTGGGACTATACCCCCGGATATGAGCTCAAGTCAAAAGAAGAGGTTTTTGCACGAGTGCAAGGATTATTATTGGGACGAGCCCTACCTCTTCAAGCAAGGAGTAGATCAAATCTTCCGACAGTGCATCCCGGAAGACGAGGTACAATCTATTTTAACATCATGTCATGATTCCCCATATGGTGGTCATTACTCGGGTGAGAGAACCGCTTTTAAAATTTTACAATCCGGATTTTATTGGCCTTCGATTTTTAAAAATGCGTACACTTTTGCCAAAAGTTGTGACAAATGCCAAGAGCGGGAAGAATTTCCCGTCGCCATGAGATGCCCCGCACGAATATCATTGAAGTAAAGTTATTTGATGTGTGAGGCTTGGACTTCATGGGTCCATTTGTGTCATCTTTTGGCAAATTGTACATCATAGTTGCCGTAGACTATGTTTCGAAGTGGGTGGAAGCGGAGGCATGCATTGCCGATGATGCGAAAACCGTGATACGATTTGTTAAGCGAAATATCATATCTCGGTTTGGTACACCTCGAGCTATCATTAGTGATAGAGGCTCGCACTTTAGAAACAAGCTTTTCAAGGCACTCGCAAAAAAGTTTGGGGTTAAGCACAAAATGTCCGTGGCTTACCATCCTCAAACCAACAGTCAAGCTGAGGTTGCGAATAGGGAAATCAAGAGAATTCTCGAAAAAACCGTTAGCCCCACTCGCAAAGATTGGTCATTAAGACTCGATGAAGCGCTATGGGCTTATAGAACCGCTTACAAAACACCGCTTAACATGTCGCCTTATCGCATAGTTTTCGGTAAAGCTTGCCACCTCCCTCTTGAGATAGAACACAAGGCATATTGGGCGATCACTCGTTGCAATTTGGATCTTGAATTGGCGGGATCCAAGAGATTATTGCAACTCGAAGAACTCCAAGAGTGGAGGAGGGAGGCTTATGAAAACAATGCCATTTATAAGGAGAAGACTAAAGCGTGGCATGATAAGCACCTTGTTAAAAGAACTCTCGAGCCCGGATCATTGGTGTTACTTTATAATGCCCGCTTGCATATTCACCCCGGCAAGCTCAAGTCGAGATGGTCGGGGCCATTTAGAATTTTAACATGTTTGCCAAGTGGTGCAGTGGAGCTTCAAAACTTACAAGACAAGTCTACCTTTACGGTAAATGGACAATTAGTAAAGACTTATCTCGGAAGCGATGGAGAAGTGGACATTCATGACGGCAAAGACGGACATAGAGGAGGCGATGTGGTAGCACCAGATAGGGAAATTGAAACAGTGATGCTAGTTATGGTTGATCTCGGGGAGATAGAATGAATCGTTAACCGTCCCGTCGAGCTAACGACGTTAAACAAAAGCGCTAGTGGGAGGCACCCCAACTTCTAACCTTCTTTGTGAATCCATGAATTTGTAGGTTAGATTTTTACCCATGTGAGTCCCTCTTAATGATTTGACAAGTTGTGTCGTTATAGGTGTAGGTAGATCATGGCGCCAACTAAAAGGAAAGCACAAAGCAAAGGGCGTTGCTACCTATACTATACGCACACAAGTCGAGAAGCTAGCTTGGACCACAAGACATCCGACAAGGTTTGATCACCTTCATTATTACTTGAAAGGTCTTCTTGATTGGGTTAGTGCATTGAAAGAAAGAGGAGGATCATGGTTTTGTTTTTCGTTTATTTTGATGGTACGATGAGCTCAAAGTGTGGTGTGTATCTTATACACACCACACTAAGGCTAGGGTTGAGTCTTATTGGCACAATCCTTCACAAGGGCTTCAAGTGTGGGGTGTACTACATACACACCACAATCAAGTGGATCAAAGTGAGGTCGGGAGGAGAATCTAAGTGTGGTGTGTGATAATCACACACCACACTCGGGTTGTATTTAATGATTTTTCAAGAGTGTGCAGGAAGGGAGAGAATTGAATGCAAAGGGTAACAAGGAGTTGATCACCATGAACGGAGGCAGAATATTGAAAAAATAATGTGTCACGATCGTTGCAAGGGGTGCCACGATCGTGACACTTACAAATCTCCTCGACAGAGCAAGTTTCACGATCCCCACAACGATCGTGACGAAACGGCGTGACAAGGGCAAAATCGAGTTGTCACGGACCTGCAACGATCGTGACTGCATCGTGACACAGCAAAACCAGGCAGAACGTCACGATCGTGGCAAGGATCGACACGATCGTGACACGATAAAATTCGAGAGGACAGAGCAAGTGTCACGATCCCCACAACGATCGTGGCGAAACGGCGTGACAAGGGCAAAATCGAGCTGTCACGGACCTGCCACGATCGTGACAGCTTCATGACAAAAAGAGGAAAGGTCAAGTGCAACGATGGTCGCAGAAGGCGAGACGATCGTGACAAAACGAATTGAACTAAACAGAGCTAATGTCACGATCCCCACAACGATCGTGACGAAACGGCGTGACGAAGACAAAATTGAGCTGTCACGGACCTGCCACGATCGTGACAGCTTCGTGACAGCCTTATCCAAGAGACGTCTACGCGGTGTCACGATCGTGGCGCGCGGCATGTCACGATCGTGACACCTGCAATTAAAACAGAAATCAGACTCGACTCTCTCTCTCTCACGCGAAAAACAAAACCCTACCCCTCTCCTCTCTCGACCTCTCTCGCCGGAAACCGCCACCAACGACCACAAACTCCGTCTTCACCACATACACACCTTCCACATCTACTCCCAACACCATACCCAACCTCCCCTTCATCACCCATGGCTCCGATTCAGAAAAGGCAAAAGAAAAGCAACGAGGCCGGAGGCTCGGGATCGGGAAATCGTGAACCGGAAAATCCATCTCAGCCACAGGTGATTGTGCGATTTCCTCCTCTCCGAGAAGTACCTCCAAATCCCGAGGTCGGGGTGCCAAACGTGCCATGCCACATCTTCACCATAGCCAAGCAACGGGAGCGATTTGAGGCGTTCAAGGACCTCCCGATGAAGAAGAACAGGTATTTTGATCGAGAACTTTGCTCTGAATTGAAAATTTGGAGAAAATTGGAGAGACAATCGGTCACCCTAGGTTGGCCGGGGATGCTTCATTGGCAGCCCCCGGTGTATAAGGCGTTGACATTAGAGTTCCTAGCAACTCTCCACATGCTCGCCAATGATATGACCCGGCTCCGATTCCGATTGTGTGGTCGGAATTTTGCAATCACCTTGCACAATTTGACAAAAATATTCGGGTTCACTGAAACGAACACCGAGCAATGGGGCCTCAAGGACAATACCGACCTGTGGAACGAGTTGACTGGCCAAGTGGGTTACCGAACCCTAAACAAGGCACACAAAATTCCCGAATGCGAGGTCGAACTCATTTATTTGCAGAAGTTCCTAGCGGGGACATTGTTTGGAAGGAAGAACACCCAATATGATGTGAATATGAAAGAGTTGTGGGTGCTCACGGCCTACAAGCGAAATCTGAGGGCGCCATGGGAAGATATCATCTGGGACCAGCTTCGATCCTTCTTGAAGGAACCTTCTGCAGCCGAGTTATATTGTGGATGCATTGTATCGCAGATTGCCTTCAATATGCCGATCGACGCATTCGATGATAGCCCAAAGATTTGGGTAAAGAGCGAGGTGAGACAGTTTATGTTGGAAGGGTCTATGAATGCTACAGTAGACGTGGCATGCCTGCCGAGGTTGAAGAAAATCCTGGAGAAGATCATAGCGGGAAAGCCGTTGGACGGAAGGCGGCCACCATCGGGAGCCTCTGACCCGACCGGAGAGGGAAGCAGTAGCCAAGCAGGAGGCGCGGGGTCCCTCACTCCCGAGCAATATCAAGAATTGCTCGAGCAATTCAAGGGAGTGCACACCCGCATTGACGCCGTTATGAAGACCCAAGAAGACCACCACAAAGAGACCACGGCGCGATGTGACGGGATGGCACGGGACATAGGAGAGATGCTCGGTTATATGCGGACGGCCTACCAATTGCCGGGAGGACAAGCCTTTTTCGACTCGCAAGGCGGCTACGCTCCTCATGAGCAAGCCAATGAGGCTAACCCCGAGGGCGAAGAGGACGACCCGAATGCGTACTTCATTCCCGACAATGATGATTGAGAGGTACAAACTCTCCTTGTTTTTCTTGCTTGCTTTTAGATTGAGACACTTCGGAAGTTTTTCCATTTTTTGAACTTGTTATTTGGATGATGTTTGGTTTGGGAGCCCTTTGGAGTTGGCTCCCTAGTACTTTTGATGTTTGGACACCGTTTTGGTGGTTTTCTTGGTGATGATGTTGGGTTGAATACGTTTGAACGTTAAGTGTTAATTGTTTTGGTTGAATCTTTGCTTTTGATGAACTATGTTTCTGAGCCATTTGGAACGAATACCAATGATGACCTTGCTTCTAACTTGAGAATTATAATTGCGCATGATAGGTATATAGGATTGGATGAGTCTATATGAAATGCTTCACATAAGAATTGCATTTACTTTTGAACCTCGATTACATGTCATTGCGCAATTGTAACATTTCTCGCATCCCCACTCGTGTGTCGTGTTTAGAACTAGCAACTCGACCACACTTTGTTCGGACCAAGGGTTAAAGACTGTGGATAAAGGACCGTAGGCCTTCTTTGGACCGATTGAACCTAAAAGAACCTACCCGAACTACATTGAATCCTTAGTACCCTTTTCGAGCCAAAAAGCCGATTTTAATGTCCCTACATTACAAGCCTATGTACCCTCTTGTCTCTATAACCATCGTATTCTTGAAACCTTGCATCATGCTTAGTTGCTTTGAGTGTGGGTTTGAAAGTGGGATTGGTAGATCATGTATAGGAACGGGAAGGGGTTAAACATTTTGGGGGAAATTGGCTTTGAAAAATGATCTGTCGAACCGCAATGGTTTGAAAAAAAAAATGTTTTATTAAACTTAATTTGAAAATGCTTACAGCTATGATCATCAGATTTGGGCGAAAGAAAAAAAAATGAAAAATGAAAAGAAAAAAAAATGAATTTGAGAATAAAAGCCCAAGTCCGAAAATTTTGATCTTCAAAGCACTAGTGAGCATTTCGAGTTTGAAAATGAAAATTTGCAAGTGTTAAACATTTTTACAATAAAAGCCATAATTTGGGAAGAAAAGGGAAAGGAATTGAGTGAGATGAGGGATAGAACATCTTTTAGGACAAGAACACTCGGGGAGCGATTATGTAATTGGGGTTGTGAGGATAAAAGCAACTTTGTGGTGATGCACCATTTAGCCCGTTTTGATCTTCTAAAACTCCTACCCGAGCTTAAGCCTAATGTTACAAGCGATAAAAGCCCTACGCAAGTGGTTCTAAGTACTCATGTCCCCAACCATGTGATCAAAGGTATCCGGTCTAGTCACTAGCTTATGAACACCAACGCACGAGGGGAAAGGGAATTGAAGTGATGCAAGAAGTGCTATGATACGTGTTACATGCATAATGGATTGGTTCAAGATTAGTATGCATTTCCCGTGTCTTGCATGTCATATGCCTTCACTAGCTTATATGCCTTGTCATGTAGAATTGTGTTCCCATGTTGGTTGTTCTGAGACTATTTTCCATTGTAAGTGCTCAAGTGACCATGAGAATCGAGCAAGTCGTCAACAAGTTTGTTAATTGTCTTTCTTTAGTGATTTGAGTTTTACTTGATGTATCTCATTGTTTTTGGTCTAGCACCCGTGGTATCTAGATTAATCGGAAAAACTTGCAAGTGTTGCGTGTTAGGAATTCTTTGGATTGGAATTTGTGAGATAGGAAGTTTTTACATTACAATTTGTGACCTTAATTGAACAATTTACCACCCAACAATTGAGTAGTTTAAATTATTTTACAACACACCGAACCATCCGCCTAACATTCAAATACCTACAAGTCGATCCTCGAGAGTTCGACCCGGCAAAGCCGAAAACACATTTGCTTGTAACGATTAAAGGGCGAGACTCTTTTTTCGCCTTTCAGTCAGGGGCTTAGCGGTGGTACAATTGAGTGGATATTATTTAGATATTATGTACAAGGGAAGACGAATTCGAGAGGGGGTTAGCGGTGGTTGGGAAGATACGATCCGACGAATAACTTATTACGGGATCGAGTGTAGCCGTATTCGGAAGGGGATGATCGAAGGTAGGGTAGAAAATTCTTGGCAATTTGATTGGTACGGTTTTGGTTGGTTGATGGTTCGGTACTAGGAGGGATCGGGAGTTCTCTGGCGTCGATGGGCAGATTTATGCAAGCATATCGAACTAGGGGATCTTGATTTTTTTAAGCTCCAATACGCCTCGTGACAAGAAGAACGGAGAGTATCGTTTTAGTTCGTAGGTTTATCCGGGTGGTGTACTAGGGGCTTACTTCAAGTGTTTTCGGGGTGGTTCTTGTAAAGGATTTGCGGAGAGTCTCAAATCATTCGAGGTGGAGGTCGGGAGTTTGTAAGAAGCAAATCGTTGCGCTATTATTTATTTCGCTCATTGTTTTCGGGGTGGTTCTTGTAATGAATTTGCGGAGAGTCTCAGCCCATTGGAGGTGGAGGCCACGAGGTTGCAAGAGGCATGTCGATGCACTATCTTTAATTTTGCTAGTTGCTCTTATAATTCAATGGCTCATGACTGAGTCAAGTATACTTTAACTAACAGTAGCCGGGATCAAGGTGCGGGGTCTGTCCCACCACATGATGTTTTGGTTGTCCGGTATAATGTCGGGTTAGTTTTAATTTAACTTAAAAAAAAGAATTTAGGGTTAATTACAGTTTACCCATATTGCAGTGGCGCATTTTACACTTTGTCCCCACTACAATAAAAAGTTCAAAATGAGATCAACTAACTGCGTTTTTGTACACTTTGCCCTAACATCGTTAGAATTTGGATGGAAAACCTTATTTTCTTTATTAAAAAACACGAAAATACCCTTGAATAGATTTGAAATCAATTCAGCTGATTTGACTCGTACCGAAAACAAACCATAATTGATTTCTGGTCTAAAAAATTGGACCAGTTCTATAATAAATTATATAATAATAATCAAGTAATTAATAATAGGGAAAATTTCACTTAGCTTCTCTTAAGTTTGCCCGAGTTTCACTTAACTCCCCTTAACTTCAAAATCAACTTGTGAAGTTCTTTAAGTTTGAAAATGTTTCACTTTACCCAATTTCAATTAACTTTTTTGAAAATTCTATTAACTTTTTTCCAAAATAACAAAAATACCATTTTATTGAAAAATTATAATAAAAATAATTTTTGAACCTTTTTATATAATGTTTTCATTGCATAAAATAAAGAATAAAATTCTGTTAATAGTAAAAATAATTTTTAAAATTTTTTTCTTATAATTGTTTTTTAAAAAAATTTTAAAATGATTTTTAAAATCGTTTTTTATTTTTAAATTTTTTATGAATTTTTTTTAAAAAAAGTAATACTAAAATAATTTTTTTATTCTTTGTTTTTGTAAAAAAAATAAGAAAACAAAAAGTTCAAAATCATTTTTATTTATTAATTTTTTTTAATGAAAGGGTATTTTCGGCATTTCACAAAAAATTAACAAAATTTTCAAAAGAGTTATCTGAAATTGGGTAAAGTGGGACTTTTGCAAACTTAGAGGACTCCACAAGTGGATTTTGAACTTAAGAGTAGTTAAGTGAAACTCGGCCATACTTAGGAGTTCCTAAGTGAAATTTTCCCATAATAATATATTGAAACTTTCGAATGTCATAACTCTCTCATCCGAGCTCTGTTTCGGGCTCGAAGTATATCAAATCGAAGAGAATTGAAAAATCAACAACTTTTAAAATATCTGTCAACATATATTATTAATAATTAATCGTATAATTTTTTCAATAATTAAATCCGGATGACATTAATAACTATACATTCGAAACAACAAAATAATATAATAATATAAATGATTGATTAAAATAATATTAATAACATATTGAATCTTTCGAATGTTATAACTCTTTCATACGAGTTCCGTTTTAGACTCGTAGCATATCAAATCGAAGAGAATCAGAAGATTAACGACTTTCAGTGTTTATAATTATTAATATTATATCGAAGCATTTACTGTCAAAGCCTTATTATCTTTCTAAACTTTTGTACTTAGATATGTTGAATGTGTGTTCTTTAATTATAGTATGATATTGTAGTTGAAATATATAGTTTAGCTAGTTTTTATTGCTATAGTTTAATTTCTAATTCATGTCTATATATATATAGTTAATTAATGTAGTTTTTATTGTTTGTGAAATAAACTTATACGCTATCACTTCAAAAAAAAAACTTATACATCATAGTGGACACATGGTTCAATATGTGTCTGCTATAGGAAATTTGGGTCAATAAATAGTGCACTATATGTGTCGGCAAAAATAGACAATGGCCCAACGCATACGTACTGCGTTGGCTACAAAAAACAATAGTTGACGCATAAGTCATACATCCATCGGATATATATATGTGAGTACTTCAAATCTAACGAGTCGATGCCCGCACTGCAAAAATTCAAAAAGAATTAGAAATTGAGCGAGAAGTTATAATTAAGTGTACATAATCAACGAGACATTGAGTAAATAGGCAAAATGTCCAAAGAAGAAAGGAGGACTAAATAACTATTTGAATTAATAGTCAATTTGAATAGGAATAGAAAAAAAATTTAATAAGCCAAATATCCAACACTGGGTCGGCTATAGTCCCATGATATCTCCTACCAAATTAAAGTACTAGTCGGCTCAGGGTTTCAAAAAAACCCTAATCGGCGGCAGGGTTTTTTTGCAGTTTGTACCCTTCGTCCGTGACGATTTGGGTTGTTCGTCGAAAATCGACGATGTCTCACGGCGGCACGGCTCCGTCTGTGAGGGCTTCTAGTACGGCTAGAGTTCGGTGGTAGCTGCGACAACAGCTGACGGTGAAGGAAACAGATCTAGTGGGATGGCAGGAACGGAGTCGAGTGCGGTGGGGCGAGCTTGGGTTGCGACGGTAGATCGGTACTGGGAGGGAACTGGTGTTATATGGCGTCGGTGGGCAGACTCATGTAAGCATACCGAATTAGGGGGTCTCGGCTTGCTTAAGCTTCAATACGTGGGAACCAACGGTTTTGATTGGTTGGTAGATCGGTATTGGGAGGGATATGGAATTATCTGGCGTCGGTGGGCAGACTCATGCAAACACACCGAACTAGGGGTACTCGGCTTGCTTAAGATTCAATACGTCACTTGTGTGTCCTATTGTGATCGGTACTGTAAGGAAAAGAGGGGTCCTTGGTGTCGATGGGTTGATCGGGTTTAACCTAATGTGCTGGGAGAATTTGAATTTTGCGATGCCCATATTGATCGCAGGGTTGATCGAGGAAGCTGGTTAAAGCGGTATGCAGCAAGATCACGGGGTTTCTCCATCAGTATGAGTTAGAGGTCGTGGCTCTGCATGAAGCTAACTGGTTCGAGTCGATTGGTCTCCAGAGCTATCATGGATGCATGTGTAAAGCATTTTGCAGCAAGAGCACGAGGTTTCTCCATCCGTATGAGTTGGAGGCTGTGGCTCTACGTGATGCTAAACAGGTCGAGCTGCACAACTTTAGAGGAATCATTAGCGAACGGTGTTGCGTACTACCCACTATCGGAACATGTGTTACTTGTAATCAAATGGCTCACGAATTGGCCATGTTTGCTTTAACTAACAGTAGCTGTGATTATGGTGAGGGGTCTGTCCCACTAACTTTAACTTCAGCTGTCCGGCTTGATGCCGGGTTAGTTGCTATTTAGTTAATAAAATTCGTTTTTACCTTCAAAAACAATGTGTCGGCTATAAGTGTATATAGCCGACACATTGGTGCCTTACCTAGTACTTTTCGACAATTGGCGAGACATTGTCAAAGTCTCGTGACCTATACCTATAATGAACGTGGTTTTACATAAGGCACATTGCATGTTGGGTTTACAACTTGATGCACAAATGCGCTTTAGCCGACGCATCAAGTAACGTCACGAGTAAATATTTCTCTAGTGTATTGTCAAGAATGATATATATGAATGTGAAATTAAAATTAAAATTAAACAGATCAAAATGACAAACCTTCATATTATATTAGTATTAATCAAATGTGGTCGATTAAGCTATCTTTTACTCATTTACTATTTGTGTTAAATAAATCGGTTACCATTTATTTCAGCCCAAAATATATTCAAGTTCAAATAAAGGGCACTCAGTATTTTAACATCGTCAGGTAAGATAGTGCGTGCTATTTATATTTTAAAAAATAATTTATTTATTAATTCATGCAGTCATTTTTGACCAAATATTCATGACAAATATAAATTGCTACAATAATAAATACAAAAGATTAAGAAAGCATTTATATAGTGCTTTTAATTAGTATTATTTTTGTTACTTGTAGGTAGGTGTTATGTTGCTATAATTTTATAGGACATTTAATGATCATTTTTCTCATCGACGTATTAATAGTTGCTTTAATTCTTAATACAACAATTTTTATGGGACAAAAAATATGAGTTCTTTTCACTTTTAACATTTTTGTTGTTTTGGAAAAAGCAATGACGATATCGAAGCTGTAAATGAATTAGGTGGTTTTATAATTAAGAGCAGTTGATTGAATTTTGTATATATTAATTGTCCATCTGGTCGACACACTGCATGGCAAATCAACCACCATGTTCCCTACCTTCTTTTATATATTTAATTTCTTTCATTTAATTTATTCTACGTGTTATTATAGTTTAGTATCAAAATTCTCCGAACCCCTTTTCGGCTGTTGACTTTTAATGCATGGGATGGGACTAATGCAAATAAATCGCGTGCCTGGATTTCACATTATTCAATCCTCAAACGCACGATCACCAAATTGATGACACGTATTCAAAATATTAGGTCCTAAATTTGACATTTTATTTATTTCATCAAACGTCATAGAAATAGTAATAACGTACAACACAAACACTAACTGCAATAAACAGAACAAGAAACAAACAGAAACGAACCGAATAAATACATTATTACAGTCTCTTATGAAGACCACGATGAGATTCGAACCCGTCTTCTGCTATATTTTAATTTAATTTATCTCAATTTAGATATAAATAAAATCTTTAATCCAAAAGTTATTTCTGAAATTGTTGGACACTGACATATTTAAATTTCCAGCAAACTTAGTTTGGAACAAAAGAGAAATAGATAGTGTTGAAAAGGTCAGTGAAGGTATTAATTTGTTTTGTGTTGTTTGTAATATGAAGCAAGCAAGCGTGTGCGTGCGTGCGTGCGTTGTTGATCGAGGAAGACTTTACAAAACAGACAAATTGGCTTTTTGGAATTTGATGAGTACTAAACGCCAAATCTGTTGGTTCATTTTGTTCAATTGTTAGGTGCCAATTAAAGTCAACTAAGGATGCACTATTTTTATTCCACTAATTACATTACTACTACGTACTAAATCTAATGTTGAATCTTGTACATAGTTTATGTGTCTTCACAGAAAACCAAGTGAAGACCAAGAATATGATATATATATGCTTGGCCGGTGATCACCTGGAGATCTGACACACCTTCGTGTTAAAAACTCTAATTCTTGTTTTTTTTTTTGGAAATTTGAATTGATATTAATCATTTACTAGTGGCGAGAAATTGATGATTCGCGTGGCGTGTGTGTTTGTTTATGTTATGAATTGGAAGCTGTCAGCCCACAGAAAAGGAAAACCAAAATCTAGTTGGTTCCGGTTTTAAAATATTAATTATTAATCACATTTACCTCACTTTTGAGTATATGTATAGAGTATAGACTATAGTGGTTGCCTGATAGATACAGATTAATTAGTGCATACATAATAATTTTGTATCATGAATCGATTGTGACTTTATTGAGATCAATGGGTACGACAATTTGATGGTGTTGACCGAAATCATATGACCGATTTGGTTCATACCATAATCATGCCATTTTTGGTTGATTACATCATATTTATTTGAGAAATTTTGTGTTAAATGTATATTGTATGTAATATATGTATACAGAGGTATATTTAAGTGAGAACCAAGAGTTGCGAGAGAAACCGTGAGAACCACTCAAATATAATGAGGGGCGTGTAATTTTCTATACTCCAGAGAGTAAAATATTACTTGTCGAGAGAAGGGGTGTAACGAGTGATTGAAAAAAAAAAGTTTGTATTTTTATTTTTTTGGTCTGTCATAATAATATTATGAAAATACTGTCATAATGATGAAACTACGGTTATAGAAATACATGACATAATAATGAAAACGGGTGACTTAATAATGTAATACATAACATAATAATGGAAACACAATTTTCACAAGTTCGCACAAGACCTCATGGTTCGCACGAGATCATGACTCTATGTATATATATTAGGAAACCTTTACTGTAATGTGTAAAGTTACACATGAACTCTTATAAATTTTGAATGGAATCTTTTTTAGGGAAAAAACGCGTATATTATTAAGCAACTAATTCAGAATCACACCGAACATCCGAAGCAATAGATGGTAAGACAGATTCCGCGCTATGATCTCAACTACCGTTAGTTAAAATATACCTGACTAATTACTGTTAGTTAAAGTATTTCACGCTATGATCCTAACTACTGTTAGTTAAAGTATCTCCAAAGATGTTCAACTTTACATGTTTAACATCATGCAGAGCTACGACCTCCACCTCATACGGATGGAGAAATCTCGTGATCCTACTACATAAAATTTTATACAGAACTCCATGATATCCCCGAAGACCATTCAAACCGAACCAGCCAGCATCTTATAGGGCCACGACCTCCACCTCATACAGATGGAAAACTCTTTAAACTCTCTACATAACACATTAGACCAGTTTCGTCGATCAACCATGCGATCAATATGGAAATCACGGATCTTTAATAATCCAAATCCTACAAGCTCTTCATGCTTATCAAGGTCAGTCAATCAACGCCAGAGAACTCCAAATCCCTTCTAGTATCAAGTCATCCAACATTGATTGGACATCGGGAAATCGTACTAAGCCCGATCAGATTCTGGTATCCAACTTTATTGCTCCCCCAAGGCACCACAACCACCGACCTCCTTCCCCTCCCTTATTTCGATGTGAACATTGTCCATCCCAACCCCTCGTCCACACATGCCCCTAATTAGTTGTGGAAGACCCTCCCTTTTCCCACAACCCACACCAGTCTCGACCTCCATCCCTCGCCAACCCTAGACCTCCATCGACCTCTCCTCCGCGGACCCCCAGAGACTGCCCACCGATCGCCCGTCCCCAACATGTCAGTCTCTCTTCGCGTCCCTTACCGTGAAACCAACCCCAAATCACAAATTCTACTCGCGACCTCCACCCCTTCAATTTTTCACCGCAGATCACTCTAAATCCCAGACATGCGGAAGCTTCCCTCCACAGTCTCTTAGTCGCGTGCTGATGACAAGCCGCCGTAGACCTCACCAAAAACAGACGAAACCCTAAACGTGTTAGAAATTTGTCACTTTTTCCGCTAGTTTTTAAGAATACTACTTTTTCAGAATGGAATCTTTAATATTAAAGATATTTTTTCAGTCCCATAATTGATATGATTTTTTTTTATAAAAAATATTGATGAGTTAGTTTGCTTAAGAAGTAATGACCATGAAGATGGACATTTTTAGTTTACTTGCCTTGTAGCCCATATTCAGGTGAACCACAAATGGGCTGATCTTACCTGCTTTTGGCAATTTGAAGCCCAAAGTGAGCCCATAAGAAAAATCCTCTCTGTGTGGCAATTTGAATCCCACACTAGACCTTGATTGTGAATTTATATTTTTAATTAATTAGTTTTAGGAGAGAAATAAATATTTTTATTTGTTACCAAAATCAAGACATTGATTTATTGGTAACTTCATTTACCACTAAAGTCAATGTTAGCGTAACTTATGAGAACACAGTTGTCGACTTCATCTACAATTTTTAAAATTTTAAATATGTAGATACATTTGAGACTTCATATTCATAACATTTAATTTTTGTTCTTTTTTCGCTAATAATTTACTCTCTCCTTAATTGTGTCTGGGACCAAACATCTCTATTTTTTTAGTCAAATACAACCATACAAGTCATGAAAAGAGGATAACTGAAAAGTTTATTTTCTCTGCCAATGAACCAAATCACAACTAAAAATAATAACAATATGATAATATAGACTCTTTTGTATTATTTTAACCATCATGTGATCATGTCTCACCATCTTACTTGGAATGTTTACTTGGATTAGTTACTTAATAATACAAGTGTTTTGAGAAAAATATACTCTTTTATTAAGAATGAAAATTCATGATTCAAAAAAGGGTGGTGTTGAAAATTTTAAATTATTACCAAATAAAAAAACAATATAATATAAGGAATCTAAAGTAAAAGGAAAAAAGAATTGTAAAAACTGTAGTCACGGGATTGGTGTTCTCTTCCCTTATACTCTCTTACAGAACACTGTCCACGGAAAAGAACACAAAAGAGAAGGACAAGTAATGGAACCGCCTAGAGTGCAGACCTTTGAGGTTGAAGATGAACAAGACAAGGTCATCAATGAATGGTACGCTTCAATATTGCTCCTTTTGCTTTCTACTGTCTATTTATGTCATTCATTTGATTAATTATGCATGCTCTTGCAGTTGTTCTTGCTGTTATGACTGCTCACAGAACTTGTTCGATTACTTGTGCTGCAACTTCTGTTAAACTTCAATCTCTGCTATTTTCCATTGCTTTTCTTACTGATTAACTATGGGATGAATTTGAAAGCCCAAACACATTATCTTTGTCAGGTATTTCTCTAAGAAATATTGTAAAATGATGTAAGCTTACTTCAAGTTTGAGTGTTTCTCAGATCTCTTAATTATGTTGCATTGGCTATACATGAAGATTAATTCTCGAGTGTTTCTTGACTGTCCTTTTATTTTTTGCGTCCTTGAATTGGATAAAGGATAAGGGAAACTGAGTTTGTATGAGTTTTGGTGGCAGAAACATTTTATTGAGGTTTGTAATGATAAAATCATATGCATTGGATTGGATACATGAATAAATGTTTAGCGAGTCCTGAAATTAAAGAGGAATTGTTTGTTGGTTTCTGGCCTTGCGCTCGTCCGATAGCAGCATGGCGAAGCGCGCGAGAGCTTGTGCATTAGTCTCTCTTCCCTCGACTGCATTGTATTTGCCCGTGTCCGTATCCACAGACGACACTGGCTTCTTCAACAGCTCCTCCCCAATCTGCACCAGCCTCTTCAGGTTCTCTGGTGTCGCCACATCCAAGGAATTCTCATTGCCCGTCAAGTTTGTTTCCTGTGGATCATACCTCAACCCTCAATTAACTAAACATACTCTAGCTCTAGTCATTTCTGTGAACACGAAAGAGCAAGTATACTATACCTGAATCCGAAGGTAGTTTTGTTGGGAGTCATTGTTCTGAAAGCGGACAGAAACATGGTAATCGACCAAGTCAGCGCTTGCGTTTGCACATATGTCAAGCAATGGCATGTTGAAATCACCGAGAACCCAACTCATGAGACCCCATTTGGATGCAGTCTCTGCATTGTACTTCTCCTCAAACCTTGCCTCGCCCGTGCCTAGAGACACCACCAGCATATTCTCACCAGCCACATCTGTGGCCTTTCTTGACTTCTTCATCTCCTTGGAAGCATGGCTTATGGCTATCATTGTCTGCACATTAATCCACTTCACATATCAAGAAATCCAAATATATGGGATCATCCTTTGGTATTTGCTGCTTCACAAAATCCACGTCTTTCAGATATAGAACTCTAACAATCATGCATGCTTACCGGATTGTTTGCAGCAACGCCCCCATCAATAAGATCGAAATTGCGAGTCTTCCCATTCGAGGGATCTTTGGTCTGGAAATGGTGGGCGGGAAGGAAGGTGGGAGCTGCAGAGGTGCTGATGCATACATCTGCGAGCCGTGCATTCTTCAGAGCATTACCTTCAGCCTGGACACTCAAAAATCTAAGATCAACAAACTATAGGCCCCCTTTCGACAGATGGGAATCAAGTGGCAGTACTAGGTCACCCTTCTACACAAGGGTGGATCTTTAACTCATGACTATGTATCAATCTTAAGGACTTTTAAGAATCAATAGTTTAGTACTGTCTTACTTCATCGTAGCATAGTCAAGCCTAAATCTTGATACACAACAATACATCCTCTAGTAGTTAGGAAGAATTAGGAGACAAACCTCGTTGGTGGAGAAGACGACGGGCTGAACAAGCTTGATGTCGTAAGCGGGAATGATAACGTTGGTGAGAGTCTGATTGAGGGTGAGCTCGCCCAGCTGCTCCGTCAGCAATGTCCGGAGGTACTTCCCATCGTACTTTGGGCCCATCATCATCCCCAGCATACCTGTAGTTGAACCAATCAACCCTTTCCTGCAAAAACACACACATAGGAATGAAACAGTTAAAACCCAACATCAGAAACTCAAGTGACATTAAAAGTAGCAGGCACCTGGTTTGAGGGAAGATCTTGGGGCAGTTGTCAAGGTAAAAGGCGTTGATGTCCTTGGCGGCGTACATGGGTCTCTTGTCCTTGTTAGGAGCGGCAAGCATGGCAGTCACAAGCCCTCCGGTGCTTGTTCCTGCAATTATGTCGAAATAATCTGCAATTCTCGCACTCACACCGTCCAGTTCCTTTACAAACACACAAAACACAAAAACATTAGGAATTAGGATTAATCTAAAAACAAGTAGGAGAAGAGATATATATACTTGAAGCTTGGATTCAAGAAAAGCAAGGAGAGTGCCGGGAATGATGCCCTTGATGCCTCCACCGTCGATGCTCAGAACAGTCACCATTTTTCCACCGGAGAAATTAGCTCGACCCATTTCTTAACTTTATTAGTCCTCTATTGGTGGTGGTGGCTTAATAATTATGTGCAGCTCTCTTTTCTGGTGCTCTATTTATAACACCTCATAATTAAACTACCAATATAATAATAATAACACTTGACTTGACGCTTTCAGGGATAATTATTAAAGATAATGTTTAGCTTTATTTCTTTTTTAAAGTTAATGGAATAATTATATCTGTACAATGTAAATGTTTAGCTTTATATTTTAATGACTTCACTTCTGTTTATTTGTGTGATGGGCATGCGATGTGATAATACGGAGGCTGCGGACATCATTTTCATTTTCTGCAGACTTTATTGATTCCATAACTTTTAAGACACCAGTCTCCTTTGAATTGGTCAATCACGTGAATCAGTTTTTTCGTTTTATCTACTTAAAGAAAAATATATATATATATCATTCTTTAGATAAAAACCTTATACTATACTCGATTTTCATTTAACTTTCCCAAAAAATAAAAATGGTCTGTGAAGTTGTTGACTTTGACACTTATACTAACGCATTAATTCTTGGTCATGTGACCCTCACATGAGTGCTATATTTAATGGAAATGTCAATAATACCCTCAAATAAAAAATTATTTGAAAATCTAAAAAGACAATTTTACCTTCAAATGAATAATAATTAAGAATAATTCCACTTAAGTCACCACAAAAGTTTGTAGTCTCACTTATGTCACCATAATTCTAATTTAATTTTTGAATTCACCACAAAAATTTGTAGTCTCATTTAGGTCACCACAATTCTAATTTAATTTATGAGGTCACCACAATACATACCACTTTTATTATTCGAGTGAGCTACGTAAAAATTGAGTATAATACATGAGAGCTAAGTGAAGTTTGCGTGAAATTGAATAGGCGGGGCTTCTATAATAATCATATAAATCATAACTAAGTGATTATAAAATTTAAATTTATTTATTATTCATAAATTTTGATGTCTATCCTAAATTTTATAGTTGTATAAAAACCAAAAAAAAAAGTAACTGCGTGAAAAACATTTAACAGTTTATTATGATTATAGAATCGACCAAAATAATGAAAACCCTTTACTCGAGTTCCAATCTCGTGCCACACGCATTTGAATTGTTTATTTCAGGACCCTTGACTATCTGTGTGTGCGTGCCTTTATTCCAATAAAAACTCAAAAAGAATGCAATATTTAGTATTGATGCTTTTTATTTATTTATCAGCAACTACTGTTGATACATTCAATGTTTGCATCAAATGCGTCAATTTCTTCAATAAACAAACGCGTGGAATTCTAAGGATAGGATAAGAAAGTGAGTTACAAATAGGTGTGAACGGGGCAAAAAGTGAGGTACCTATCAGATTCAACTATACTAACCTCATTGGAGCTACCTACTATTCAAAGTATACTTACAGAGCTCTTAGTCAACTATGTTTCTATAAATTTAAATTAAATTACTATTTGATTGAAAATTCAATACTTTAACACGTTAAATTCAAGTTTTCAAAAAATACCTACATACATTATAAAATTAACTGCGTAAATATGATTTGCATTTAACCACACTTGATTATTTTTTATATTTTTAATTACATTATATTCTAAACTTATCATTTAGCCAATTCTCATCCTGATCACAATAGGATTCGAAACCAAGACCTCTCCACTAATGTGAGATTCAAACCGTTGCGGTATTTCTTCAGAGTCTATTAATCCACTTAATAAATAAAATTGTTTTGTTATTCTTTATAAAATGTGGTGTATAACTGGTAGACAAAATTACGATAGAAATAGTGCCATCCATTAGATGGTTTAAATCAACGATTATAATAAATATCCCATTTTTTAAATGAAATAATACTTAAAAGGGTAATATAGTAAAACAATACCCTAATTTATTATTAAAACCCTAATCCCCTTTCATAGCCATTAGCCACCCAACATCTTTATACCCTCTCAGCATCGCAAAACGAAGCCACCTCTCTTCAGATCGCGACAATCCGAGCTTGACGGCGGCGATTCCAGATCTGTCGATGCCGACCGTCTACCCGTCACGCTCCAGTCGTCGGCTTCCGATTTGTACCGTTTGGGGATGAAACCACCGCGAAATTGCAGCCACCGTCAAAACACGAGCCGTCGACTATACTCATACCTTCTCTACGGTGAGTGTTTTATCGAAATCATAATTACAATTATATATATATATACACTTGTGTGTGTCTTCTCTGTAAAAGTATTGAATTCATTTGATTTGTGTTAAAATCATAATTCAGTATATATATATATACTTGTGTGTGTCTCTGTAAAAGTATTGAATTCATTTGATTTGTGTTAAAATCATAATTCAGTATATATATATACACACGCGTCTTCTCTTCAATATTATTTAGGATTGCACTTATGCATTAGCTTATTGTTATTGTATTGGTTTGTTTTGGTATAAATTTTCGATTTGAGAAGGTTAATTGTTCATTTAAGCTATATGAGACAATAAGATTGGTACAGTTTGGGGATGTAATTTACAGTTATAAGATAAGGTGCATAACTGGTGAAAGACCTAAAGTTTCATTTGAATTGTGCTTTATATGACTACAAATCTCTGTTACATATTCATTTGGTGAACATGTGTTTTTTTGATTAATTAGATTTTGTTTCATTTACTGTGTTTTCATAGTTTGGTTACTTTTGATATTGATTTGGATTTTTTTTGTTCACATGCAGTGGCCTCCCAATCAGTAATAAGGATGATATGATTACTCCGGTTCATAAAATGTATTTTATTTTGGCCCTAATTGCTCGTTGAGAATTGATGAAATTAGTTTATGATATGATTTTAAGAATTTTTACTACTCAACTTCAAATTTTATGTAACAATTAATAAAAAAATGAAATTACTATAATATAGTGAAAACATGTCATTTCAACGCTCAAAACATACCAAAAATGAACTTATGAAACGATGAAACATATCATGAATTCATGAAATGAAGCATATCATGGACTCATGGTTTCATGAAACATATTATGAGCTTATGAAACAATGAAACATATCATAAACTCATGGTTTCATGAAACATATCATGAGCTCATGAAACGATAAAACATATCATAAACTCATGGTTTCATGAAACATATTATGGGCTCATGAAACGATAAAACATAAACTCATGGTTTCATGAAACATATTATGAACTCATGAAACGATGAAACATATCATGAACTCATGATTTCATGAAACATATTATGAACTCATGAAACTAAATCATGGGTGAACTCATGAAACCAATTTCATGACTTGACAAATTTGATCTCGATAAACTATAAAACTAAAAGTATTAATGACTGAAATAATTATTCATTAAAAAATTTGGAAAAATTATTAAATAAGGAAATTAGATTGTTGTGTAAAAATACTAAATTACCCCTTTGTTGATGTCAAATGACCAAAATAAATTAAGAATTAATTCATAATTACATTAATGAGCCATTGATGAGTCAGCGTAAATCTCATCCATTGATTACACCATCCAACGATTGGTGGGTGTTCTAACATTTGTATAGTAAATATGAGTTTGTACTCGATTACAACCCTATAAGAAACTCTAATACCTAACTTAAATCATAATGGGCTAAATGAGCCTATATTAATATTGTTTAACAACTCACTCAAAGTCAAATCGGTTATCAATCATCAAATTGAACTTAGAAAAGGCTTTATAATCAGGATATTTACCTAAAACACAATTATATTAATAATGTTCTATTTACCTATTATTCTAATAAGAACATTTCATCTTTTTGAATATTTAGGCTACAAAATCATGGTCGGTGCTACAAAGTTTTCAGTGCTCATCTTTAATTTTTCATTCATTATTAGAATTCAAGAGATGAAAAAGATAAAAAATTATAAATATATGGCCTCTCTTCATTTTTCATCAATCTAAAATTCAAGATTTATCGTGTTCTTGTTCTCACTCTTCTACAATTCTTCTATACAAAAGTTCGTTCGATTGGTGATAGAGAAAATTTTTAGTTCAAATGTGCGTGAACTAGACATTTGGTCTAAGCCGTTAGTTCGGAGTTATTGTATCATGTGATGTTTACACTCATTGATTTCAACACTCGAGGGAGATCGAGCACACTTTAAAGAAATTGTCAAACGGTTTTTGACTATTTCTTTACGGTGTAGAACTTTATATTAGGGTAAAATGTTGAATTATAATTTACAAGTTTTGTTATTGAATTTTATCTTTAAATATACGAAACTTGTTGATGATTTTATTATTATTTCCCAAAGTCTTAAAGTGTATTATTTATAAAAAAATATTTAACAGGTTGCGAAAGTTTAATGGTTTATAATTTTTCTCTATTTTGATTTACTAATAAATTGGTTTCTTTTGTAAAAAAATGGAAAACAAAAACAAAAAAGTGTGGATGGATATGATGGAACTCTTGCCCTAAACCCCGATATGATAAATGTCGCACAAATGACTATGTCATTGGGCTAACATGGCAACATGATTGCAGTTGGGAACGTATCTGAGTGACAACCACAATAACATCGGTGTCAGTTCCAGTAAATCATGTTAAATGGCCTAAGAAACTTCATGGCTTGAATTTCAAGAGGTGGCAACAAAAAATGTTTTTTTACTTGACTACACTGAGTAAATCATGATTGCTACCCGAGGAAGCACCAAGGTTGCATTAGGGGTGTGCACAGTTGGATAACCGAACCGAACCGAACCGATCAGTTCGATTATTGAACATTCGTAACCGAAAACCGAACCGATGGGGGTCGGTTCGGTTCGGTTATAACCGAATAACCGACCGGTTATGGTCGGTCGGTTGGTCGGTTAACCGATTGAACAAATGGGCTTTTACATTTTGGGCTTTTACTCTTTCACATTCATACAAATACAAATATACAATGATACAAAACCTAATATAAACCAAGCATCAATATTGTCCGAACCGAATAATAGAAAGTATCGGTTATAATATTAACCGAACCTAATACAAAACCTAATACAAACCCAATTACTTTATTATTATTATTATTATTATAATATTAATAGGTTTTTAAGTTATTTTTTTTATTATTATAATTTATATTACTGAATTTATAATTATAATTATAATTATAATATATAATATAATTATAATTATAATATATAATTATCATCGGTTATTCGGTTCGGTTCGGTTACGGGCGGTTCCCGGAGTCCCGTAACCGACAACCGAACCGAATAGGGGTCGGTTACATGGCATAACCGAACCGATTTAACCGAGTTAATCGGTTCGGCTACCGATTGGTTCGGTTTCGGCTCGGTTCGGTTCAGTTATCTCGGTTACGGTTTTTTTGAACACCCCTAGGTTGCATGAGGATGAAATTTATTCTCAAGTGCTAATAGTATTCAACACATGGAAAAACTATGATTACTTGTGTGAAAACTATATACTAAATAGTTTATGTGATGCATTATATGATGTGTATAGTGCAAAAAAGAATTGTCACGAAACTTTGGGATTTTTTTATCGTACAAATATAAAACTGAGGGAGCATATGCCAAGAGTTTATCATGGGCCGTTTCTTAGAACTTAAAATGGCATATTCAAAAATCATAGTGAGTCAAATGCACAGTTTGTAGTTGATCATACACGAAAGGGGTAATTACAAATCAGTACACCCACCGAAACCTCATTTCAGGATCGGTACCCCAAATTTGATTTTTTTTTCTTGATCCCCCAAGTTTAAAACGTTAACACTCTGGTCCAAATTCAGTTAAATTTAACACTAATACTGTTCATATCTTTTTTAATACCCAAAATGCCCCTGATATAATTTATACATGATATAATTATTTTATAATTGTGAAATCACCATTTTACCCTCATTTGTACACAAACTTAACTTAAGTTCAAGGGTAAATTAGTACTTTCAAATAACAAAATTAAAAAATTTAATGTAAGTGAAATGTCTATAGTACCCCCTTCTTCAACCTCTCATCTCCCTTTCTCACTCTCACTTTCTCCTTCATTTGAAAGCCATGTTCTGCAAATCAGAACCCACTTTTTGGGCGTTTGTTTTCTGGAATTAGATTGAACAAACAACGACCTGCTCGCTGCAAATCGGTGCCGTCAAAGCCTGGTCACGATGGAAGCTTCGCTCTCCCTGGCCATGGCGTTTATAGATCTTGTTTTTGTCTCCTCCGGCGAGGCGGTGATGGAGTCGAGCTTCTCCTTCGTGGATGCCAAATCGGATCTGTTGACGCCAAATAAGGGCCGTCAACGTCGTCGCCGTAAAGAAACGAAGTCGTTGAAGCCTGGTCATGACGCAAGCTTCCCTCACGCTGGCCATGACGTTTCCCGATCTGGTTTTTCATCTCCCCCTGCGAGGCTCGTGATGGAGTCGAGCTTCTCCTCCGTCGACCCAAAATTAGAGCCATGACGCCAAATAAGAGTCGTCAACGCAACGAAACGGAGCCGTCGAAGCCTGGTCTTCGCTCACTCTGGCCATGGCGTTTCCAGATCTGTTTTTTCGTCTCCTCCGGCGAGGCGCGTGTTGGAGTTGAGCTTCTCCTCCGGCACCGTCGAGGAACTGGCTATTCTCCGAGCTAGGCGGCCAAATTGAAACCCAGCTGCAATCTGGGACTCTCATTTACTGAATCTTCAAAAAATCCACGGCAAAAACATAAAAATTAAGATTATTGAATAATATTTCATTTGTTGTTTTATTTTGTATATTGAATATGCAATTAAAGAACTCAAGTTTAATTCATTCATGGGTTTCTGGTTACAATTTAAGAACTTAGAGAAGAGAAAGAGATGGATAAGAGGTAAGAGAAGGTTGAAGATGTGGGCAAAAATGTAATTTCAAAATTTATTTTTAATTTTCCCTTATTTATTATTTTGTTATTTGGAATGATTGATTTGCCCTTAACACTTAAGTTTGCTTTGTTATTCATGTGAGGGTAGAACGGTCTTTTTACATTTATAAGAGTATTATTTGAAATTTGTGTATGAAGGGCATTTTGGACTTTTTACAAGGTACATCAGTTAAATCTAACAGAATAAGACTGAAGTGTTAATGTTTTAAACTTGGGTGATCGAGAAAAAAAATTTCAAACTTGGGGTACCAATCCTGAAATGAGGTTTCAGCGGGAGTACTGATCTGTAATTACCCCTACACGAAATAAATACTGAGGGAATGCAAATAAGTGAGGTCCTATAGAAACACAAAATCAACATTAGATGTAATCGAGTAGTTTAATGCACGAGTGATTCGATTGATGAAAATAAGACTAAACATACTTTTAGTAATGAAAATGACATATGTTCAATGATTATGATAGTAAGGGGATGGATGAATTGACATTCTTTGCCAGAAACAAGAGTAATATTTGATTATCAGTAGGGGCATTGTCAATACTATAATCAATATAAGGAATATGCGAAGGCTTTTGTTGTGAAGTTTAATGCCACAAATAAATCTCATACTCAGCACCACTAAGAATGACTGAAGTAGGAGCTTGTTTGCTAAAAGTGGATGAGTCATCAACTTTTGCACCACATAATCTACATGCGAGTGAAAATTTGAAAAACCAATAAGCCCATAAAATTGTCTCCTTAGTATGTCTAATTTCTGTGGCAATGAATACAATCAATTTTTTGTACCTGATAATTGCCATTTTGTCCTCCTTCTTGACTTCCTCCCCCACCACGACCCCTCGTAGAAGTACCCGAGTAGGTTGGAGCAATATGGGAGGCAAGAGCTAATGTATCAACCATAAAATTCTTATGTTGAGGGACAGTAGAGGATACACTCAACAATGGTGCGAAAATACCTTGTAAAGTGAGGATTGTGGCATTGCCCGAAATCTGATCGGACACAAACGACCATTCCCCACCTTCTTCGTCATCCTACCCATATTCAGACTCAAACGTCACATTTTCCGCTTTGATATGCAATCACTTGAAGCAAGTCCAACAACCACGCATCGTCTCTTAAGCTTGTCCATTAGTATCATATTGTCTTTTACACCAGACTCTTCAATAACATGAATCTCGGGGAGGGGATAGGGGCTTCCATCACCTACAAACAGTGTGTATGCCATAAGTATGAAATCCATAAAATGAAACACATGAACTATCATCCCACGACCATATAAATCACCATGTTACTCATATAACATACTGTTACCCATATAATATATACCCACCATGAAATAGTCAGTCTCAACCATAACATTACAATAACATCAAATACTCATTAGTAACTCCACAAATACCAACAATGTATTCTACATATACCATATGAACTCCATCTAAAACCTCATGACACCACGAACACAATCTTATAAACAAAAGATACACTTACTGTTTCCACCCATATACCTTTACTCGATAAACTCAATCTTACCATGACAACCCACACACAGACCTAAGACATACACAAAAAATAAAAATTGCCTGACCATGACAATCACACATACATCCCCATGATAAACTGAACAATTATAAATTGACGAGTTCTTTAGTACTAATTTCACAAACTCGACTGATGACCTAAATCGATAAAAAAAATCCGACAACAACTATACAAATCATAACTTAAGACGAAATTATAATACAACCCGCCAAAACTTAAATCACTCATATGATCATACACAAACCAACTCTTTACTCCATTACCAAACCCTATTCACTAAGTTGTTAGGACGACGCGTGAAGCGAAAACGCCGTGTTCTGATTTCCACGTTCAAGTGCAAACCGGTAAGTACCGGGGCGACTTTTACGGGACCAAATACGGATCTCTCAATTGGACATTCCGCACTCTCTTTTCCGACACGGCTCAAGAAAGTAAATGCACACATAATGAAAGAATCTAAATTATCCTAAGCACACAACTACAACTACACTACCACTAATGCAAGAAAAGTAAATGGTGGGAGCGGATGGTAGATAGTTGGTTAGAAGTCAAGGATTCGAGCGCCTAGGAAGCTGAACATTACGGCTTACTAATGATCTATAGAGAATTAAGTAACAAGCATGCAATTTGACAATGGGCCTATGCCTTAAAATACCACATACGCCTCTCGGCATTGGACATGACCTAGTTTCGGGTCAATTTTACCCTCTCGGGATCAAATACGACTTACCACCACAAAAAGCACGACAATCTTAGGCCAAGGGTTGTATATGGGTGTCTTGACCCGGTCTCGAACCCTAACCATCAAAACTATCTAGGTCTGTTGCCACCCGTCCCTCTCGAGACCAGTGTAACAACCAATGCTAACTATCTGAGGGTGTCAATTCAAGATAGCCATAACAATCACACGATAGAATACATTAACACAAGTATACTCAAAACTCTTTTCTCAATAAATCAAAAGTTAACCGTTAATCTAAATATTATCAAATTACTAGTTCTTAGCGGTGAATCAAGTGAAGAACCTATGCCATAAATACTAATCTCGCATCTCGAAATTGAGATTGTCCTAATCCCAAGTCACTTCTTGCTCTCTTGGGTTCGAAGTCAACTCAAAACCACATTTGTTCGACAATGATCGACTAAGGGTCGTGTCGAGGAGTCAAAACCCAGTTTCTAATCTCTAACCCTCGGTGGTTCCTAGGTCCGGGACTATCTGTCCCTCTCGAGATCAGCTTATCCCCCTAAACATGCATTATAAATGGACAAAATAGAATACACGCATGCAATTAAGGAAAACCATAAAACCCTATCATCAACCTAAACGTAATACCTCAATAAAATAACATCAATCTATACAAAATTCTTGCTCCCATGACCTAGGGTTTTAAGCCCCAAATCATGGTGCTCAAGTATTCACATACAAGAAATAGCTAGATTCGAGATAAATAAAGAAAATTACAAACCCAAACCCAAAAACATGGGTGTTGGGAAGCTCAAAACCCTCAAATCTAGCTTCTCATTTCATCCTCTTGCCTCCTCTTCGCTTTCCCATGGTGGTGGTGTTGGAAACACTACATTGGAGCACAAAAAATGGTCTCCAAGGGAGGGCTTTGGAGCTCTCTCTCTAGAAAAGCTTGGGAGGTCGAAACCCTCAAAGCCTCCAAGTGTGGGTGCTGAAAAGTGGAGAAAAGATACTGAAAAATTAGGGTTTGTGCACTCTGAGTATCAGTTATGGCACTTAGTCAAAGTCACGATCGTGACTCGCCCTTTTTCAATTGCCGTCGAAATGACGCTTATATCACGATCGTGACCCCTCCTGGTCACGATCATGACTCCCTTTTTTTCTCAAGTCACGATCGTTGTTGGAATCGTGCCTCGCCACAGGTTTAGGGGAAAATTATATTCGATTTGTCACGATCGTGACTCTCCAAGTGATGGTCGTGACTCGCCTCTGTTGCCTTGTCCCAATGATGGCTCGGCGTGAATCTTGAACTCGATCTCGTTGCTTCGACCGTAAGCCTCGTCGCATTCCTTTGGCACGATAGTTGTGGCTCGTCACGCTAGTTCATACATTCAATATCAACTACATACCACACTATACAAACCTCCACCTCCACAGTATAAAACGAGTTTAACCGAACAGTTAATTCTTAGTGGACGCAAATCACATACACACTACTTTTGAATTATAAACTACCCATGACAAAATTACAAAATTGTCCTTAAAGTCATTACAATGACAAAGAACATGTCACTTAATCAACTATTTAAACGCATTGCCATCATATCCACAACAACCTCATCAGAATCGTCGATCATATTTCTCAACAAACTATCTATGTCCGCAAGTTTGCGTTTAAAACCCAAGTTTTCTACTAATCGTGATCCTTATAACTAAAGAATGTTTAACAATTCTTTTTACCTAACATTTCATGTAGCGCGGTATCATCACGAGTTGTTATTAAGCGATACTTCCACATAAACCTCTAGGTTTACAAAATCTCACTTACATCCCCCAAATTATAAATGTAAATGTGAGACCCATTATGTTTACAAAAGTCCCACTTAACCCCACTCCGTTATTTTTTTTGAAAATTATGTTTAACTTTTTTGGAAATGACAAAAATGCCCCTGTATTAAAATAATTTAAAAAAATTATATTTTGAAATAATCAATAAAAACTAATTTTTTAAAAAAATTTTTCTGAAAAATATTAAATTTGAAAAACGGTTTTTAAAGATCGTTTTTTATTTATAAATTTTTTTATACTAAAATCAGTATTTATTTTTTTAAAAAAGTTTAAAACTATTTTTTTTTAATTTTCAAGTAAAATGACATTTTCGTCATTTTCAAAAAATTAACAATATTTTTAAAAAAAAAACTAACGAAGTTGTTTTAAATGAGAATTTTGTGAACTTAAGGGGCCTCACAGTTACCATTTATAATTCGGAGATGTGAGAATTTGGAAAACCTAAAGGGGTTTATGTGGAATTACCTGTGTCGTTGAACGAAAACTTTAAAACTCAATTGTAATAAACTACACGGGATGAGATCGGCTACAAACCACTTCTCTGCTACAAATATTAGAACTAATAATATCCATTTGATTAATTAAATCAATGGTCCTAATTAAAAGCATTATCCACTAAATGAAACAAATAGAATAAAAATTAAAAGGGTAGTCTATGAATATGATACCCTAAGCCTATTTGCAATTCCTCCACCCAAACGATTGCAGCGCCGCTCCTCTATGATCCCATCCAGGCAAAACGACCTCCAAGCGGCGGCGGCTCCAGAGAAAACGGCGAAGGTGAGGATGCAGGCGGACGATTTGCTTCCCCACCCTCACAAATTGCGATTCGCAACGCCGCTTCGGCTCCACGATCCAATCCAGACGGATCGACCTTCCAAGCGACGGCTCCAGCTCTAGACGACGACGGTGTGGATGCAGGCGAACATGAGGATGCTGACGGCTCCTGACTGGACGGACACTCGACCCTGATTCAAGTTTGTCCACCGTGCGTCTTGGCCAGGATGACGCCGAGCTTGCGGTGGATCTTGTCCTCGACGGCTACGATGATTTAATCCAGGTGATGGTGGCGGCTACACGAAGGCGGTGGGTTCAGCGGTTCTGCTCAGTTCTTTGGGGATTGGATCGGCCTCCCTATTGGAGCCCACTGCCCACCAGCGTGGTAACCCGTGATCTGAACGTTCATTTTCAGATACAAAATACGGTGTCTTCATATATACTATTACACATTAAAGCATTCCAATTGTCAAAATTGTGTCCTGAATCTCAAGATTAGGGTTTCATTGATTTATCGGGATGCCAAGTTAATCTGGTGTTTTTTTGGTTCAATATGCAATTTCGTGAAACCATTTTGATGAATCAAACAGTACATGATTAATTGATGTATGATATTTTGGCTTTCTATTAATCATCATAAATTGGTTTGTGGATTTTGATTTTGTTGTTGGTCATCATTGTATTAGTTCACCAAGGAAAAAACAACTAGATCATTTATAAATAAATTTGTTTTATCGATTTGATGAATTTTTATTTAATTGTGGTTATTTTATCAAACCGTTTTAAATTTAGTTTTTTTGTTTTTATTCTGGCTTTGTTTTGTTTGGAGTTTTATTTTTTCTGCAACTTTGCAAAGACACTGATCTATATGATAGAGCAATAATCAATTTTATTCGTGTGGTATGTGATGAAACATATTCGATGAAACATATTCGATGATGCATATTCGATTACACATATTCGATAACACATATTCGATGAATCATATTCGATGACATATATTCGATGAAATATATTCAATGAAACATATTCGGTGAAAGACATTATATGAACACATTATATATGGAGCCGATTTGATGAAGCCGATGAAACCAATTTGATGAAACCAATTTATGAAAATCGAGAAAACTAATTTAATGAGACCGACTAAATAAAACGCAGGTAACAATAAAAAAATATAATAGATTCAATAGAACAATTTAAGTGGAAGATGAGATTGTTTTAGTCGAACCGATGACCCTACTGATTAAATCGATAAAACGGTTTACAAGCGAGCCGATCAAACCATTACAATGAATCGATATTGAAAGATATTTAAGTAAGAAAATAATATTCAAAATAATCTATTCAACTTAAGAAATTATATTCAAAATAAATAGAGGTATAGAAATACGTTTATACTCTTCTTGTGGTGTAAAACGACCTAAAGAAATTGACAATTAATTTATATTTACGATAGTATACTATTAATAATTCATCATTAAATCTCACCGTTAATTGTTTCATAACAGTTTAGATGCGTTCTAAAATTTGTAGCAAAACAATATGTTTGCTCTTGACGCAGACCCTAATATTAAAGTATTAAACTGCTGATCACTCTCACTCACATGATCTTGTGCTTGTCTCATTCGGTCCTTGTAGCAAATCAAACACCCGGAGAGGAGTTGAAATAAAATGGTTGTAATTGTAATGGGTACGGGTATGGGATGGGCTAAGGCCCAATCTAAATTGCAGCCCATCTTGTTGTTAACGAGGCCCACGTGGGTCCCGAAATAGAATCCGATTCCGCCATTCCCGGTCGTCGGAGCTCCAGAATTTTTTGTAGCATGACATGGTGCACTGTGAGGTCAACTCCTTTTATATTTTTCCCGTCACGATCTCTTCATCATCATCATCCTCCACGCTTCAGCTTCAAGCTTTTTAATAGAACCAGAAACCTAATCGGTCTCCGGAGCTTACCGTTGACCTATCGTTGCTCCACGCATCTTCCTGCTGCCATGGCTGAATCTGATTCCAGGTCCGATTTCATTTTCAAATTCAAGTGGGGATTTTATTTTCCATTGACCATTTGTGAATTCATGTCGATAGGTTGGGTTCTGCAGAACCTGCTTTTGCTGAAATCATCGTTGTGCGTCACGGAGAAACTGCGTGGAATGCGGATGGTAGAATTCAGGTTTTTGTTTCGCTATGATAATGTTTTCGACCTTTTGCCTTGCCTCTGATTTGATTCAAGTGATATCAACAAGATTGCGTTTCGTGTTTGTTTGGTTAATTGTTCATGGAATTTGTAACTGTGCCTTTGGAACTGACTTATTTAGTTGGCTTGGATTCAAATTGTTCAAACTAGTAGCTTAAAATCAATTTGAATTGTGGCGCGTTAGAATTACTAATGTTGATTAATTTGTAATTCATGCTTAGTTACATAGGTGATTGGGAGTATCTCTTCAATCTATAATGATACATGAATTCTTTGCGGCTAGAAGGGGTAAATATAGTTTCTTTGGGTTCGAATGATGAGCTTGGTAGGTTACTAATTCATTATATGCAGGGACACTTGGATGTTGAATTGAATGAGGTTGGGAGACAGCAAGCAGCAGTGGTAAGTTGTTGAATGCATTGCTGCTTATGTTTTTCCATCCTTTTCTAATGCCTGATGTATCGCCATTTGCTTTTTTCCCCTGAAAGGTAGCTGAGCGACTGTCCAAAGAACCTAAAATCTCGGTTGTATACGCATCTGATTTGAAGCGAGCTTCGGAGACGGCACGAATAATTGCAACCAGTTGTGGTGGGCTGGAGGTATGAGTTCCGAGTAACTTGTTTGAAGTTGTATATGTTCTAAGAACCGGTAGTGGTATGCGTATCAGTAGACGTGTATGATGCAGAACATTATAAGAGTCTTCATATTTTTCAGAATTGACTTGACGGTACTTACAGCAACATTTATAGGGCACGTTTTGACAATGTTTTTAACTGTAACTTATTTTGCCAATCACTTGGAATTTACCTACTTGTGTGTGAGTGTGATTGCCTGATCTTTTTCCCCTAGGAATGAATGTTATGTACTTTCCAGTGAGTGTGGTTCTCATCTGGAAAGTAGAACTTTCTTACTTAAATTTGTTTTCTGCATTGTTTTTAATGTGTGAATTTTAGGTTATCGAAGATCCTGGCCTAAGGGAAAGGCATTTGGGGGATCTTCAAGGTCTTGTACTACGCGAAGCAGCCAATCTTAGTCCTAGTGCTCACAAAGCTTTTCTTTCTCACAGGACGAAGCAGGAAATTCCAGTATGTACTCTGTTTGAATTTGTAGTTCCTGCCATTCAGAAGTTGAAATTAACCTACTTTTTCTTTTCTCTGACTCGGTGAGACCTAAACCATAGAACCTCTTGTTGCCTGTGCAAAATTCCTGTGCTTAAACATTTATTGCACATAAAAATTGCTGTTAAAAATGATTAGTGGAATTGTGGAAAGCATAATGTAATGTCCTACTGAAACAATTTAGTCACCTCAGAGTGTAATCAGTGATCCAAAAGTTGTAATCCTGGTTTATCATGCATACTCTACAACAGTAATAGCAACCAAGCCATTTTCCCAAATAATGGTGGATCGGGTACCCACTATGGGTAGCTGGAAATAGGGGTGTAAACGAGCCGAATCGAGCCTCATTTTGGCAGGGTTCGTTTCGGCTCGTGAAAAAAGGGTTCGGCTCGAGCTCTGCTCGGGCTCGAAATAAAATAGACAAGCTTGAGTTCGAGCTTGGCTCGATTCGGTTCACTTAAATTTCAATACAAATATTCATTAAAAATAAATAAATAAATAATAAACCGGCCAACTTGAGATTGGCTCGACTAATTCTATTTTTAAATATTTATTAAAACTTTAAAAAGATATTACTATATAATCAATTAAATAGTAAACGAGCCGGCTCGCGAGCCTGTCGAATCTTAAAAGGTTAGACTCGAGCTCGACTCATTTATTAAACGAGCTCAATCTTGTGCTCGAATTTGGCTCCAGCTCAATTATAACGAGCCCGAACTGAATGTTTAACGAACCGAGCTCGAGCAGTTTGTTAAAATCTCGGCTCGTTTACAATCCTAGCTTGAAATCTATTTACATCATCTAAGGAAATCCAATGCGAAGTTAATCGAGAGGGTGCCATTGCTAAATCTTATCCTCTTGCTAAAGTAGTAGAGTAAGTTAAATGGCTGGCACAGGTTAAAGCATAATATATACCTTCTGATGCTGTCCTAAAGTTGGCTTGGCACAACTTTAGCATGAAGTAGATGGTTTAGGGATTATGGTCTTCAATCTGCATTTTGTGCGTGAAGCTACTTTTCCAGATTTATTTGCACCTTGCTCATGTTAGACTTGCACCTTTTAGGCTTCTGCTAGTTTGGTTGAAATAATTCCATATGCAACCTGATTTTATATTCTCAGCTAAACACAATATAGCAAATAAGATATGTGGCTTGAACAAGTGAAAATTTGCTTTGCTTTAGCTCATTGCATTGCTGAGAAAAAGAAATGATCTGTGTACAGCCAGTTGATTATGGCCATTCACTGATCTAGGAAGATAGTTGTCACTGGTTGCTCGCTCACAACTAGGATGGGTTTGGGTGGATATGAAAAGTATTGGCATGCATGGGAAAAAGGAGGAAGGAGAAAGAGAAGTGATGTGCTTATTACTGGAATCTGTTTTAAATAGTATAAACCTCAGTGGTAGAACGACCAGACACTTAGTTTTGGCATCAACAGCAAATTTATCATAACTCTTGTTTACAACCCATGCAGGGTGGTGGAGAAAGTCTTGAGCAACTATTCCAACGCTGCACAGCTTCACTGCAGAAAATTGGTGATAGGCATAGAGGTACGAAATCACATACTGTTCCTCTTTTCATCTGGGTTATCTGCATAAAATTGGCTGGTGTTGTAACAATGCTTCTTAAGCACTAATGTGTTACTATCTATGTTTGAAAATAAGTGTCATATTTGACTTTTTTTAAAACAAAAAGAAAAGATTAGTGTGGTTGTGCTTCACTTCCCACCATAGCCTCATATGGCCCACTTATTAAGAAGAATTATGTGGTTAACTAACTCATAAAACTGATAAAATGACATTCTTGGTAATCCATGTTTGATTCGCTTCCATGAGAGGGAGTTGACCACTTATTTTGGAACATAACATACAATTGAGAAAGTATGACACATGTTTGGAACGGATGGAGTACTATATCCATGATGCACACAAGTAGTTTAGCATGCAGTTATATATTATAATACCAAATGATTCATCTATGACTAATTCACCAAATTCAAGATGCCATCAAATTGATGGGTGAATGCTGAATGGTATACTAACATGTTGAGATATCATGTTTATTGCATTTCAAAATCTTTTTCAGCAGAATTCAAGATCTTTAGTTATGTTGTTTCCTATTCTTACAGGTGAGCGAGTAGTTGTGGTCACTCACGGGGGTGTCATCAGAGCACTGCATAGGCGGGCTAGCCCAAGCGGGCGTGCAGGGAAAATTCTAAACACATCGCTCAATGTATTTCATTTGTATGACGGGGACAAGTGGAGCATACAAACATGGGGAGATGTTAGTCATCTCAACAAAACAGGGTATCTAGACTCTGGCTTTGGGGGAGACAGAACTTCTGGTTAGTTCCTGCTTTCCCATAGCTAATTATGGAATGGCGCAATGTACTCTTAATAAAGGTAGAAATACATTATTCAGTCAAGCGCAGTGCTGGTGAATCCTACACTTGTACAATCCTTGTGATTTCACTTGTTCTTTAGCTAATTCTCATATGGCGCAAAGTGTGACGATTATAATTTGTAAGGAGGCTTGGCAATTCGAGGTATTATTTACATTCATGTATGTAAATTATGCCTGGGTGTTAAACATGTTGCAATGACTGAGAAAAGTGCAGTGGTGAATAAGTGGTGTTGGCACTTAACAGTAGCATCAGCTGCAGCTGCAGAGACAGGAACAGAAGTGTTTGTGGGAAGTGATAATAAGTTGGTAGGCCATGAAAAATGAAGGGTTGGGTTTTGTTGAGGGAATGCTAGCTCATACTTGTGCCCACTTTGAAACACTAAAAACCAAAACTGGAGTTGACATAGAAATATAACTATCTCACTGTATCTGCCCTAATTTTCAGGATCATGTCTCGTCGATTGAGAAACTAAACTACTTTCCTTTTAGATCTTCATGCTAAGTTCTGGTTCAGTTCATTTGTTCATATTTATAAACATAAAGATCGTTTATCCCGAACTAATTTGTTTGCAAATCTGGTGGCCTACGATGACTTGTGTTTTGAAATGAGAAACTTTTTTAGGTTGGAAATAAAAATCATTTATGCAGGCATTGAAGAGAGACAACTCAATGTGTCCTGAAAACATGTAGCTTTCAGCAATGGGTGGGCTATGGTTTCATTCATTGGGAAGGGAAGGGACCATTAAGGTGAGCATGCTTCTCTCATGTGGTGGGTCTTCAAATTTCAATGCGTCCATTGTCCGACTCCAACTTCTCCTCTCCTATCCTCCTTTTTTACTGGTTTCAGCCATTTTAGCCCGTGTTATAAATACCCGTAAATATCGGCGATATATCAAAAATTTCCACCTCTCCGCAATGATACCACGAGTATCGGCTGGAATATCGGTCAAAACCAGTCAAATGGACGAATTGATTTAATATGGTTTATTTTGGTCCACGTCAATTGATTTAAATTAAAGCTAATTGATTTTGGTCTAATCTAGCTCACCTACTTAATTATGGTTTGACATTCAGGTTATAAGCAATTACGCAATTCAAAATAGTGATTACTCCCACGTTTGAAATTAAAATTATTAAATACCATTCATTTTGTCTTTAATAAATAATAAATATGAGTGCATATTTAATCATTTATTTATTAAAAAAAGTGTTTTGTCGTGATCTCTTCATGATCTTCCCGAGTTTGCCAGATCCCACTCTTTGTCAGTTGACCGATATATTTTTGATATTCAAGTTCCACAACCTTGGTTTCAGCAGAGTATATTACAGCATATTCTAATTCATCACTTTTTTTAATAAACAAAACTAATGGGATTTGACCAAATTCGGTTGATTTTTGTTTGTTTGTTTTGAATTTGGTCCAGGCTAATAAAATATAGTAGGGGAGGGGGATAAGAGGAAGGGGGGATTGATTTAGAGGTTAGAGAAAGGCTAAAGGATATGGAAGAGGCCCCAAAGGGGATGAAGCATCATCATTGTCACCATCATTGTATAAAATAAAGCAAGTCAAAACCACAGATCAAATGCTGTGAACGTTGTGGTCATGATTGGATAAAATGTCAATATCATATTTTTTGATGCCATCCCAAGAAATTTCCAAACGCAAAATGTCACGCCAACATTTGTTGGAATCGTAGACACGATAGTGGTTGATGCCTTACTTTACTCACGAATTGACTTCTAAAATAAAATTAGGGTTGATTACAGTTTGCTTATATTGTAGTGGCATGTTTTACGGTTTGTCACATCTATAATAACAAGTTCAAAATAAACTAAATTGATTGTATTTGTTACACTTTATTCTAACGTCGTTAAATTTTGGACAGAAACCTTATTTTCTTTTTCAAAAAAGACAAAAATACACATGAGTTGATTTGAAATCAATTCAGCTGGTTTGACTTGGACCGGAATTAAAATAATATTAACAATATACTGAAACTTTTGGATGTCATGACTTTACTTTTTCATACGAGCTCCGTTTCGAGCTTAGAGTATATCAAATCGAAGAGAATCATAAGATAAATAATTTTGAAGAAAGAAATTGTGTTGATATATTATTGATGATTATTAACACTCAAAGTTGTTGATCTTCCGATTCTTTTCGATTTGATAAATTATGAGCCCAAAACAGAGCTCGTATGAGGCAGTTATGTCATTCGAAAGTTTCAGTATATATTGTTTTAATTAATCATTCTAATTAGTTTATTTTTTATTTCGAATGTATAGTTATTAATGTCATTCGGGTCTAATCACTACAAAACTTATATAATTAATTATTAATAATATATAGACAAAACCTAATTTTTTTTAAAGTTGTTGATCTTCCGATTCTCTTCGATTTGATATACTACGAGCCCGAAACGGAGCTCGTATGAAAGAGTTATGTCATACGAAAGTTTCAATATATTATTAATAACTTTATTATTATTATTATTATTATATAATTTAATATAGAACCGGTTGAATTAAATAAACCAGAAATCAATTCTGGTTTATTTCCGGTCCAAGTCAAATCAGCTGAATTAATTTCAAATCAATTCAGGGGTGTTTTTGTCTTTTTTGAAATTTTTTAGGTTTTCACCCAAAATTTAACGACATTAGGACAAAGTGTAAAAAAATACAATTAGCTAGGCTCATTTTGAAATTTTTATTATAATCGGAGCAAATTGTTTGAATGCGCCACTACATTTTGGAGAAATTATAATTAACCCAAAAATAAATATAACTAGATTGTTATGTTAAACCTCTCTAGATATGGTCATTCAAGCTTAATATTTTGATTGTGTTTCAAAGTTTATATGTGAAACTGTTTACCTATTTCAAATTTTGCGGTACTTGAAGATTATCTATACTTATACGTAGCCCACATATCAAATGTCAGAAAACATTTTTGTCAAGTCAAAGTTAAATTTGTTTATTGTATCTGCTTATATTAGTGTTGCCCCTAACTTATAGAAATAATGGATAATGTCACTTAAACCTCCATATGTATTGGAAGGTCTCAATTACATTTTTTTGATAAAATGTTAATTGTGATATTCTTTAAGTTCACTAACGTATCATATCAGTTGCGGATCTAGGGGGCATGGGAGCAGCCCCCCTCCCTAGCCCGGGAATCTCAAAAAAAAAATTATATAATTTTTTTTCGAAATTTGGATATGTCACCCCTTAAATTTTGATATGTATACAAAATATGTGCAACTAAATAATAAATGTTATTTGGCTTATTGGTAAAAGTGTAGTGTTCTATCCTTGAGATTCTAATTTCAAATCTTAAAACTAACATTATTTTTAGTGATCTTTGGGTATAATTGTTTTTTTACTAACTTATTAAATTATTTGTTAATTATTATAAATTTGTGAATTTTCTAAGAAAATTTATGCAGAGATTAAACTCAATGGTGAGTCGTTTGATAAATGAATCAAACTCGAGCTCCAACTATTAGAGTTTGTAAGGCTAGCAAACCGACTCACTTTGCATTTATATATACATGAAAGTTAAATTTAAACTCAAGTAAAAAATAAATAATTAAGCTTGAATAAATTTTTGTCATATACATTTAGTAATTATTTTATTAATAAAATTATTATTTTTAATTAATTAATTATATTATTTATTAATTAAAGTTTAGTATAAAATTTGGCACCGCTTATAAAATTTTCTGGACCCGCCACTGTATCATATAATTTTATTTTGTTAACTTTTTTGAAAATTATGTTAATTTTTTAAAAATAACGAAAATACCACTATATTTAAAAATATTTTATAAACTTGTTATATAATTTTTTATGAATAAAAAAATTATTTTAATAAATTTTTTAAATATTAAAATAAAAACGGTTTTTATTTTTAATACTTTTGAAATTTCAAATATTTTATTTTTATACTAAAATCAGTTTTTATTATTTATTTTATAGAAATTATGTTAAAAATATTTTAATTTTTCAAAATATAGGGGTATTTTCGTCATTTCAAACAAACTTACCAAAATTTTCCAGAAAATTAACGGAGTAGGGTGAAGTGGACTGTTAGTGAACCTAAGAACCTCACAATTAACATTTTTAATTCGGGGGATGTAAGTGAGAGTTTCGAATACCTAAGGGGACTTAAGTGGCACTATCCATGAAAATAATACTTCATCCATTTAACAACGACTGTCTTGTTTACTCTTTATGAAATTATGCATTGATTATAAACATATTTTATTGAGTAGATATCAAATACAAACTAGCCAAAAATGTCAAAACGTCCAAACTTGAGTACAACCGTTGGATTGGAGCGCGCGCGACGTGGGAGTGACACCTGGCGCAGACGGTTTTTGAAGTCAATTAACGGTGGTAGACGGATTGTGAAGGGTATTTGGGTCCTTTCGCGCACATGACCTAATACCATTTTATACGGGTTGGCTTCTTAGAACAACGCGATCAACGATTTTGACTTCGTCTCAGAGACGGCGAGAAGAGTGATTTGTTGTTGTCGATTCGGTTGAGAAATATCGGTAAGTAGCGCGATTTCATGATAGATCTGCAGTCGATTATGTGTGTTGTGATTTCCGATTTGCTATTTTTTTTTATCTTAGCCAGTTTCGATCCGATCTAGGGTTTTCTTTCATCTAAAACAAATTTGAGGTGCAGAAGACGATGACGATGACAACAAATGACCACCGTCGCTACATGTTTTTACTACATTTTTCCATATTTGTAATGTTTTTGTAAATGATCCTTCTCCAGGAAAAAATTTATATTAATTAAGTTTACATATGCTTTTATGTTTATGTATACATGTCAAGGTACTCTGTATAACATGTCAGATTGTACTGTATAATCAGTTTAAATTAATAATGTTCAACAGCACATAAAACGATTACTCAGCTTCAGAAGTTTGTGTATAACTGTCTTACTGTCGATGTATAACATGTCGCTATTTAGGACATGTTGTTATATATTGTATAACCAGATTAATTGTATAATGTTCAACAACACACAAAACGATGCACGACCACTCTCTAGATTTAGTCTATTTTTAGCGCTAATCGCTGAATGATCGCGGTTTAAATGCGCCTATTTTTAGTGTGAATAGCTGAATAATCGTGGTTTAAATGCGGCTATTTTTAGTGTGAATCGTTGAATGATCATGTTTTAAATACGCGATCATCACACACAATATGCTGTCACACAACCCAACACATAACTTTATACATCACATCTGATATTGGAATGATGAACGTGCCCTTACCTCTTCGTATGTTTGTGACTAACAGGGTCGGTCAACAAACTACTACTACTACTACTACTGCT